>JAVJIX010000132.1:0-555000 GCA_036785185.1 Paratrypauchen microcephalus
CGCCGACCTCCGCTAATTGTGAACGTTTATTTATTTATTTGTTTATTTGGAAGGGACAATGCATATTAATGAACGCACAATTTGTATAAGATCACACAAACCGACGTAAATATGCCGGATTTAGCACACTGCTAATTTCCATCCGCAGTCCCAGACATAGAGATATAGCATACAACAGAAATATGTTGCAGTTGCAGACATTAGACAATTTAGTACATGTGTTATGATCACAAACATAAAAACAATTTAGTATCTACATGAAAACTACCACTACATGATGTCACAAGGTGGAACAGAGCATTGTGAGATTTGGAGATGTAGACAGACTAATGTAAGACCCTTAACAGAAATGGGCTTTTTTTTTTTCTTCTGCAACATACATTTCTTTTGTATTGAAGTAATTTGAATCATACTTTGAGATGTTTTGTTAAATTCCAAGATTTAATTTTTTATACAAGACCAAAGCTGTGGTATACCGTAGACCAGACCTGGGCAAACTGTTCCACAAAGGGCCGGTGTGACTGCAGGTTTTTGTTCCAACCAACCAAGAGCACACCTTCAACTGTCTGAAGACTGAGATCAGTTGATTAAATGAGTCAAGTCTGGTGTGCTGCTGCTTAGTTGGAAAGAAAACCTGCAGCCACACCGGCCCTTTATTTCCAGGTCTGCAGTAGACCCTTGGTAGACCCTTCTACCCTTGAATCATTTATGCTTAACAGAGGGGTCCAAAAGTTTGACATGACGGGCTGTATATTGAAAAATATGTGTAGCTGAGGGCCTCCGATTCTGGGCTCAGGTGAGTGACTGATGGAGAAGGAGTCCTGTTTTTTTTTTTGTTTGTTTGTTTTTTTGCAGCTATTTGCAGTTCATCAGTGCCCACAACCCCCACATCACTACACTTGGATGGCTACCTCTTTTACACCTCTTTTCACGCTTCCTGTGTAGTTCCTGACACTGGGAATGTGATAAAACCGTGGATTCAGCAAACCTGCCAAAGCTTTCCATGGGGGATGTGACTCTAATCGTGTCTTCAATGTCACTTACAGACTTGATCTGCCAAACATAACGGATGCTACAATAACATCTTTTTTTTTGTTATTAATTAGGCAAATTATAATACACAAATTAATAGGCAATTTATAAAAGGAAAAAAGAAAGAATACGATGACATCTAGATGAAGAAACCCAGGAACATTTTCTCAGTTTTCCCAGATTTCTTCAGAGTTACAATCGCCAACAGAGCCCGAAGGAAGTCGTCATCCGCAAGTCTGCCGGTTCTGTGAATAGAGCCCATACTACTACAAAGTAATGCTCTTACTGCAGTACACTTTTTAGCTCCTCTGCCTCCCTTTGCTAAATAAATAGAACATAGTCTGACACAAGCACATCAATTCGCCCAACATCACCTGATTTCTTTGTCAAGTCATCCGTTCACTCTGACACACTGACGGACCAAGGTTAAAAACTCCCCAAGCACGTCACCTCATTATTTGTCAAGTCAAATGGTGGATGGCTAAATGAAGGCTGAGCTGGCTGGGTTCCACTTCGCCCACTCTGTTTATTTGTGCAAATTTGGCGTGACAAGTGGCAACAACTCAAGCCCAGCACTAAATCAAGCGGATGAGAATAAAGATGTCTTTGAACCGACTGATGGCAGAGGAGAGGCCTGGGTTATGGATGGGAACAAGAGACTGTGAGGGCGTAGTGAATGAACGTTTGTGAGTATGTTTGATTTGTTTTATTTTTATTGATCATTATTTGAATTAAAGGTGCACTGTGACACTTTTCTGGCAGAGGGTCTGTCACCTGCTTGTTTCTATGGATATGTCATTGCTTTGCGTTACGTTTATTAAATTACAGGTGGTTTTATATATTTTATAAAAATACCTAGAGAAACAGGCATTCTGACTGTGAGTGGGGTTGCCTCGCCACAGATCTGACCTGTAACTTGGTCTGGTTTGGTCTCCATGAAGACAGAAAGGTTTAATACCATACTGTGAAACATTTCCATGAATAAAAGGATTGACGGACCCTCCAGCGGAAAAGTTGCAATGCACCTTTAAATAAATACTAAGGACATACAGTAACATAATCAGAATAAAAAATAAAAAAACAGCTGCACACTGAGACAGACAAAAAAATAAATAAATGGAGATTACTTTGTTTCAATGTGACGTCAGTAATTGTGGTACATGTTAGAGATCCCTTATTTTGCTATTTTTTGATATATGTTATAATGTTTCCTCATCAAAAACACACCTGGAGTTGTGTTTTGTTTCATTTACACGTGTTTAACACACAAATCCTGCATATTTAGGCTGAGATCTTCAATCAAACAGAAATAGCCTGTTGCACCTTGATGTCAGGAAGTGCTTCACTGTGTTTTTAAACTCCATACATTTTTGCTAGAATCATTTGGATAATTTCAGCCCTGGCATTGCCAATCTCAGAGAAAATGAATATAATAATGGACTAAACATGTGAATGAAATAAAACACAACTCCAGGTATGCTTTTGATGAGGTAGCAACATTATAACATGGCTTAAAGCTCACAAGAGTTAATTTAGTGTAACATAAGACCTTTATATAGCACTTTTAATAGCATAAATAAAAACTTCATGAACAAATATCCTTGGTAATTATTAGTGAATTATTCATAGTTAACTACTTAATCTGTGAGTAGGCTTGCATCTCCACAAACCTGACTCGTATTGTGACCAGCCGTGGCAAAACCAGACACAAGTCGTCCTGGAGGCATTTTGAGTTATTCACGGATTCTGAAAGTGTAGATTCTAAGCTTTCCAACGATGCCTTACACATAGAAATCTGAGAACATTTGAAGAATTTGTGGACATTTGAAAGCGGGACATCTGAAAATAACGAACTGAGAAATTCCACGTTAAATATTCTCTAGTCCAGGCATTCAGAACTCATTTGCATGACATTAAGCTAAGCCCTCCCCCATCAGTGACAACACTGTGGTGTGGTGTATTAGGGCAGGTCAGAATTAGAAGGTACTTTGTTAAAATGTGAGAAGAAAATAATCCCGTACTCCGTCTTACTTGCAGGGCTCTCAAGTCTCACGCATTGAGAGTGTGACACACACAATTCGACGTGTTCACTCGCCCCCCCCCCCCCCCCCTCCCCCCGCTCCTCAGAAATTACGCAGTCTCACGCACGACCCCTCTCAAAACTTGAGAGCCCTGTTACTTGTAAGGTCCATATAATCATTCAATAATTCAGTAATACACAGGATATGTTAAATCAAAATCACCTGTATTGTCAATTTAATACAATACAAAATAAAACAGGACACTACACACATATACACACACACACAGGCTAATGTTGACACAAGGCCGCTGTTTTCACCTAAATATCTCCATTTGATGCAGAAATAATATGATAATAATATGACTCACGCCGTGTTGCTGTGTTGTCTGATAATCCACGTATCTCCACGTGTATGCGCACATCGTGTATATCCACAGTCTTTCGGCAGCTAAATTCACAGACTGTACGCTGTGCATGAGCTCCGGAGAAACGGACGTGTCCCGAACATGTCCCGTGTCAAAGTAGTCCACCGTCATTCTCTTGAAATGCTGCGTACATATTCACGAGCTCCTCACAGCTGATAGGCGAACAGGCGAAAACACATCGGCGCTAATCAGAACATGATTGGCGGAAGTGCGAGCGTGGGTAATTATGGTAATTTATGCACGCCCCGTTTCTTTGTGAAAAACAAGCCAATTTGAAATAAAAAATGTACGTTTTTAACACAACTAATGCTGTTATCTGAAACATGGAGTGGCTTCTTCATGATTTCAATTACCACATTCTGCAAAAAAACACAATCACAAATTTTGAAAAAAAATAAAAAAATAAATACATTTAAATGTCATTTTCTCAGTTTCAGAGTTGTAGCGTTTTTTCTCGTGGCGGGGCACCTATGACCTTTGGCTGTATATCCTACTGTTTGCCATAATGTGTTCTTTGTCCTATCAAATGTCCTCCACTTTTGTTGTATATTAAAAAAATCTGATTAATTTAAAAATGCATGCTAACAGAAAAGATGGGCACATTTATTCGAGTACAGTGCATGTGTATTGTCCAAGGACACAGCAACAGTATTCTCCGGAGAGAGCTGGAGTCAGTTACCGGGAGCAGGATTTTGAACTAGTGGACGAGCCTGACAAGCTGATATTAAACTTTCTTTCACAGGGGTTGTTAGGTTGGCTAAGCAATTATATAAAGCAATTAAGTTCAGAGTTTTCAAAATACATTTCCAATTCAATATTCCCACGTATATAGTTTCAATTAATTTCTTTCTTTAATGTATCACTGCATTCAGTAGAACCTCTTCCCTTAAGGACACAAGACCTGGATGCACAAATTGGAAAAATGTAAAACTATCTAACTCTTATATGCTCCTCTCAATATATATATATTTTTTTTCATCTAAAGCCAAACATAACTGCACCTTAGAGCAGTGCTTCTCAAATAGTGGGGCGGGCCCCCCTGGAGGGGCATGGCATGATGCCAGGGGGGGGCGCGTATGACCCTGGGAAACATGTTTTTTTGCTGTACTGTACTAGAACTAAGTGTAATTGCACATCAACAACAGTAGTTGGCAGTGGCGTTCTCACATGCGATTTACGCACAGTCTCACCATTAACAGAACATCCTCTGTCACAGAAAAAACACGTATATTCCACTGAGTCGTGTCCTTTAGTCCGACAGAAGCTGACGCATCAGTGGCACAAGGAGAGAGTGTTTTTTTAGTGCTTTTAGCTTATGCAAATGAGGTGGTTTTAAGTTTCATTTCTGTAAAACGTAAACAAATGTGCGCAAAGCTGCATTAAAAACACATTAATATTTGAGTCCTCAGTACAGTCTTTGTTGTTTTTTTCTTTTTTTTGTTTATAATGTTAATAAAAGGATACAGTGGTGTTCTAATAACAATTTTCTAGACAAATAATACTATTTATAGTCGCGCGCAGGAAGGGGGGCGTGAAATTTTTTCTTCTTCCTAGGGGGGGCGTCACAGAAAATAATTGAGAAGCACTGCCTTAGAGGAACATGCAAACTCCACACTGAAAGGCCCACACATTCTGGGAATCGAACCGAGAACCTCCTTGCTATGTGGTAACATTTTTACTTAATTAGGTGGGATACTACCTTTTGTAAATATGCATTATAGTTTTACTCCAATCAAGTATCAATTTGTAAGAAAGAAAAGTAGTGAAGACCAGGGACCATTCTGTCCAAAAGTTCTGCACAATTTGCATGTACGAAACACATTTTTCTGATATTTTAAACATGATTCCAACAAAAATAATGATGTTCTTTTATTTCACACCATGAAGTTAAATATTAAACCTAACACATTGAGAAATTGGGAAAACCACAGTGAATGTTTTTGCAAAAATCTAAACTATAATGTACTTAAGTGTTTTAGTAAAGTGAGGAGTCTAACCTCTCTTAGACACTTTAACTTTAGCCACATTTCCCCTGGGGGAGTGCATTTCATTGTGGTGTATGCAGCTCTAACCCTCTTTACTTTAATGATGACCAAACAAACCATCAGTGCTCCAGGTGGAATAAAGATTTGAGGATTAACAGATATGAGTTGTTTTGTAAGAATGTCTGTTATACTGCAACAAGCATTTTTTATTTGTACCCTTCTGAATCACTGATCTGTTCCAAAGCAAAACCCAAGAGTACAAAGCCTTCGTTGCCACCAGAAAACTTCTATTCAAAAGTTCAGTACAGATATATTGTATGAGCAGCTCTTGAGGTCGCAATAACTCTGCTGGTTGTTGTACGATAATAGATAGATAGATAGATAGATAGATAAGCCTTTTATTGTCTCCTTAGAGAAATTTGTAATGAGGAAGTGCACGGGTAGCATTGCATCAAAACTCCACCCTGGTCTTTGCCTGGAAGAATCCATGACTCATCGCTGTACCAGCGAGTGAGTCTGGTAACGCTTGGTCCAAAATGCACTGCAGTTGCGCGTAGACAGACAGCTAAGTGAACCAATCAGAGATTGCGCCATCTTGATTCAAAACTGAGGCGGAACTTCCGCTGCCTAAGAGTGACTTTGCGGGCAAAGGCGGGTGCACTGACGTCACCATCTTTGAACGAATCAGAATCGCGGAGTCCGTTTGTAACCGGAGGAGCGAGAGTGGAGCGAGGGTGTCCAAATGGTATCGCGGTGTATAGGAAATACAGAGAGATATCATTTGGCTGGCCAGGTAACCCTGGTCTGTGAAAGTTGTGAAAATCGCTTATAAACTCATCGCCGTGAATAATTAGGATGCTCTGAAGGCGTAAGGTAAGTGAGGAATAACTTTGGACCACTGCAAACCGTTTGAAATGAACTAGGTCTGTTTTTCATGTTTTAAAGTGCGTAAAAATCAGGTACAGCACCTTCAAATGAATGGAACAAAAATTAAAATGAAATGAAAATAAAAACAACAAAACACTGTAGCTCCCAGTTTGGTTTTGGGACACAGTTTTACATTTGTCACTTGTTTATTTTTCAGCAATGACTTGCAAAGATTTAAGTTAATATGAGTACTTTTCACACTTTAAAAGCTTTGCAGGCTTTCATACTGAGCCCAATTCTTTCTAAATATTCCAAGTATTTCCTTGTATTTATTTTGTATGTGGGCAGGTGTTTTTTATCCGTGTCTTGAATTGGCATCTTGGTTGAATAAATGAGCACTGCCAATCCTTCAAACTAACTGGAAAAGTGGTTTGATAAAAAGAGGAAATCATATTCAGAGGACTTGTTTAGCGTTCTCTCAGCGTCGCCATGGTGACAGTGATTTATGTGGCCATTACACAGGTGGTGTCAGTCACAAACTAATACGGGAGTTTCGAACGTGGCAAACCTGATGAAGACGTGCCAGAGCTTTTTATCTGTTTATGAATTAGAATCATTAGAACACATTTACATAAAGTTAGTGCAGCGAGACAATTAAAGGGGGGATTACTCAGCCATAGCAAATACAAACATGTACACAACCAGACAAGTTCAATGAGACATAGCATGCTTTGGAACTTTTTAATTATGGTGCATCAAAAACATACCTGGATTTGTGTTTCTCCTCATTAATCCTATGTATAAGGTCGTCTTCTCTGAGCTCTCCTCCCTGTAGCAGACTACAGGTAGAGTGACTGCAAGAACTTCAAGGTACTCCAAAGAACTTCAAAGACCCCCAAACACCTCCAGAGAACTCTTAAGAACTCCAAAGACGTAAAAGGAACTCCAACGAAAACTCTGCAGAACTCCAAAGATCTCCAAAGAAGCCCAAGCAACTCCATAGAACTCTTAAGAATTCCAAAGACCTACCAAGAACTCCAAAGACCCCCCAAACACCTCCAGAGAACTCTTAAAGGGATATGCCACCCCCAGGTCAAACTTGGGGATCTCCCCACAGTCCAGAGACTAAAATAAGTGGTGGAAAGCGTTTTTCTGGTGACGCAGCCATTGTCCAGGTCTGTCAGCACTGACCGCCGCGGTATCTGCAGCTACTCCGCGTTAGACTGGAGTCTAACATCGCCAGAGAAAGATTTCGGCCAAAAGGAATTCATTTGCTCGATGCGTTTCCCAATTACTTTCTGTGTAGTGCGCATTCATATCGAGTGCAAATAAATGTGCAAATCAACACAGAGAGCTTGACTTGGTCATTTTGGGTGGGAACTATTTTTCAGTGCGGAAAAAGACAGACGAAGCACACACCACGCTGCGTAACAGGGGAACTCCCTTCCTGGTGCGTAACTGGGATTCCCCTGTCAGCGTGGTGTGTGCTTCGGCTGCCCAAGTTTGAACTGGGGGTGGCATATCCCTTTAAGAACACCAAAGACGTAAAAGGAACTCCAAGGAAAACTGCAGAACTCCAAAGACCTCCAAAGACCCCCCAAGCAACTCCACAGAACTCTTAAGAACTCCAAAGACCTCCCAAGACCCCCAAACACCTCCAGAGAACTCTTAACAACTCCAAAGACCTACCAAGAACTCCAAAGACCTCCAAATACCCCCAAACACCTCCAGAGAATTCTTAAGATGTCCAAAGGCCTACAAGGAACTCCAACAAAAACTCCACATAACCTCCAAAAATGCCCAAGCATCTCCAGAGAACTCTTAAGAACTCCAAAGACCTACAAAGAACTCCAAAGACCTCCAAAGACCCCCCAAACACCTCCAGAGCTCTTAAGAACTCCAAAGACGTAAAACGAACACCAACGAAAACTCTGCAGAACTCCAAAGACCTTCAAAGACCTCCAAGCACCTCCAAAGAACCCTTAAGAACTCCAAAGACCTACCAAGAACTCCAAAGACCTCCAAAGACCCCCCAAGCAACTCCACAGAACTCTTAAGAACTCCACAGACCTATCAAGAACTCCAAAGACCCCCAAACACCTCCAGAGAACTCTTAAGTCCAAAGACCTACAAGGAACTCCAACGAAAACTCTACAGAACTCCAAAGACCTTTGAAGACCCCAGACATCTCCAGAGAACTCTTAAGAACTCCAAAGACCTACCAAGAACTCCAAAGACATCCAAAGACGCCCAAACACCTCCAGAGAACTCTGAAAAACTCCAAAGACCTACAAGGAACTCCAACAAAAACCTCACAGAATTCCAAAGACCTACCAAGAACTCCAAAGTCCTCCAAAGACCCCCAAACACCTCGAAAGAACTCTTAAGAACTCCAAAGATCTATAAAGAAATCCAAAGCATTCAAAGAAACAAGACTAGCTCTCTCAGTCCTTGGAGCACCAGACAGGAGGTGCTCCACATTCATTCTGTTGGGAGTCTATTTTGACTACATTTATTCTGACAGCTGTGAAACATCGTCACTTTGAGCCTATTGCACTTTTTGTTGCATATTTGAACTGTACCTACTCACTGTTTTTGTACAAACTCTTCTGGGCTATTGGTGACAAATATGACACAATGACAAATGACAAGATGTAATCGTCAGTCATCACCACACTTGTTCTGAGCATTTCCGAGCTACGGAACACAATATTGTGAACACTACAAACACATTAGTACTTCATTCTATTAAATATAATCTCTGACTGTGCTGCCTACAAACAATAATAATGTTCCTAACAGTCTCTAGCTAAAGCAAAGCAAATTCCATTTAACTGTTAACGATTCAACATTTTTCCGTATATTAAAAATAAATAATCCCCTCCAACATTTCCTACAGATAGTCTCATTCTTTTCCCCTAAATATAAACTGTTTCTGTTTATTTTTAGGCTCACATTTTGCATGGTGACAAGTTGAAACCAGAGCAGAAGTTTGCAGTTTCTTTGGAGAAGGTACAGCCACGTTGTGAACAGTGCTGATATGTGCTTCTCTGCGTGGGTCCCGGGGGTAGCCCTACCTGACAGCCCATCACACTTTGGGCTTTTTGCGCCACTGCTTATGTTTCCGGCTCCGGAACAGCTGTGGCATCAAGAGACTGGGCGAGCGTGATATCAGCGGACGTGCTCCTGTTTGACCTTTAAACTCATTCTGACAGAGGATGTTTGGGAGAGAGATGCATTTTGTGGACTAGCTAAAAGGACTAGAGTAGCTAAAATTTCCGAAAGAGCAAGAGGAAGAGCTAGTTTACGTGGTTGCATGTAAAAAGTTTTTTGTTTTTCTTGTTGCTGGGAGACAGTAGCACAGTGGGTAAAAGCAAGGGGTATCTAAATTTTTAAAGAACACATATTATGCATTGTTTGTATTGTTACTGACCATTAAACATGAAGTTTTAGAACTTAAAATAATGGCTTGTAATAATCTTCTGACATTAGACATCAGTATTTTTGCAGTATTGGGAACTGGGGATATGGGGACATCTTCTGGGAGTAGATGGCATTATATTTGAAAAAAAAAAAAAAAAAATCGCAAGAACTTAAAACAAAATTTCAAATCATTTCAAAATTCCAGGACTGAAATCATCCAAAAGATTTTAGTGACGGTGTATGGAGTTTATAAACACAGTGGAGCACTTATGTATTACCACATGACATCACAAGTTGGTGTGTTTTCTGTTTGAGGGAAGAACTCAGCCTAAATATGTAGGATTTGTGCGTTAAATATGTGTGGATGAAACAAAACACAACTCCAGGTATGTTTGTGATGAGGAAACAATATTGTAACAGACCGGAAAATAGCGTAATATGGGTTGGTCAGTTGGTAGAGCATTTGTCTACTGATTCAGGGGTTGGCTGTTCGAATCCCGCTCTCAACAGGTTGGCGGTGTGTGATCCCAGCTTCCGCAAATGATTCCTGCCATTGTGTCCTGGGGCAAGGCCAGATGTGACGTGGCCATCCTCCCGGATTCATGGGGGACTGGTGCATTGTGTTCTGGGCAGCAGATCTGCTTGGACTGCTACTCCGCCGACCCAGAAACAGAAATGGAGAAGTGGATGGATGGGCCTTTAAAGGCAAATTAATTAAAATGTAGCTATTAAAGTGTTACCCATTTAAATTAGCTATAGACTAAAATGAAACAAAACCAGGGATATAACCAAATAATCTCCAAAACCCCAACTTATAAAATCCATTTAAAAGCCCTCCCTCCCCTCTCTGACTGCTATCGCTATCGTGCCAGATGTGCCGTTGTGCCGTTGTGCCCTGAGCTAAGTGCCTCTGCAATATTGCATTTGTTTGTGTGAGTGTGCTTAAGGAGCAGCAGGCCGTCCCTCTCAACATCTCCCCCTGTCACGCAGGAGGGGAGCAACCAACGGCACTCAAATCAAGCCGGGACCTCAAAGCCATTGTCTCGCTGTGCAAACTCTCATCCAAGCTTCGGGAAGAGGGAATGAAGCGAAAGTGACATTGTACAGCTGAGTCTTTGTGTTTGATTGGGAGAACAGTGCGATAATGGAGCTCAACAGCGGCCGCTCGCTTCAGTTCTGGAAGTAAATTTTCCATTAATTTTTACCAAAGGCTTTTCAAAAAAATTCTAATTTATCTTGTGGATCAATAGTTTGTCTGAGTCTAATTAAGATTTCAAAAACACCGCAGAGGTAAACAAGCTACGTGCTAACCAATATCCACAATGCAGTTGCTTTATGTCCAAAAAGGCCTATTTAAAACAAAAGGTTTATAAAGTGAGACTTTCAGATACAGACTGACAGAATGGTGATGCTGAACAAACCAGACATAGTGGTGGTGGATAAGCAACAGAACAAAGCCGTGGTGGTGGACATTGCAATACCAAGCGATGGTAACGTCAGGAAAAAGGAACAGGAGAAACTAGAGAAATTAGGGTTGCACCGATGTAAACATTTTTGCCAATACCGATATCCGATATTAATGCTGCTGATATCAGCCGATACCGATATTTGCCAATACCAATATTTATTTGTTTTTAATTCTGAGATACCATTTTATACAGACTGAAAATCATGCAAAATGAATTTTTGAATGTCTTCTTTTATTTTCAAAATGTGTTTTGACTCCTGATTTTTTTTTTTTTTTTTTTTTTCAATTTCAATTTTTTAAATAGTGTAACATTGTGTGTGTGTGTGTGTGTGTGTGTGTGGGGGGGGGGGGGGGGGTGACCAAACTGGACCAAACTGGAACTAAACCAGGACCAGACCAGGACCAGAGCAGGATCAGACCGGGACTAGACCAGGTCTAAACAAGGTCTAAACCAGGACTGGACCAGGTCTAGACCTGGACTAAACCAGGACTAGAGGGGGGAGGCACACAGTCCGAAAAGAGCAAAGGCACGCAGCTCTTTGCCGTCCGCATTCGGCTCGCACACAGCTCGGACTGTGTGCCTCCCCCTCAGGACCACGGTGAGCACATGTGTCCGCGCGCACCCCCCCCACGCTTCACTATTAATACATTTTGTTGAAAATCTACGAAAGTTTGAGTGTTTAAACGAGAGAAAAATGTGAGAAAACGTTAATTCGAGGGATTACTGTACTGACAAATATCGGTCGTTAATATCGGCCCACTTTTACACATCGGGCCGATACCGATATGTTAAAATTGTTGCAATGTCGGCCGATACCGATGTTAATGCCGATATATCGTGCATCCCTAAGAGAAATGCCTGTGGTGATCGGAGCACTTGGGGCTGTAACCCCCAAACTGGAGGAGTGGCTACAGCAGATCCCAGGAAAAACATCAGACATCTCAGTCCAGAAAAGTGCAGTACTAGGAACAGCAAAGATACTGCGTAGAACTCTCAAGCTCCCAGGCCTCTGGTAGAGGACCTGAGCTGGATGAGAGTGAGAGACCAACCGCTGTGGAAAGTGAGGAACACATTTTTATATTTTATATATAAATAATGGTTTTCTTTGCTACATATATTATTTATATATTACTTATATTTATTACCATTATCTTATGTATATAATTGTGTCTCATCTGACAGGTATATTGCTCTTTGGTTGCTATTCCATCTATTTTTCTTTTTGTTCTTTTACCCTCTGTTATATATTATATTTGATGAGTGAGCTACCGCACCCAAAACAGTTTCCCTTGTGGATCAATAAAGTTTGTCTAAGTCTATGTCTAAGTCTCAGTCTACATAATTCCACATATCTGTCTTCATACTGATGTCTTCTGTGTGTATATATAATATACAAAGTAATAGACTTAAAGACAAAATACAGTCAACAAGAAGGCATGTCCAAACTTTTGACTGATAATGTACATTTACCACAATTTTTATCCCATTAGACTAAATCATAACCACACAAACCTATCAAACTTTAACCTAGACCCGATTTAATCTCTGTTACATTTATAACAACATGTATGCTACTGACACAACCTTAGATCCACCATTAGACAAAACAGATCTATTTTACTTGTCATTTCAAACCTTCAGATTCACAATCATTCTAACCAATTAGACCAGCGATGGGCATAGATCACTGCTCATCGACCTATCTGGAGCTTTGGACGTGTGGAAGAATTCATTGCGGAGAGCCCCTAATATCATATGGATTTGATAAGAGGGCCCCGAAGATGCATAAATCTTGGCCCCTATCAGGACTAGAGGCACCTGAGCACTTAACCCAAATATGGAGGAAGAGGTTGTCTGTGAGAAGGGCCATACATCACAAGCTTTTATGGAATTATACAGGGGCCGGTGACACTCACTGAGAGATTGGGGAGGCAGCACCATCCCCCTCTTTATATGAGTGATATGAAGGAAGTGACAGTACAAAGAGATGGTATTGATTGAAAGTACTTAATAGGGTTAAAAAAGGTCCACATCACTTCTGTAAGTACTAATAAGGCCGGCTTGTTCCAGTTTGAAGTATTTTAAATGACGTATTTCTTTGCTTTTTGAAACATATCCTTGAATTACAAAGATGAGATGTTACTTTGTGGTGGTGCACAAAGCAGCAGTGCTCTTTGCAAGATGCCTGCTCCTTCTCCTTACTCACTCAAAATGAAGATAAGATAAGATAAGATAAAACTTTATTGATCTCACATAGGAGAAACTTTCTTGCCACAGTAGCTCCAGGCAGAGACAGTTTGAACAAGAAAGAAAAGTGCATACAGGCAAGAATAAAATAAAAATAAGTAATAATAAAATACGTAATAATAATAAAACAGTAACTAGGAGAGTATGGAAAAAAATACTGCACATTTGGAATATACAGTGGAGTTATACAGTCTGATGGCGGTGGGGATGAAGGATCTTATGATCTATTTTGGTAACTACAATACAATACAATGTAATGCTTTGTTTGATATATTGTAATAACATATAATCCCAAAAGTAATTAGTAAAATTTTAGTCCAAAATGTCAGGCAAAATCTACTTGTTAAATTACAGTAGTCCGGGAGTGAACAAGAAGAGGCATGACGCTGGTGTTCTAACATGAATCCTCTGATGACGTAAGCCAAGACAACAAGGACTGAGCTGGCAGTAAGTGCCCTCAATACAGCACAGAAATCTCTAACAATAAGTTTCAAATTCTACTTTTTTTACACTATATATGGCAGTAAATGTGACAGAAGACCTTCAGAGGAAATACTTTTAGGGAATGAACACAAGGGACTCTTGGATTGTGTGAAATGAACTTTTGTTTTTCTTTCCTGTCCTGTTCACCTGTTCACCCTGGACACTTTTGGCTCTTCCTCTCCTCAAACTGCAATGACAGATCTGACCAGTCCTCCTGTTAAACTTTACTTACTAAACTGCACTGAGACCTTTGACTGAGACAAAGGCCACTGAGACGCACAGAGGAAATGTGGCAGCAACATCAACTGCAACAGTCTGCTGCTGCAAAACTTGAATTTCCCTCAGGATCAATAAATTCTCTCTCTGTCACCCTGTTTCCAGTGTTAGTTCCTCCTTCAGCTGGAGGAATTAACATTTAGAAATTAAACCGTTAAAGTACCGATGCTTATACGTGAATGCCATGCTCAGAGTGATGTATTTGTCATGAACAGAGTTTGAGTGAGTCCTGTTGTGGTTTATGGGTTTTAAGTCAATGTAGGAGAATCCAGATTTTTTATCTATGACACAACTAAACAGGCAAAATACAAAAATGTATTTTCGAGTTGTCGGAAGAAAAAACTTTGGTGTTATAGCATTAATGTATTAATGAAATGTGCATGAATTAAGCTAAATCCAGGTATGTATTTGATGAGGTTAGGTTGGTTAAAAGACCAAAACAGTCCATTTTGCATAATATGTGTTCTTCAAAGCAAAAGTTTCCCATCTTTCTACATTAACCAAAAGATGCTTCTCTCTTCCTCTTCAGGGAACAAAGCTCTTCTACTTTTTTTTCTTAACTTTTCTTTTCCAGCCTTCTAATCAGCACCTATCGCAGAATCCACCGATCACAGATAAGCACATTTCTTCCCACAAAAGTTGAAACAGACGGATAAAAATCGCACCGCGTCACTTCTCGTCGCCATCGCGCAGACTGCCACTTCAGGTTTAATCGGCAAATTAAGGCCCATTAGCTTCAGTGGCGGCCCTGCTCCCGGTGTCATCTGGCAGATCGGTGTTAATGGACTGCTTACCTGCTTCCTAATAGAGTAAATAAAAGTGGATTGTATCTGGCAAGTGGCTGGGCTCCTTAATATACAGCCCGAGTACTGGAGATGTTCTTGCCATGTGCGTTTAAGGGTCCCATATTACGCTATTTTCTGTTCAATGTTACAATGATGTTTCCTCATCACAAACGTACCTGGATACCTTTAGTTACAGGTCAGATCTGTGGACAGGCGTCCCTGCTCACAGTCAGAATGCCTGTTTTTCTAGATATTTTTGAGCTATAAAACCACCAGTAAACAAATAAATGTAAGGTAGAGCTGTTTAATATCATATTATGGATCATTCTAAGCAGAGCAATGGCATAAAACTATGGAACTCATTTTCACCCCCCCTTCACCACAGCCACCCATCATCATTAGCAGCCAGACAGTAGAGAAAGTGGACACTTTCAAATATCTCGGAGTCACAATAGACAATGCACTTACATTTGATCAACATATCATAGACATTTACAAAAAAAAGCCATCAACGATTGTCAATAATCAGAAAACTTAAAGGACTCTATGTTTCTCCACATCTGTTATTACTGTTGTACCAATCCATCATCCAGTCTATTCTGTTGTATTGTTCTACCTGCTTTTTCAATATGCTCACTGTTAAAAACCGGTCTAAACTCACGAAGGTAACTCATACAGCTGCTAAAATTATAGGACTCCCCACACCCAACCTTGCAGATCTCAACAACAGGGCTATTGGACGCTTTGCGCTTTCAATAGAACAGGACCCCACCCACCCACTACAGGAACACCTCACCCCTCTGCCCTCAGGACGGAGGTACAGGGCGATCAGGTGCAGGAGGGCCCGCTTTGGCAGAAGCCTGATCCCTTCAGCCATCACATTTTTGAACAACAGGCCCAGCTGAGTGTGCCGTAATGCTTATTGTATGTCTTTGTGTTTGTTGTGTTGTTGCTGTGTGTGTCAAACAGGCTCTGTGTGCGTGAAAATGAATTGCCCCTTGGGGACAATAAAGTGTAAAGTCTAAACAAGAAGGTAATGAACCCCCAACAAAACAATTACACAATGCACCTTTTAACATGTGTGAAAAAGGTGGCTTGCCCTCTCCAGGAGGGTGGAGAGTCCCTGCCTCAAGTGGAGGAGTTCAAGTATCTCGGGGTCTTGTTCACGAGTGAGGGGAGGATGGAGCGTGAGATTGACAGGCGGATCGGTGCAGCGTCGGCAGTGATGCGGTTGCTGTACCAGACCGTTGTGGTGAAGAGGGAGCTGAGCCGAAAGTGAAGCTCTCGATTTACCGTCAATCTACGTTCCTACCTTCACCTATGGTCATGAGCTCTGGGTAATGACCGAAAGGATGAGATCGCAGATACAAGCGGCCGAAATGAGTTTCCTCTGCAGAGTGGCTGGGCGCTCTCTTAGAGATAGGAGGAGCTCAGTCACACGGGAGGGGCTCGGAGTAGAGCCGCTGCTCCTCCACGTCGAGAGGAGCAGCTGAGGTGGCTCGGGCATCTGTTCCGGATGCCTCCTGGACGCCTCCCACGGTCTCCCAGCTGGCCTGGGAACGCCTTAGAGTCCCCCTGGAGGAGCTGGAGGAATTGTCCGGGGTAGGGATGCAAATTATCGATTAATTCATTAATCTAAAGTCGACTGACCTTATCGATCGACTTACGATTAACTGATAAGCGGCATTTTTCACCTGAATTTTAGTGTTTCAATAGGGTCTTTAAGAATATAAGCTATAGTAACATAACACTGAGTCAAACATATATCATAGTATTATTATATTGTATATTCCTCAATTAATTATTCCTTAGTAAAAAGCAGACAAATGTATTGGTGCTGAATAACAAAATACATTCTTTATTGAAAATAAATTGAGGACGTTTTTTTGTAAAAAAAAAAAAAAAACTCGCGCTTTTATTGCGGCTATTGTACATGCGGCTTGACGCAGAGCTCCGTGATATGAAATGATAAAAAAATGAATTGATCGGGGAAAACGTTTCACTCACACACGCACAGTCGCACACACACGCGCACACATACCGGCACACGGGCCGGACAGCGGGCTGCTTCCACTGCGCTTTCACGTGGAGCCTGCTACGGCCCGGAGCGGAGGAGCACGTGTAGCGCGCCGCGCACGTGTTCACGTAGACAGCAGGATGCGGAGCGAACCAAGCCGCAAAAATTGGGTGGGGAGGAGAACATTTTGCACTGCTTCTTGATCCGGCCGCGGATGTAACGCTATGGTCCTTCTCACGAGTGGGTTCACATCTCGTGTTCACATTCCAGAGTAGCGCCCTCTCCTCTAGCGATTAGTTACAATTAATGCATTTTAATCGACCAACGTCTTAATCGACAATTAATCGTAAGTCGATTAATTGTTGACATCCCTAGTCCGGGGTAAAGGAACTCTGGGAGTCCCTGCTTAGACTATTGTGTCCGCGACCCGGCCCCGGATAAGCAGAAGAAAATGGATGGATGAATGGATGGATTTTTTTAAATTACATTTTGAGTCATTGCACTACCCTGACTACCCTGTGAAGATGGTGCAGAGCCTGGTCTGAAACATCAACCAAATATTAGAGTATATTTTAGATTTAGTGAATTAGATGCAGTCCACTGAAGCTGTGTCCTCAGTCAAACTCAGCAGAGGCACTGTGAGTTTGGACAAATAAGGCCAGAGGGAACAAAAATAGGCCCAGGGAAATCACACAAATTGCAAAATGATGATGACATTTTGGCAATTTGTGAAGTTATATGTGAGCAGTTTAAGAGTGAAAGATGCAATTTTATATCTTCATAGAGTGGACTTTGAATTAACAATTTTAATTTAAAGGCAAAGTAACGTTATTTTACAATCTGAGCCTTCTTTCGGTAATAAAACAAGTCGTTTGACTCACCCATATCACGTTCGTGTCATTTGGAGCTGTTTGAAGAAAGTTATGTTGTAGCGTAACCATTAGCATTTGTTTTCGGGGCATTACTTTGCGGTCTCCAAATAACACAAACTTTAGCACTTTTCAAATCATAGAAGCCCGATGTCTTAATGTAAGAAATCGTTTGAAGCAAAAGTGGCCTGTAATCCGAGATTTATCCATAGTTTTCAGCTTTGCGTTTCATGTTTGGGGCCTAGCAGCACTCCGCGCATGCGCACTGGCGTCCTCATCTACTCGAAACTATGGCTAAATCTCGGATTACAGGCCACTTTTGCTTCAAACGATTTCTTACATTAAGACATCCGGCTTCTATGATTTGAAAAGTGCTAAAGTTTGTGTTATTTGGACACCGCAAAGTAATGCCCCGAGCAAATGATACAGCACCATGTTAAAAGATACGGGATCATTAGTAGAACAGAACGGCTCAACATAAGTTCTGCGATACTGCTCCAATTGACAGAAAAATGCTATGGGTGAGTAAAACTACTTATTTTATTGCCGAAAGAAGGCTCAGATTGTAAAAAAAACGTTAATTTGCCTTTAAGGGGACATATTATGTATAATGGACTTAAACAACTTTTATCCAGATTATGCCTGTTGTATTCTTGTATTGTCCTTCATTTGAGGCTTGAGTGCTTAGAAAATTACTGTTTTCACCTACTCCCTATAACAATAATTCTACCTTTCAGATGTCATGTGCTTTACATGATTGTCGAAGAAACCTTAAAAAGTGTACACTGTAGTCATTTATTCTGAACTACTACTATAGCCACAAGTGCCCAGGGGCTGACTGATGGAAGTGAGGCTGCCAATCTGCACCATTGGCCCCTCTGAATACCACACAAACCACTTTACCACTGCACAAGGGGCGCGAAGTGTCTTACCTAAGGACACAAGAACAAAACAGCAGTCCAGGCCGGATGCTGCTGTCACTATTACGTGCATCTATTGATATGTCAGACTTTAAGTGGCACATTTAGGGTTCAAAAAAGTCACAGCCATTTTTCAACAGCAAAAAAGCCCAAAAGACAAATCAGCTGCACTATGAAAAGGCGAGGTGTATCAATTTTGCAGTTTTGAACAGGAAGTCAATGGCTGTGTGTCTATTTTCAAGTTGTTTTAAGATATACTGCTCTAGAAAGAAATAAGCGACCACTGCAAAATGAGTTTTTCTGATTTTACTACTTATAGGTATGTGTTTGGGCAAAAGGAACATTTTTGTTTGAGTCCATAAACTACTGACAACATTTCCCCCAAATTCCAAATAAAAATATTATCCTTTAGAGCATTTATTTGCAGAAAATGACAAATGGTCAAAATAACAAAAAAGATACATGTTTTCAGACCTCAAACAATTAGGGCTGTCATTTTAACGCGTTAATTAGATTAATTCATTACACAACAAATTAACGCGTTATGAAAATTATCGCAATTAATTATGAGTGGCAATTCAATGCGCATTTTAAATTTGGCGTGCGGTGAGCAGAACGCTCAGGCCTTTGAATGGCAAGTTTATTTATAAAAAAGAACAACAACGGGACGATCAACAAGAACGCCGTGATTTGTAGTTTTTGTCAAAAAGAATTTTCTGATCACCAAAGCTGCTCCAGCCTGACGGATCATTTAAGCGATAAACACGTCCGGACAAGTTCCACTGTTACAGGTGATAGAGCGAGCATGAGCGCACTTCAACAAACCAACAAACCACACTCACAGAATCTGAGAAACAAATGAGCAAAGCGACCACTTGAAAACTGACCAACTCAATCGCAAAGTGGGTTCGTTCGTTCATTCGCTCGATCGCTTGCTCACTCAAAATCTCTCTCTCTTCCTCTCTCTCTCATACTCTTAAAGGTCCCATGGCATGAAATTTTCACTTTCTGAGGTTTTTGAACGTTAATGTGAGCTCCCCTACCCTGTTTAGCCCCCCCCATGGTTAAAAGTTGTGAAATGTCTAAACTGAGCATTTGCGATCCTTTTCTGCGTTACAAAAAAATCGGAGCTCAAACGGGCGAGTTTGAACAAGGCACCTTATTGACGTCAGATCGAAAAAAGAAATGCAAATGCAGTTCCACCCCCGTCTGTCTGTACTCAGCGTCTCTGTAAATCACGCCCAGAGAGTTTGAACTGCGAATGCGCTAGGCAATGCGAAATGCGTTTTTTTATTTGCCTGGAGGCACATCCGAGTGTTTCTAGGCTCGGAAGTCCTTTATCTGAGCCTCTGGACCTTTGCACAGCAGTGGTTTATTTTTATGTGGAAATGTGTTTATTTTTCAATGGAACGCTTGAAATCTCTCCCCCCGTGCAAAAACAAGGAAATGGATCAGCTGAGGGCTCAGAGCTCTGAGCGGAGAGTTTGGCCACGCCCCCACCCTCTACTATTGGCCAGCTCTTTTCTCCTCATTTGCATTCAAGCAACAACGCCCATTATAGAGTGTTCAGAGTGAGAAAAATTTCTCAGCTTATCTCTGTTTCTCATGCACTGAGTGTTGATTTTGAAGAAGGATTCATTTACAGTATTAGGGAACCATTAAGGAGCCATATAAAAGCATCAAGAAGTACCATGTCATGGGATCTTTAAAATATGATTTTCAAGATTAATTACAAATACTGTAATTAATCAGATAATTTTTTTTAATTGCCTGACAGCACTACAAACAATGCAAAGAAACAAGATCAAATTCATTTTAAAACAACATAATACTAATGTTTACGCTTAAGAAGAGTTCAGAAATCAATATTTGGTGCAATAACCCTTATTTTTAATCACAGCTTTCATGCGTCTTGGCATGCTCTCCACAAGTCTTTCACATTGTTCTTGGGTGACTTCATTCCACTCCCGGTGCAAGAACTGAAGTAGCTCAGCTTTGTGTTTGTGTTGGAATTCAACAGACGCTGGAATGGAATGGCTGTAATACATGTAAATGCAGTGGTCTCTTATTTTTTCCAGAGCTCCAGAGAGTTTGATCTACCGATAATTTATTTTAAAAGATTATTTTTTGTTTGTTTTCGACTGCTCATAGTGGTCTTCTTCAGAGTGTGTTCGGTCAGCTGATTTAAACAGGTTTTGTTGCAGTGGAGACAGGACACTACCATCTGCAGTAGGACTTCTTCAGGACAGTATTGCAGGTGTGTAAGAGCAAAAAGATCCCCTCGTCCCAGTTTATAGTCCTGTGGGCACATTTCTGTATTTCGCTTGCCTCTTTAATCCAGCTGTGATGTTCATTGTCCTCAGTCCCAATGATGTTCGCTTTGTCCGAGTTCATAATGTGGTTCTCTCTTTTACACTGGTCACAAAGGGCCCACTTAAGTTGTTCCCGTTCTGAAACCAAATTAAACCTTTGTCTGAAGAAAGAATAAATGTTTTAAGATGTATTTTTATTAGTCTATTCAGAACTATTGAGTTGGACCCTTGTAAACATTGTGGCTGCTAGGTAATAGTTATAGAATTTCAAAAATGATAAAATAATGAACTTCACAAAAAAAAAAAAAGTTTTAATTAAATGTTGATTATCACGGAAGCTGACAGAGGCCATGTTCGTAGTGATTATTTTCCACCTTACTAACGAGAAAATTAACTCGAAGAAAACAAAACTGTTATTTCGAGATCTTGAGAAAACAAAGTTATTCCATCTCAAAACATGAAACATTCTGGATGTTGTAGTTCTAACATATCACCACTAGATTTCACTGTGGCTTCATCTGCTTTGGTGTTTCATGAAGCCTCACTTTGCGAAGCCGGGCCAGTCTTCTGCGGAGGTGCCGCGGACTGATCTTGAAATTATCCAAACATTCAGACATTCTAATGAGCAAACGCGCGTCTATTCAGAAAGGGAAATAGCCCCGAAGTCAGCCTGTCACAACGTGGCATCACGGAATAGCTGTTTTGTTTTCTCGAGATCACGGAATAACTTTTGTTTTCTCGAGATCAGAAATTGTGTTTTTTTTCTTGAGATCGAGTTAATTATCTCGTTATCTCCGGATAACAAGGGGAAAAAAATATTGCTTATGTATGGCCTGTGTCGGCTTCCGCAGATTATAAACATTAAAGGTGCACTGCGTAACTTTTCAGGTTTGGAGTCCTCCACCATAGAGATGCTATTGCTTATCCTGTAATGTTCCACAATATGGTATTAAACTCATATAAGATGCTTTTATTCAATTCCGAGAGTTTTTATTGTTCAAAACTACCTTTAAAAACATGCATTCTGACGGTGATGAGGTCGCCTTTTCACAGATCTCACTTGTAAATTGGCCTGGTGATGTTTCCTGCTCGTCTTTATGGAGATTGATGAGTTTAATACAATACTTTCTAACACTACAGGCAAAGCAATAACATCTCCATGGAAATAAGCAACTGGTGGGAGTTACATAGTGCACCTTTAAATATGTTTTTGTTATTATTATTATTAGGGATGCACGATATATCGGCGTTAACATTGGTATCGGCCGTTATTGCCAAATTTTAACATATCGGTATCGACCCGATGTGTAAAAGTGGGCCGATATTAACGACCGATATTTGTCCGTACAGTAATAACTAACGTAATAATTAACGTTTTCTCATATTTCTCTCTCATTTAAACACTCAAACTTTCGTAGATTTTCAACAAAATGTATTAATAGTGAAGTGTGGGGGGTGGGGTCTAAACCAGGATTAAACCACCACGTGGTTTAATCTTTGCTGGTTTTGTTCGGCTCTTGTTCGTTCATGTCGAGATTTGATGTGCTTGGACTGCATGCACGCAGTCTGAAAAGAGCAATGGTTTAATCCTGGTTTAGTCCAAGTCTAGACCTGGTCCAGACCTGGTCCAGTCCTGGTTTAGTCCAGGTTTAGTCCTGGTCCAGTCCAGGTTTAGACCTTGTTTAGACCTGGTCTAGACCTGGTTTAGTCCGCGTTTAGTCCTGGTCTAGTCCCGGTCTGATCCTGGTCTGGTCCTGGTTTAGTTCCAGTTTGGTCCCGGTCCCCCCGTCCCCCATCTATAACATCAATCGGCAGAGGTCCCGTAGCCAATCAGGACGCAGAACACAATGTTACACTATAGAAAAAAGTTACACTATTAAAACAAAAAAAAATTGAAATTGAAAAAAAAAGAAAAAATCAGGAGTCAAAACATGTTTTAAAAATAAAAGAAGACATTCAAAAATTAATTTTGCATGATTTTCAGTCTGTATAAAATGTTATCTTAAAAATAAATAAATAAATATCGGTATTGGCTAATATCGGTATCGGCCGATATCAGCAACATTAATATCAGATATCGGTATTGGCTAAAATCTTCACATCGGTGCATCCCTAATTATTATTATTATTAGTCTTTATTTGAAGGGACAATGTACAGAGACATTATGCTCATAAAACAGATGTACTGCACCAGATTAGAGCTAAACAGCTAGTTTCCATCTGCAGTCCCTGAGGAACAATAATAATTTATACAATTTACACATTCAATAAAATAAAAAAACACACATTAGCACACATTCAGCAGCTACAACATTCACATCACAATATTAAAAAGTAAACTTATGAATACATTCTTAAAAGTCTAAACATATTACAGCTTGTGCTATTTGTATTCTCACCACAATGTCAGCGTGACGGAAACAGCACCATTTTTGTACTTTAACATATAATTATACTTCATCAGAAAAAGAAATTGCTTCCTTAAACCATAATTAAATTTGAGAGGGAAGACTATTTTTACAAGAACCAATGTTCCATAGCAGAACAAAATCTCTCACCGACTTGTCTCTATGGGGATGTTCCTGTTTTACCTAGAATATCCCACAGTATAGAATTAATTGAGTCTATCTCCTTGAGGACAGTTTGCACCACCTGGTCTAATTACGAGTCAAATCCAATCACAGAATATTTGTTACTGAACAATAAAAACACATAAACAGACACAAATTAAAGGGCCTTTACATATTTTTTTCCCATGTTTTTGAGCTAAATTTGTCTCAGCGCAGTACAGATATATTATATAAGCATCTCTTGGGGTCAAATAAGCCTGCGTCCCATTTCTCTGTCTTACACCTTCGTCTTAACTCTACCCCTTGGTTTTGTGCGTTCATGTGAGGGGAAGGGGGGTCCAGATTCTAATTTGGATCAAGGGCGAGGGCCAAGACCTTGAAATGAAGTAAACTCTTGATCAGACTTGGAACGAAGGGGTACGCCTACAAGCTCAGGCAGGTTTTGGGATCAGGATGGCAGCGTCACATCGACCAGCCAAGGAGTCTCATAAATGTATTTTCAGCTGTTGTAATTATCGATTAACAGTTTAGCATGGTTTATAATTATGACGCTTATGTTCTACGTTACTTTTAGTGAACTGTTGTTGCGGTTTTAATTGTAGTGATGGCTGTTTAGCCGATGTTATCGTTTTCATCGAACTTTCATGTATAAACAATCTATTTTTTTGTCGAGCTGAGGTACTCGATAATCTTTGACATTTGTTTACGTTTGTTTGCGTCAATTGTTGTCGCCTCTGTAGACGTAGCAGCCAGGTAGAGGCAAGGGATGATGACGCAAACGGTAATCGAGTGGCGTCCCATTTCTTAGGGGAACATTCGTACCCCGAGCCCTCTCAGCTCGATATCGAGGGGCAAGACAAAGACGTAGATAAAGGTGAAGGGGTAAGACAGAGTAATGGTACACAGCCTAAGTCTGCTGTGCTGTCTTTATCTGATTATAAAGTATTTTCTTTCCACTAATCAGGAAGTGTGTGTTAGAATACTAGTTGCTGTTAGCTTTACTGTGGCAACAAAACTTCAGACTGGTCTTTGACAATTATGAAAAGCGCTTGAAAACTCATTGCGGGGAAGGTTCGGTATCTATAACAGCGCAGGTATCGCCTTCCATTTTAACCGGACAATATGCACCAGCAGTGTTATACGCCATCATTACGCTACACGCCGCTCAAATTAGGTTGGAGTTCTAATTTTTCAACATCAATGGAGCGCCTCCAGGCTTTTAGCGGGTGCAAGACAGAAAGCACCTGGTGTCAAAATAAACTTCAGATGCCCTTTCAAAATACATTCTCTAAAACTACAGTCGCGTAAAGCACCATGTGTCACATCCAGGAGCTCAGGGAATGGCTCGCGATGGACTATGGAAAGTTTACAGCCAAAGAGGATGAATATAAAACAGTTTACGACAGCAACTTTACAAGAACAACTTCTGAAGGAAAAGGCACATGGAGCAGAAAACCAAAGTTAAATGCTGAGTAGCTTAATTAATGCAGCACCGCAAATATCGGCTTGTTGTGATTTAAAACATAATTTATCTAATCAACAATGAATACATAAGCAATGCAAAAAGTTTAGTCTTTAAATGTGAGAATCCACAGAGGCTGAGCTCGCAGCAGCAGCTCTGCTCTGCCTCTAGTGTAAATTGAAGCTTTAAAAAGTACGCACGTGTGAAGGTCTGCCTCCGTTATGTGTCGCTGGAGTAAATTCCGAGTACAGTAAATGAGGAAAAACTTTGGAGCACTGCAAACTGTAGCTACTGCTGTTTTTTACAAGACAACACCTCCTTTTACATTTTCTGTAGAGATTGGTAATTCCAGAGTTGAAATCATCCAAATGATTCTAATGAAGGTGTATGTAGTTTAAGAACACAGCGGAGCACTTCCTGTATTGCCAAGTGACATCAAAAGGTGGAACATATAGCTTTCTGTTTGAGAGAACCTAAATCAGCCTAAATAGCCAGGATTTGTGTATTAAAGATTTGTAAATGAAACAAAACACAACTTCAGGTCTGTTTGTGATGAGGAAACAACATTATAACATAGATCAGAAAATAGCATAATATGGGCCCTTTAAATTACAGAAAAAACAATATCTGTGAAATGTGCAAAGCGACTATTATAAAGGTGGACTAGGTAACTTGCTTATGTCCATGAAAATGCTTTTACAGTTATCCCTCGTTTATCGCGCGGGTTAGGTTCCAGAAATAACCCGCAATAAGAGAAATTCGCGAAGTAGGACAACTTTATATTTTACAATTATTCTACATGTTTTAAGGATGTAAATGCCTCACCACACATTATACGCTTTTCTCAGACTGGAATTAACCTTTTCTCACATTTCTCTCTTGTTTAAACACTCAAACTTTCATAGATTTTCAACAAAATATATTAATAGTGAAGCGTGGGAGGGCAGGGCTCCGCAAGCCACGCCGGACGCGCGAGGAGCGCGGAGACATGAGTCACTGGATCCGCAGGAAGCACCGCGCTCATCCAACGGCACTGCCACGTCCCAGGACGCGACGCGCACCAACCCCTTGGAGAAGTGCGCGACACGTGTACCCCTCATCGTGGTCAAATCCGTGACAGAGCAGCACGACCGGTGCGAGGCCGCGCGTACACCGGGACTGCGAGCACGAGATCGAACCGCGGCGCCCGGACCGCGTCCTCTCAGCCCGAGCCACAAACCAGCCGCACGAAACCAGCAAAGAGCGGCACGTGGTGGTTTAATCCTGGTTTAGACCTGGTCTAGTCCCGGTTTAGTCCAGGTCTAGACCTGGTCCAGTCCTGGTTTAGTCCAGGTCCAGTCCAGATTTAGACCTGGTTTAGACCTGGTCTAGACCTGGTTTAGTTCTGGTCTAGACCTGGTTTAGTCCACGTTTAGTCCTGGTCTAGTCCTGGTCTAGTCCCGGTCCAAACCGCGTCCCCCGTCTATCAATCGGCAAAGGTCTACAGTCTCTTAGCCAATCGGGACACAGAACACAATGTTACACTATTAAAAAAATGTTACACTATAAAAAAAAATTGAAAAAAAAAATGAAAAAAATCCAGAAACAGCGAGGCCGCGAACAGTGAACCGCGATAGAGCGAGGGACCACTGTACTTACTTATATTGGAATGTTTCACAGTATGGCATTAAACCCACTTATTCTTTCATGCAAAAAACCCCCAAAAAACACAGTGAAAATCAGGTACAGCACCTTTAAAGCACACTTGTTTCACCCTGGAAAGGTGCAGTAGAACCACAGCTAGTGATAAAACAGTGCCACTGAATCTGGTACATAAAACGCGGCATTAATTGAAATTTATAAAGGTAACTCCAAAGAAAGGGCACACTTCTAAAACCCAAGCTGTCGCTGAGAGACCCTGACAGGACCCAGCAGAGTGCCTTCACTAATACAAAGTGTGATTAAAATGGCTCCAGATCTGGCAACACTAAAAGCCTGCTGCTCTAAGAGGAATTCACCAGGTCAGACAGCACTACACCAGGGACTGCACTGAAGAACAGAAACCCCACAAACACTCCAATCAAAGGATCATGTAGAGATAGTTGGAGAATACCGCAGTGAGGCTTTATTCCAGCATTTTCAAATATGTAGTTACCTGTTTTTTATATTTTAAACAGCCTGTACTTGATTTATTCCCATGGTTTTGGGCGAAATAGCCTTGTCCCAATACAGATATAGTGTAAAAGGAGTTCTTGAGGTATAAATAAGACCACTGTGTGCTGTCTGTATCGAATTATATATAATGTGTTTTATTGTCTTAACATAGCTTTTTTACAGTAAACTCCATTCTTGTCTTTGAAAGCTGTAGAAATCACTTATAAACTCGGCGCATACTGTAAGTGAGGAATAACTTTGGACCACTGCAAACCGTTCCAAATTAATTAATTCTGTTTTCTACGTAAAAAAAAAAAAAAAGTGGTACAGCACTTTTAATGTTATTTAAACGTCCCTGTGCTCCCCCTTCAGAGCGCTATCACAACACAATCAGCACGCATGTTGCTTCCAGGTTTATGAAGATGTAGTGTATGTTTTTGTATATTTACTGGGAAAATTGGGTTTGAATAGAGCCGGGAGAGATCGCTAGATTACTCATACATGCATAGAAACCTCTTCAGGCATGTTTTTGATGAGGGGACAACATTAAAACCTGCTACAAAAAAAGTGTGTGTGCACATGGTAGGATTGGATTGGGTTTCTCCCAATCCGATCCTGTTACTCGGCGGGTGGTCTGTCGTCCAAACCGAGTGCACATGAAAGTTGTGCAATCGGATAATGGTCAGCGACCTGCTGGCTCCGCTACGCTATGTGACGCTGTAGTCCAACTACTTCCGGGTGATGGATCCTCAATAAAAACACAACAAACTATGTGGCGGTATACAAAGATGGCGCTTGAGGAGTTTGACGGAGCAGCATTGGTGTACGTGTTGTGCATTCTTTCTTCGCAGCCATGATTTCGTCGCTACTTATGACGGCGTCAGCGCCTCCTGCCACTTCCGGGTGAAATCCCTGGCGAAAATTCCCAAGCCAGGGGTTTCAATCGGATTCGCGAAACCAATCCCTATACGATCCTTAGCCTGTGCACATGAATCCGATACGATCCCAATCTGTTTGCAATCGGATTACACTCGTCCATGTGCACGCAGTGACTGCCTCCTCTTTAACTGATTGGTAGCTTCACTTCTCCCATTGAATATAAAACGCACAAATAATGCACAGAATCGTATATTGTCTTGTATAATTATAACAAAACACATGCACTGAAGGATGAAGCAGTTCAAAACAAGTAAAATTTATGTACAGTATTTATTTGAAATAATCACTATAAATAATCACAATTTCATCTTTGCACTGTTTCTCCTCACGACCAGATATATTTGTATTACTATACAGTGGTCCCTTGCTCTATCGCGGTTCACTGTTCGTGGCCTCGCTGTTTCGCAGATTTTTTTTTTTTTTTTTAATAGTGTAACATTTTTTTTTATAGTGTAACATTGGGTTCTGTGTGCTGATTGGCTAAGAGACTGTAGACCTTAGGCCGATTGCCGTAGGCCGATTGATAGATGGGGGACGCGGGTGGGACCGGGACTAGACTTGCCTGGTTTACACCTGACCATATCACAAGTGATATATGTCTTTCAGATCGGAACGAATGAAAGCAGCCTGGGATTTCCCAGGTTAGGACTAGACCAGGACTAAACGTGGACTAAACCAGTTCTAGACCAGGTCTAATCCAGGTCTAAACCTGGACTGGTCCTGGACTAAACCAGGACTGGACCAGGTCTAGACCTGGACTAAACCGGGACTAGACCAGGTCTAAACCAGGATTAAATCACCCCTGAAGATGTAGTTTACTGGTTTTGTGTGGCTCTTGCGTTCGTTTGTGAGTGTTCGGTTTGTGGCTCGGGCTGCGAGGACGCGGTCCTGAGGGGGAGGCATGGTCCGGGCGCCGCGGTTCGATCTCGTGCTCGCAGCCCCGGCCTTGCGCCGGTCATGCTGCTTGGTCACGGATTTGACCACGTGCACTTCTCCAAGAGGTTGGTGCACGTCGCGTCCCGGGATGTGGCAGTGCCGTTGGATGAGCGCGGTGCCTCCTGCGGATCCAGTGACTCATGTCTCCGCTCCCCTCACGGAGCCCCCACGCTTCACTATTAATACATTTTGTTGAAAATCTACTAAAGTTTGAGTGTTTAAATGAGAGAGAAATGTGAGAAAACGATAATTCCAGTGTTTTAAGGCGTTTACAGCCTTAAAACATGTATAATAATTGTAAAATATAAAGTTGCCCTACTTCGCGGATTTCACTCAATACGGGTTATTTCTGGAACCTAACCCCCGCGATAAACGAGGGACCACTGTATTTCTATATTTGATTTTTACTTGCACATAAACAATTATATAATTGTGTCTTTTTTGACACCAATCTCTTATTTTTGCAATTTATCTATCATTAGCATTTATATTTTTGCTCTTTGCTATTATATTGTGATGTGTGAGCTACTGTGTCCAAATAATTTCCCTTGTGGATCAATAAAGTTTGAGTCTAAATAATAGTTTTAAATAATAATGATATCTATGCTATTTGCCGTAATACACAGGGCCTAGAATTTGGTGCTAAATGGACTAAATAAGCTGGATTGCTTAAAAAAATAAAAATAAATAATAGAAATATGCATGAATGAAACACACCAACTCCAAGTATATTTCTTGACGTTAAAAGATATAAAAATATTAAAACATGATTAAAACCTCAGAAAATAAACATACATAACACGTCTCCTGTAGTTCAAATATTTATCTTAGAAAATCGCCAATCTCATCCGTAGGCTCCCGTTTACCCGCTGAACCATGCAAAATTCAACACTCACCACAGGGACAATTTTCTCATTTGGCTCTTCTTCGTCATGCATAAAGATCTCAGATGCCCTGAAAATATAAACGCGTCATAAATCATGGAGGAGGGGGGGCAGCCAAAGAGTGCGCAGTCAAGATGGCCGACCGCTTATGGGAGATGGATGGATGGGAACGGAGATATTCGGGGTCCAGGAACAGGTGATGGATGACAAACACCGCATTCATATCCAGGATTAGCATTTTTGCACATGACTGCTAGCCGAGTGTGGCGTTTAATGCCAAAGCCCACGCTCCCATGGTTTTATGTGCGCTATCAGTCATTCATAGAGCGAGGTGATGGGGAAATTTATTAGCAACATCAAAACAAAAAGGAATCTTATGGGGTAGCAGTTGGTTGTATTGTCATGTTTTATAAGAAGAAAGTGTGATACAGTGAATAAAAATACAAATATAATCACTTATTGAAGGTCCTATATCACGCAAACCTGACTTTTGTGAGATTTTAGCCTTGTTAGAATGCTTGAAAACATAGCTGGAGTTGTTTCATTCACACATGTCCTATATTAAAACAATCAGAATGGAACAAACTTTCCACTGAGCTAAAACTGTGCAAAGACTTCAAACTATTTAGTGTAGGACTCAATCGATATTTCGTAAGAATACAAACTTGTCAGCATTAAGACAAACCTGAGAAGGGGCTGGGAAGGTGAAGGGGAATCCATTTTAACTAATGTAAATAATGTACCTTTGATGAAATGTTTATGAAATGCATTATTTTATGCTGTGTTTAATGTTTTGTCATGTTGTGTGTCTCAGGGACTGCAGATGGAAATTAGCTCAAAGAGCTATAGTCTGGTACAAAGCATCTCTTCATTGACTGTGATTAATGCTCCTGTATATGGTCCCTGTCAAATAAATTAAATAAATAAATAAATTAGTAACCAACACACCTAGATGTCAGCACATCACCCCAGTCCTTTTTACACTTCATTGGCTTCCAGTTTCTTTTAGAATTGATTTTAAAATTTTACTTTTTGTTTTTAAAGCTCTTAATGGTTTAGCACCTTGTTATTTGACCGAGCTTTTATCTGTGCAAAAATCAAGTCGCACTTTAAGGTCAAATAACCAGCTTCTTTTGGAAGTCCCCCGAGCCAGGCTCAAACACTGAGGTGATGGAGCTTTCTCTGTGGTTGGTCCCAGACTGTGGAACGATCTGCCCTTTGAGCTACGTAACATCACTGATTTTAACCTTTTTAAATCTAGACTCAAAACACATTTATTCAAAATGGCTTTTAATACTTTTTTAGTATTAACTTTAGATTTACTTTGTATCGTTTACATTGTTGTATTCTGTATAATGTTCTGTCTTTTGTATTGTTGTATTTTTCTGTTTTTAATTGGAAAGCACTTTGGTCACCATTGGTGTTGTAAAGTGCTATAGCAGGCATGTCCAAACTATGGCCCGTGGGCCAAATGTGGCCCTCAGACAAATTTTTCTTGGCCCTCAGGCTTCCAGGTGAATTGGCCCAATTACCTTGAGCAGAACTTTTGACTGCAAGTTTTTTTTTAAGTCTACCTTGATAAGACAATATTTAATATTTATTGTGTGGTTTTGAGGATCTTGGCATGAATAAAGGACTGATAGCTCATTCAAACGTGTTAAGCATGCATATATTTCAATGATTGACTGTACTGTGCACCAGTCTATGGCCCTTGATCGGCCTTCTGCTTAATCTGTGTTTAGATATGTGGCCCTTGATGAAAAAAGTTTGGACACCCCTGGGCTATATAGATAAAGATTGATTGATTATAGATGTAAACAGACTAATAAAGTTCAAAATTCTCTGTGATTTTGATGTCATGAAGTGGTTGTTTTCAAGTTAACAGCTACTTTTAGAAACAACTTCTCCTGTGCGAGAACAATAAAGGTCAATCTTCTAATCCTTGACCACTGTAAGGCGCTTTGTGCTACAATTTTGTATGAAAAGCGCCTTATAAATATTTGATTGATTGATTGATTGATTGATTTTAACCTTTAGTTCAGAAGCGATTGGCAGTTCTAGGCCTGAAGTCACAAAATGATTCTAGTGAAGATGTATGGAGTTTAAAAACACAGTGGAGCATTTCCTGTATTGCCAAATGACATCACAAAGGGGAACAGGTGTTTTTGTCCGCTCTAGGTATCGAAGCAAGTTCCTAATGTTGTGAACCTGTTCACTCATATGGCAATAAAAAACCTTCCTGATTCCTGATTCTGTTTGAGAGAAGAACTCTAAAAATGCAGGATTTGTGTGTTCAACATGTGTGGATGAAACAAAACAACTCCAGGTCTGTTTTTGATAAGGAAACAATAATTGAAGTATCTCAGAAAATAGTGTAACATGGGCCTGTGTCCCTGTAGTCTTACCTTAATTTCATATTAATTTTTCCATATTCAACTAAACTGCTAAATACAACTACCCCTGGTTTGATTTATTTAGTTTGTTTAGTTCTGTTTAGTTAATCACCACACACTCAAATTACTTTAAATGATTTTATTTGGTTAAATTTAGTACATTTTGTCAAACACCTCACTTACCTGCTCACCTGGTCTGGAGACAAAAGAGGGGCGTGGCCTGAGACAGACATATTTCAAGCCTCTGGGGGGAGGTTTGGGCCAGACCATGTGGAGGGGGAGGATTGGTTTCAGTTCTTTTTTATTTGTTAGGTTTTGTATATTTGATTTTGATGGTTTAGTGTTTAGACATTATGTTAAGCACTTTTATTTAAAGGGGGACATAGGCCCTGTAAGTAAATCACCAGGGTAACTTGAATAAAAGTAAGGATGCCCCATGTCCAACCTGATCGAGATTGTGGGCTTACCTGGAGGAAGGGGCTTCCTGTGGGAGTCACTATAAAAGCAGGTCAGCTCAGCCTTGCAGGAGAGCTTGTCAGTGTAGCTGTGCGCATGTGGGGTTTTCCTTAGTTTTGCTAATTTATGTTGCTTATGCCTAAGTTTGAGCAGTTATTTTTGTAAACAATATTATTTTTTATTGCCATGAATGCCACGGTGAAATTTTGGAAATAAATCTATGGGATAAAAGAAATACTTTCAGAGTCTACTTACACCACATTGGCCAGCTTCCCCACAGGCCCCTTTAAATTACAGTGGTACCTCACCTTACGAAAGACCCTACATACGAAAAATCCAAGTTACGAAATGCCTTCACGTTAAATTTTGGTCTCTAGATACGAAAGAAAATTCATGTTACGAAACGCAAAATCTCAAAAATTCGAATAATGCGCGCTCAGATGCACGCCTCGCTGTTATTCCCGCTCAAAAAGCACCTTTCTCAGCCTCTTGGCTCTAGCGCTCAACACGCAAGATTTTCAACAAAATGTATTAAATAGTGAAGCGTGGGGGGAGACACGACTCCGGAAGCAGCACGGAGACATGAACGCACCGCGCGAGGAGCACGCATGCACGCGCACGGCGCGAGGAGCACGCATGCACGCGCACGGCGCGAGGAGCACGCACGGCGCAAGGAGCACGCACAGCGCGAGGAGCACCCCTAGTCCTGGTCTGCACGACCGGCACCGGGGCTGTGAGCACGAGATAGAACCGCGGCGCCCGGACCGCGTCCTCTGGAGCCCGAGCCACAAACCAGCCGCACGAAACCAGCAAAGAGCAGCACGTGGTAGTTTAATCCTGGTTTAGTCCAGGTCTAGACCTGGTCCAGTCCTGGTTTAGTCCAGGTCCAGTCCAGGTTTAGACCTGGTCTAGACCTGGTTTAGTCCACGTTTAGTCCTGGTCTAGTCTCTTAGCCAATCAGGACGCAGAACCAATGTTACACTATAAAAAAAAAAATGTTACGCTATTAAAAAAAAAAAAAATTGGAACGAATCAGGCCTTTTCCATTGAAATAGCTACTCAACTTACGAAAAATTCACGTTACGAAACCACTTCTGGAACGAATTAATTTCGTAAGGTGAGGTACAACTGTATAAAAAATAATATTTATGAAATGTTCAAAGTGACTAGTATTATAAAGGTGGACTTTAACTTGTAGGTAGCTTGTTTACATGGAAATGTTTCACTATATGGAATTAAACGTATCTCTCTTGCACTTATTCGAGTACAGGCGTTTTCTGTTTTCAACTAATTGTAAGCAGGTTTGCCTCTCCACAGATCTGACCTGTGAACTAAATCAAACTAAAGTGCAAAAATGTTGGCAATTGTACCAGCATAACTTGCAATATGAAATTATTATATTTTAGAATTTAAAAATATATGTTTTATTTTATTTTACAAAATATGATACTGGCAGTGGCGGAGGGATTTTTGCGATACAGGATGGATTTAGATAATACAAGTTTGTGAAAGGTAAAAAGTTGAAAGTCACAATATTTTCCTCCAACATAAATCTGGCCATTGAAAGTCTGACGCGAGTAAAGGTCAGTGCAGTTATATATTCAATTCAACAGAAACAACCAAGCCTTGGAACCTTTGTGGACTCACTGTGGGTCGGTAATACACATGAAGTCTTGACTCACAAAAGGGAAAAATTTGTCAGTAACCAAACTAGCAATGGTTTTATCTAGCACCTCTTAGCAAACTCTCATTACAAAGAAAGAAAATCAGAGCTAAACAGAGTATGGTAACTATTGCTAGACATGACCATAGACTATATATGTAAAAAGACATAGCTAACCCACTAGCCGCCATGTTCCAAATAGGAAACGAGCATGGGCTCGCTTCTGGCTCCATCAACTCTGACTCCAAAAAAAAAAAGTCAGGCTTGTCACTTTGGTCTTAAAATCTTTGTATTAACCCGAACTACACGATCCTGGTGTTTTTATTTCACTATTTTGTCTGTAAATCAATATATGAACATTTATAACAGACAAACAGACAGACTTCTCCAGCGCCTTCAACACCATCAGGCAGTCGCTGCTGTGGGGGAAGCTGGAGGATGCGGAAGTTGATGGACATCTCGCTGCCTGGACCATTGACTACCTCACTGACCGTCCACAGTACGTGCGGCTGCGCGGCTGTGAGTCAGAGGTGGTAGTCTGCAGCACTGGGGACCCCCAGGGAACTGTCCTCTCACCCTTCCTCTTCACCATTTACACCTCGGACTTCACATACAACACAGACAGCTGCCATCTCCAGAAGTTCTCCGACGACTCGGCCATTGTGGGCTGTGTGTTTGAGGGGAACGAGCTGGAGTACCGCTCGGTCATCAGAAACTTTGTGGATTGGTGTGGGCGCAACCACCTGAGCCTGAACACCAGTAAGACAAAGGAGCTGGTGATCGACTTCAGGAGGAGACCACTACCTCACTCACCGGTGAACATCCAGGGGCAGGACATAGACTAGTACCTGGGTGTTCACCTCAACAATAATCTGGATTGGTCCCACAACACCGACGCCCTGTACAAGAAGGGCCAAAGTTGCCTCCACCTCCTGAGGAGACTGAGGTCCTTTGGAGTGTGCAGGCCTCTGCTCAAGACTTTTTATGACTCTGTGGTGGCCTCTGCTCTCCTCTACGCTGTCGTCTGCTGGGCCCCGAGCAGCAGCACAGTCCTCTGGACTCTGTAGAGGAGGTGTATGGTTCGAACGTGCAATATCGTTTTTCCAACGTGCAATATCGTTTTTTCAATACTCTCCCTGTCACTGTTTTATTATTATTATTATTATTATTATTACTTATTTTATTATTACTTATTTTATTATTACTTATTTTATTATTTCTTATCTTTATGCCATTCTTGCCTGCATGCACTTTGGTTTCTTGTTCAAACTGTCCCTACCCGGAGCTACTGTGACAAGTAAATTTCTCCTACATGAGATCAATAAAGTCTTATCTTAAATCAGAAGAAATGCCTTCTTTCCGCGAGGCCACTATTACTATCACTGTTACATTAGCAACAGCTTTGATTGACAGCATTGCTAAGCGCACGCTTCCTGCTAAACCAGTGGTGCGAACGGGAAGGGGCGTTACCTTCAACAGCATCACTCCATATTAACTTGTTGGTTGCTATGGTTGGTTGATTGCAGTTGGAATTCTAAATACGGAATTTGGCTCCAAATTCGTCTTGCTAGCCTTGATGAGCTTCATTTGGAGTGACGTTACTCACTTAATGCACTTCTTTATACAGTCTATATGACCACATTAGGTCCTCGCAACTCAGGTGACAGTTCACTAACAACAACAGTGGCAGAACTTGAACTTGGATGTACAGTATGTTACTGACAGTAATTCCTGTCTCCTCTCTGGACATCGGCTGCAGTATCCAGGTTGCAGGTCATAGAGGAGGAAGGGCATCTTTGTCCTAAGTAGGGATGCACGATATATTGGCATTAACATAGGTATCGGCCGATATTGTAAAAAAATTTAACATATCGGTATCAGCCTGATGTGTAAAACTGGGCTGATATTAATGACCGATATTTGTCAGTACTATAAATACCTTGCTTTGAAAAACAAATAAAAGTTCTATCACACTTCAGGCAGAGCACTGGGAGCTGTCCTTAATAAGGTCAAGCTGTACAGGGATCTTGGTTATAAAACGTTGTGTTTATCTTGTATCTGTACAATAACCATGTCATGTTATACAATTATCTATCTTCAGCCAAAACCACATACTACTCTGGACTAATTCATTCAAATCAAAATAACACCAGGACCCTGTTCTCAATCCTTAACAACATTACCAAACCCCCCCGACTCACTCCCTTACCACTTACAATCCACTGACTTCTGTAACTCACTCATGTCCTTCTTTACATCTAAGATCACTAATATCCACCAACACCTGATTTAATGCGGAGCTGCAGTTTCTACAGTTTACTTTACCCCTGCCTCATACCCCGGTACCCACTTTTCCAGCCTTACCCTCCCTTCTGTCATGGACATCATAGAAATTATTAAAAAATACAAATCCTCCACCTGTCCCCTTGACCCACTCCCAACAGCCCTTGTTAAAACCTGCTTCCCTGTACTAGCTCCCCTCATCACCAATATTATCCACTCTTCTCTCACCTCTGGTGTCCCCTCATCACTCAAAACCGCCACAGTCACTCCAATTCTTAAAAAACCTGGTATAGACCCCAACGATTTCAATAACCTCTGCCCCATTTCCAACCTACCCTTCATCTCCAAAATCCTTAAACACTCTTGCCTCTCAACTCCACACCCACCTCAGTAATAACAATCTGTATGAACTATTCCAATCAGGCTTTCGACCCCTCCACAGCACAGAAACTGCACTCATAAAAATCACCAATGACCTCCTTTATAGCAGCTGATACTGGTTTACTTTCCATCCTCATCCTCCTTGATCTTACCGCAGCCTTCGACACTATCTCCCACAGCACCCTCCTCCATAGACTATCTTCAATCGGCATTACTGGCAACCCCCTCACCTGGTTTACCTCATACCTCACCGACCGCACACAGTATATTTATCTCAAATCACACACATCCAACACTTTTCCTGTCTGCGCGGGGGTGCCCCAGGGCTCTGTCCTGGGGCCCCTCCTCTGTAGCATCTACATGCTCCCTCTTGGCCATATCTTCCGTAAGTACAACATTCATTTTCATTGCTATGCGGATGACACCCAGCTCTACCTTTCCTCCAAACCCTCCTCATCACTCCCACCATTCTCCCTGACCCTCTGCCTACGGGAAATCAACTCTTGGTTCTCCTCCAACTTCCTAATGCTCAATAGTTCCAAAACAGAAGTCCTCCTAGTAGGCACTCCATCCACACTCTCCAAATCTAATAGCTTCTCCATTAACATTAACAACTCAACTGTCCATCCCTCTTCTCAGGTCAAGAGTCTGGGTGTCATCCTCGACAGCACACTTTCATTTCATTCACACATCAATAATGTCACCCAGTCTGCTTACTTCCATTTACGCAACATCTCTCGTCTCCGCCCCTCCCTCACTCCTCACACCACTGCCGTCCTAGTCCACAGCCTTGTCACCTCCTGCATCGATTACTGTAACTCTTCTTTTTGGTCTCCCCAACAAATCCTTTCAGAAACTGCAGCTCCTACAGAACTCTGCAGCCCGGATTATCACTCGGACCCCCACTATCCATCACATCACCCCCGTACTACAACAACTCCACTGGCTCCCCATAAAACGGCGAATTCGCTTCAAAATACTCATTACCACATTCAAAGCATTACACAAGCTAGCCCCACCATACATATCTGACCTCGTCCACATCGCCACTCCATCCGCTCTTCCTCCTCTCTTCAGCTCTCTGTCCCCTCTGCCCATCTCGTCACCATGGGGAGCAGAGCCTTCAGCCGCTCTGCTCCTCAGCTCTGGAACTCTCTCCCTCCTGACCTCCGGAATATAGACTCTCTCCCACTCTTTAAATCCAGACTCAAAACCCACCTGTTCAGACTGTCCTACCTTTCATAGCCAATCAATCCACTCTGATTTTGTTTATATCTTGTTTTATTGTATTGTTTGTTTGTGCTTTTTATTCGGTTTTTAACCTTGTGCAGTGTCCTTGGGTGTTCTGAAAGGCGCTTTTAAATAAAATTTATTATTATTATCTGTCCATGTTTAAGTTTATTGTAATTTGACAAAATGTGTTGCAGTTCCTTTTCTTGGCAATACACAAAATGGCTCTCAAACCTGAAGTATTTGTGGTGATATGGGAGCCATGTAAAATGCAGATTAACTCATTCAGTGCCGGCCTGTTTTCAGAATTCTAACCCCAGAGTGCCACAGGTTTCAGTAGAATTTCACTGATTTTCCAAGACCCACAGAATACTGAGTTCTTTGACTATATAAACATGGGACACATCAAAATAAAGTGTCGACTCTCTTCTTTCACCTGGAAAAAAAATTATGTTTCTAACCTTTTCGGTTCTCAAATAACTGATAGTAGAACATAGGGAAGTTTCAGCAAAAACACTGGTTTTTGAGCAAGAAATGGAGAAAACGAGCGTTTAGTTCAGAGAAGGATTTCGAGCAGATCAGTGACTTTGACATCAATATTTATCGATTTAGTGACACCTCAAACATCTAAAATAACAGAGAAAGAGATTTTTGATGACAAAGTACATTTTTATTTACAAATATAAGAATATAAGGCTCTGTGAATTGAAAATTCGTTCAAATCAATAGTGCCAAGAGATGTTTACAGGATATAATATCTTTTCCTATAAAATAGAACTTTGTTGAGGATTTGTCTGAGGCCCAGAGTACAGACCCATAATAAAAACTAATACACACACACACACACACACATATATATATGTACATACACACAAGCCCATGCATAAACCTTTACACACACACAGCTACACACGCGCACGCACACGCGCGCACGCACGCACACGCACACGCACACACACACACACACAACTTCATTCATTACAATTACCATACACTGCTCACTGCTCCAAGTCAGTAAACTTCTTCTTTGGAGCTGTCGTAGTTCTGAGGAGACTCCCTGGTCCGTGCAGCGCACACATGACACGCCCCCTCCTCGGGCACAGCAGATCTCTGCTCAGACCTCGCTGCTTGATCCGGCTTGTCTCTGCGATCCTCTGATCCAGGATCCTGGGTCCCAAGAGCAATCTGATCGCTCCATAGGCGCTGATCAACAGTTGTCTGCTTTTCCGGGTTCTCTGGCCTCGCCATCTTACTACTCTGGCCAATACACCATACACACGCTGCACTCCTCCTTTCTTCCCCGGCTCTGATCGGCTAATAATGATACAACATCGCCATCTACAGGTTGAGAGATGTGAATTACACCTCAAAAGTTGCTCCAGGCCGTAACCTAGCAACCCCCGCTGAAAAAAGCAATTGACGTCTATAGACGTCACGGCACTCAACGGTTGGATTCGAGGGGACGTCAATAGACGTCTCCGGCACTGAATGAGTTAAGAGTGACATGGTGATTTATCATCCTTGTTTTTTTTTTTTAATCTAAACTTTCTCACAGGGATTTTGTGAATAAAATAAGTTAAAGGTACACTGTGTAGGATGGTGGCGCATTAGTGGATGGTGGGTATTGCAATTCCGGTTCTAGCTACGGCAGACTTCGAGGGTCATACACAACAGTAATAAGTAGCAGAATCTCCCAGGATCCAGTAGGTGGCGGTATGCGCGAGCAAAACGTAACCCGCCATTAACCCGAAAGTGAAAGTGTGTGAAATCCACGGGCCAGTACCGACAGCTATAAAGAAAACAGCAAAGGCGCAGCCCAAAATACAGTATGTCCTTCTGCGGCTCTCATAATTAAAATGGATGCCGCTACATGGGGAAGATCCCCCTTTTATGCAGGTGAAATCGACTATATCTAAGTCCAACAGAATATTTTGATTTCATGATGGAAGTGAAAAGGCTTGGAAAACACTATTTTTGAATGGGTTTCTTCAATTTCGGTAATTAACGGATAAAAATCTTACAGTGTACCTTTAAGCTTTATGGAGTCAAAACACGTTCTGAAAATAAAAGAAGACATTCAAAAATTCATTGTGCATGATTTTCAGTCTGTATAAAATGTTATCTCAGAATTTAAAATAAATAAATCGGTTAATATCGGTCATCAGCCATAACAGCATCATTAATATCGGATATCGGCTAAAAATTTTCACATCGGTGCATCCCTAGTCCTAAGGGTCATTTGCTTCCTCAAATTCCCCTGACATGGGACCACCTGACTCCTCCCTCCTGATCCTGACCTATGCTCCTGTTAATTTCCACATGAACACTATAGTTGCCCTACAGGATAATTGAAGTTATTTTATTAAAAACCTTTGTCCAGATGAGATTATTATGTGTTATTTTGCTATGAGACTTTACCTGGATGCTTGAGGATTTACCATAAGCTGTAAATAAACAGACATAGCTAACCTGCTAGCCACCAAATTTCAAATAGGATTAAAAGCAGTGCCTGTGCCTATGTTGTGTTTTTCATTCTAATTTAAATGAGATTTATGTGATTGGATCATGTATCGGAATATGCTACAAAATACATTTTAATGCAGTATTAAATATTCAATATTCTGTAACCTAACTACATTTTCAAAGTATTCTTCCCATCACTGAACATTACACAGTATGACGTTATCCATTTCCATGGAGACCAGCAGGTAAAGGACCTTACACTTTTTTAAATGTGTGTATTAAGAATGCATCAGGTAGGTGAGCAAGGCGTTTGGACCCTTTAAAACACTTTTCCTTTATACCTTAGAGCAAGAATAGAAAAGCTGATATCTTTACCATTAAAATTTCACACTCGTAGACAATAGCTACTGCTTTCCGAGAAGATGTCACATCCTCTTTCCTGGCACTTGGAGTTCTCTGAGGACAACCATTTCATGGAAATTAAGAAGAAAAGCTGCAAGAGACCACTTCAAGCTGCATGGGCCTTTTAAGCTTTTTGTAAGAGTGGTCTTGATCGCAGTGTGATTCAGAAAAAAAACTATCAAGCTCCAGACACCAGACTCTACAGCTTCTGAGCCTATCCACAGCACTCCCAGCACCCCATTTAAGGCATACTGTGTAACTTTTTCGGTGGAGAAGTCATATTGAACATATTATTCATCTCGATTTTTGATTTGATCTTCTTCTATGTCTATGAAAACATAGACATTTATTTCGTGTTGATAGGACCAATATTTCCTGGGGGAATTTATATTTAAAGTTTGTAGTGAGTTTGTACAATACATTAAATCTAAGAAGGCACCGCACACACAGAGGGAGAGAGATTGGACTTTAAGTCAAATTGTGCAGATTTAAAGGGATAGTGCTTTTTTTTATGTTAATCTGTATGGGTTTCCTTCTAAAAGTTGCGTGTGTTGACATCGGCTTACCTCTGACAGTCTCAGCTCATCCCGGTTTGGCTCGCTTTCTGGAGCCCACGTAAGTAGGTCCGGTAACTTCCCTGCAACATGAAATAAAACTTGTTTTTCTTCTCAAAACAAAACATTTGTCCGAAAGGTGATATATTTGTGTCCCAGTTGTCAACGAAACATCCAGCAGCGTAAATTGCGTTTGCATATTGTCTCTCTCGATTTGTATCACTGCACGCATATTAGCTGTATTAGCCTGTTCACTTGTAAACTTTCCCTTACGGCGGACCGCATCTGCCGTACACTTCCGCTAAAGGTTAACTGTTTGGGACGCAAATATATCACCTTTCGGACAAATGTTTTGTTTTGAGATGAAAAACAAGCTTTATTTCATATTCCAGGGAAATTACCGGATCTACTTACGTGGGCTCCAGAAAGCGAGCCAAACCGGGATCAGCTGAGACTGTCAGAGGTAAGCCGGTGTCAACACGCGTAACTTGTTGACAACTTGTTGAAGGAAACCCATACAGATTAACATAAAAAAAAAACGCACTATCCCTTTAAAATGTGCTTGCCTTATCAAGATCAGACCCGGGCATTGTGCAGCTCCCGGGCCACATACGCCTCTTTGGCTGACTCTGTCCGGCCTGTTTGGGTTGAACTTTCAACTGCCAGATCTAATCAAAGAACCAAAACCAATTTTACATTATTTCCTGATCTGTTATAATGTTTTTTTCCTCATCACAAACACACCTGGAGTTGTGTTTTGTTACATTCACACACTTTTAACACACAAATCCTGCAATATTTACACTGCGTTCTTCTCGCAAATGGAAATCACTCTGTTCCAACTTGTAATGTCATGCAATAATACAGGAAGTGCTCCGCTGTGTTTTTAAACTGCATGCGCCATCACTAGAATCATTCGGATGACATCACAAGGTGGAACAGGGCATTTTGAGCTTTGGACATGTAGACAGATGAATATACAGGGTTAGTCAAACGTGTGAATGAAATAAAACACTATCTCCATGCATGTTTTTGAGAAGGTTACAACATTATAACATGGTTTAAAGCTCACAAGAGTAGCATAACATATGACCTTTAAGTGGAATAAAAAATATGAAATAATAAGCTTCCCACAGCCTGCTACACTGGTCATTATTAATTAACTCCATACTTGGTAGAGTAAAAATCATGTTGTAATATTGTCAGAGTGTCATCATCAGACAAAATCCTCAGAAAATACTTTTAGTCAATACTGTCAACCCATAAGTTGGAGAGAGAAAGAGATACTTTATTGATCCTGAGAGAAATTCAAGTTTTGCTGCAGCAAATTGATGCAGTTTAGTTCCTTAGTTTGTCTCTTGTACATTCTTCATGAATATAAAAAGAAAAAGTCTCTTTGGCTAAACCACCTTCTCTGTGCAATCTGCCCATGACTGGAACACCACCCCCCTCCACAATTAGAAGCCTCCCCACTTACATCTCATTTAAATTCCAGTTAAAGAAATTGACTTTTTTTTTTTTTAATGAGTTTGTATGTGTATTGTTTGTGACTGCACACAACGGTATGTGGTGTTTGTGGCTGAAAATGAATGTATGTGCCTGAATGTGGCTTTATGACTGTATATAAGTGCATGGAGCTGTATGCGACTGTATGTAAGAATGATTTTAGAGTGTAAATATTAACCCTGTTTTAATTCTATTGTATTTTACTTCCTGCAGGTTGGCATTTTACACCTGTCCAGGGACTACAGATGAAAAATAGCCCTCGGGCTTATTTTGGCATATTTACAAGTAGATGTTTATTAATGTGTATTGTCCCTGAAATAAATAAATACATAAATACATAAGATAAAAATCAAACAGCTAATTTCACAAAATCTAACAGTCGCTTCCTCGTGTCCTTTGAACTACACATGCTGTATTTCTTAGTTAATCCCATGATGTGATGTTAAAAAAACAGAAGCTCTGTACAGTGTGGTGGCTTTTCTACACTGATCTGAAGTGGACCCATTTGCTTTCCTGTTGTCCTCTCCTGCCTGTTTGGAGGCAGAACACGCGCCTGGAGAAAAGCCGGCGGAACAAGCCCATTATTTACCAGAGCAGGTGGACCACCACTGGACTGGAGGAGGCTGTGTGAATACTGTGTTTTTATCACAGTAAGCAAAACATGGAGTTTGGCCATCGATTCTGGCAGAGCAGCTGTGGAGACGATAAACGGAATACAGTTCTAAATAGGGGTGGGTATTGGCAAAGATTCAATTCGAATCACGATTCATATGCCACGATGCGATACTATCACGATGCATCACGATACTTGAATTATTGCGATGCATTGCAATATATTCGACATACTTCAGTGAAAATGTACCAAAAAAAAGAGGATAACTTAAATATCAGTGGCTGTGTATCTGGGTAGTGTCTTCAATTGATACATAACTCTGAGCAACTCAATTCATAACTGAATTTATTGAATAACAAAAACAAACCAAACCAATAACAAAAAGTGCATAGGATTTTTTCTAAAACAAAAAATGATGTTCAAACATTTGCCATTTTGGAGGTAGCTACCATCATAACAAACCTTTCACAAAGAAAAAAGTGCATAGGATTTTTTTTTTTAACTAATAATTAATTAATTTATGTATTTATATTAAATATTAAATTATTAAATATTAAATTATTAATTAATAAAAATCGATTTTTGGCATCAAGAATCGATGCAGTATATTGTGAAAGTTAGTATCGCGATGCATTGTCATGACGATTATTTTGCACACCCCTAGTTCTAAATGATCTACTGTCACGTCAATAAAGGTTTTAGCTTTTTAGAACTTTTTTTTTTTGTCATTTCCTGGATGCTTTTATAGCTTATGTCTTGGGCTTTTATGGTTTGCTATTGAAGAAAATAATCATACTACAATCAACTACATAATGCTAATTTTTTTGTTTTGTTTTGTTTTGTTCCATACACAAAAAAATCTACCACAAGACCATCTAATCATAACTATTCTCTTTCTCTCTTCACATGTACAGTCGCTCTACGGGTTCTCAATCTTTTTCATTTATGATCTCTTTAAAGCCATAGTTTTTCCCCCCCAAAAAAATGTCCTTACTGTGAGTGGGCTGGAATCTCCACAAATTGAGTCTTATTTGACCTGGAAGAGTCAGAGCCTCCACCTGCTTCCATTGAAATTTCTTTTTTTTTTTCTAATGATACTTTGCAATGATGTCATGCTGGGGATGTTCTCCATGTATCTCTATTGGCGGAATGTTCAGCATACCATAGTTACACACATTAGCAAAACATAGACAAAAACGTTGGAAGAGTCGAAAAACTGTGGAGCTAGCCTTTTAGCTAGTCTCCATGGATACGGAATAAACAAACCGTTCATTTCACTCAACCCAACAGCCCCTGGTGTTCGTTCCGAAGGTCTGCCATTAGCAACTCAAACGCCCAGAGCTAGTTCCTTAGCTAGCCTCTTGCATGGTCTCCATGGATATGAGAAGAAAAAAAAATCAATGTGTTAATTTCACAAAATCCAACAGCCCCTTACCTTGTGTCCTTTGAACTGCACATGCTGCACTTCTTAGCTGGTTAAATATGTGATACAATAAAAACTGAGCTCAAAAACAAAAGAGTTTCAAAAGTTGCTGAACCATGCTGTTGCAGTGTAGTATCAATAATATTCCACAGAATGGAATAAAATGTGTTTATCTCCACTGAGAATACTCCGAAGTATGGTTTTAACTTTTGATTTCAATGATGTGCCACCTCTAGAAATGCACAAAGTTCTAATATGAACTCCAGAGTGGTTGGTGTCTTCTCTGAGCTGCCGATGACGTATTTGACACCACACGCTCTCCGCACTGACCCAGACGTGTCACATTAGCGCACAGTTCAACTCCCGCCTTCGACACTCTCTCTGCTACTCTGTCAAGATCTGATCTACTGATACTCTGCCACAGGCCCACATTGGGAGACAAAGTCACCACGCTGCAAAACGCATCACCTACACTCAAAATTATTTCTATATTGGAATATGTATGGAAATTGATCTGCACAGTTGTGACAATTTTTATTTTTTGTAGACAAAGCCACTTTATCTGTGTTTAAAGTTCCTATATTACGCAAAACTGTGAGATTTAAATTGTGTTAGAATGTTGTTACCTCATCAAAAACATACCTGGAGTTGTGTTTTGTTTCATTCACACATTTGAGTAATCCTTTATTATTAGTCTGTCTACATCTCCAAAGCTCAAAATGCTCTGTTCCAACTTGTGATGTCATGAAGCGGTAGTTTTCAAGCAACTTTTTACCTTTTGCTCAGTAAAGATTGGCAATTCCAGGGCTGAAATAACCAAATTATTCTAGTGACGGTGCATAGAGTTTAAAAACAGTGGAGCAATTCCTGTATTAACATATGATATCACAAGGTGGAACAGGGTGTTTTCTGTTTGAGAGAAGAACAAAGCTTAAAGATGCAGGATTTTTGAGTTAAACATGTGAAACAACATTATAACCAGTGTTGGGCACGTTACATTGAAAAAGTAATTAGTTACTAGTTACTAACCCAAAAAAGTAACTGAGTTAGTAACTGAGTTACTACACTATAAAAGTAACTAGTTACCTAGGAAAGTAACTAATGTGTTACTTTTTTTTAGTTAAAAAATGTCAAATAATTTGGATTTTTTTTACAGTGCATTATACAGCTTTTGCTGCTTGGCTGGCGTGGCTCCGTCACCGTGGCCTTCATTGTTAACGGCACCTAGCATGCGATTATCATCATGGGGCCTGCTTCTTCTGCCCCTTCCTCTCCTCCTCCTCTCCTCTTCCTCCTCCTTTCCTCTTCCTCCTCTCCTCCTACTCCTCTCTCCTTCATTGTTAACGGCACCTAGCATGCGATTATCATCATGGGGCCTGCTGGGGGCCACTAGTTTAACAGAAGCGTGCGTCGTCGAGAGATGCTTCATTAAATTAGAGTTGCTTACATTGGACGTGGACAAAGTCTTTGGTCTTTGACACAATGTGCACGTCACATGTACGTTTTTACCTTTTACCTCGACGAGGTTAAAATACTGCCTATACTATTTTTCTGTCTTTTTGAAGCCTTCTACCATGTTATAACATTGTTCCCTCATCAAAAACAGATGTTATCCAAGCATGTTTGAGTAATCTAGCAATCTCTTCCTCCTTATGGTTAACTGTAAGATGTTATCCAAAGCTCAGCCCCCAAGCCTACGTCATCCATGCTCCCACATGACAATTTTTCTTAAATATACCAAAACATGATAAAAGCAATACTCTACAACTTCCCAAATCTGATGCAATGTGCAGTAATTTCATTAGTGAAATCCCACCTTTACTGCTGTGAAGCTGGAGTAAAGGGAGGGACTCAGACTGTCAAAAACAAAACTTAAACTTGGTAATAAAAGGCAATGGGCAATCTAAGGCTACATCCACACAACACTCCTGGATTTTTTTTTTATGCGGGATGAAAAAAAATCGTGTCCACACTCGAGTCGGATCAGTAAATATTTGCATCCAGACGGAAACGGAGCGTTGAGTGAAAACGATGTAATACATATGCCACACCGATATGTGGTGCTGTAAACAGGAAACAGCCAGAGCCACCGGAAACGCAATACTACAAAGAACGCATGCGCATAAAGTCCTTTCTCTCCCGCAAACAAGCATCATGACGTCATCGTTTTCCAAAAGCTGCGTTTTGCTCGTCCACACGACAATGCAACACCGGCATTCTCAGATTTCTCCACTTTGGAACCCATTTTCAAAAAACAGTTTTCGCCCACCCAAAACGCCGGCACCGTGTGGACGAAAATGCCAAAACGAATAAAAACTTCTCCATTTCCACCAAAAAACGTTGTCGTGTGGACGGGCCCTAAATATGTGACGCATTAATACCCATTCTGAACATTTTTGAGTCACTGGCTTGAAGCAGTCCAGAGTTATTCACTTTTTTAGCACGTTCAACAACTCTCCTGGTAATAGCGATATGATAAAAATCCTTTTGAATTAGATGCAGACAGTAATTAACACAGTAAGAGCCAATAACGCGTGTCTGTGAAATCAGTGTTTGGTGCATTGGGGAAACGCATTTGAGAATAGTTTGCCTTGTGCATGAATGAAGATGTCTTTTAGTGCCTTGGCAGAGGTCTGAGGCTGGGACACTGACCTGCCAAATGAGGGGGACAGGAGACGATCACAGCCCTGCTCAGGAAGGTCCCACTGGAGGTCTGAACACGAACCAACTCTGAGTCCTGGAAACACAAACCAAGGTACATGAGGGAGGGTGGAAAGTAACAACAGAAGACATATGAAATGGACTTTAATGAGCTTTTAACCATATTACAATGTAATCTGGTAAAAATTAAAGGAGCCCTTTGTAACACACTTGGTTAGGAGCCTTGTCGTCATGGAGATGGTATTGCTTTAGACTTAGACAATCTTTATTGATCCACAAGGGAAATTATTTGGATACAGTAGCTCACTCATCACAATATTTAACAGAGAGTAACAAAAATAGATGGTATAGCAAAAAAGATGGCAAGAGACCAGTGTCAAATGAGACATAATTATAAAAATAAATGTATACAGATCTGGAAAAAAAATAAGAGACCACTGGATTTTTTCTGAAATCAGCATCTCTACATGTATTACAGCCATTCCATTTCAGCATCTGTTGAATTCCAACACACACTGCATGCACATGGTAGGATCGGTTTGGATTTCTCCAAATCCGTTCCCGTTCCTCGGCGGGTGGTCTGTCCTTAGATCCCAGTGCACATGAAGCTCATGTAATCGGATAATGGTCAGTGACCTGGCCAGCATTGCTACGCTATGTGGCGCTGTAGTCCAATTACTTCCGGGTGGTGGCTACTGAATAAAAACACAACAAACTATGTGGCGGTATACAAAGATGGTGCTTGAGGAGTTTGACGGAGCAGCATTGGTGTACGTGTTGTGCATTCTTTCTTCGCAGCCATGATTTCGTCTGACTTTTCCAGCAACAATCGCTACTTATGACAGCGTCGGCGCCTCCTGCCACTTCCGGGTGAAATCCCTGGCGAAAATTCCTGCGCATGCGCAGTACGCCAATCCGGTCTGATATCGTGCACAAGGGGACACCAAGCGGATTACTATCGGCCTAAGCCAGGGGTTCCAATCGGATTCCGGAAACCAATCCTTATACGATCCTTAGCCTGTGCACATGAATCCGATACGATCCCAATCCATTTGCAATCGGATTACACTCGTCCATGTGCACACAGTGACAAACACAAAGCTGAGCTACTTCAGTTCTTCCACCAGGAGTGGAATAAAGACGTGTGGAGAGCATGCCAAGACGCATGAAAGCTGTGATTAAAAATAAGCCTTATTGCACCAAATATTGATTTCTGAACTCTTCTTAAGTGTAAACATTAGTATTATGTTGTTTTAAAATGAATTTGATCTTGTTTATTTTCATTGTTTGAGGTCTGAAAATGTATCTCTTTTGTTATTTTGACCATTTGTCATTTTCTGCAAATAAATGCTCCAAGTGATAATATTTTATTTGGAATTTGGGGGAAATGTTGTCAGTAGTTTATAGACTCAAACAAAAATGTTCCTTTTGCCCAAACACAAGTAGTAAAATCAGAAAAACTGATCATTTTGCAGTGATCTCAAAGTCAAAATAAAACAGAAAAATAAGTCATGAAATATAAAATAAAATATAAAATCACAGCTATAAACAGGAGACAAGAACGGCAGTGCAATAATATACTGATTGACAGAGCATAAGGTTATCCATTACTTAATTTAATTGTTGTACAGTTGTAGGGAGCATTATCTCCTCTGACTTTCTATGGTCTGGTGCAGTGGGTGAGCAGGAGTGTCCATGATGGAGAGCAGTTTGTCCAGTGTCCTCCTGTCCCTCACCGTGACAAATGTCTCCAGCTCACAGCCGATCACGTGACCAGCTTTACGGATCAAACCAGGAATGCTCTACAGTTCGACATTAAACTTGCAAGCTGATGACGCCACAAGGCCAAGTTACAGGTCATAACTGAAGAAAGGCACACACACAATTTTCAAGATATTTTATGAACACTTAATGGAATATATACTACTATACCATAGTGTCAAAAGTCAAATGAATTCCCATGATAAACCCCATGTAAATATCCTTACATAACCTCAGCAGTGTCCTTTCCTGTCTTGTGCTCTGAGGTGGGTTCACTTGAGTTGCCGGTTAAATTGCCCATGAGCTGTGGGTGAGAATGTGTCAACTTTGTCTGTCAATAAGAGCAGCGCCTGTCACCGAGAGGCTAAAATGTGAGGGGTGAAACCAAAAGGAGCGCTGAGGGACTGCCGGGACCGGCTTCACAAACAGGAGACTGGCAAAACAAGAAGAGAAACCTAACTAACCCAGCTAAAGTTAAAGTGGTTAAAGTGTCAGGAAAATAACCACTGCACTGCACTGACCACCAATCTGAAATAATCGTCTTCTCTGTTCAAGGTCCCACGTTACCCACAATTGACTCTCGTGAGCTTTGAGAGCTTTAGAATGCTGTTACCTCCAGAGTTGTTTGAGTAATTATTATTAGTTTACATCTCAAAAATCTCAAAATGCAATTCCAAGGCTGAAATCGAAATGCAAATCCAAATGATGTGGAGGTGAAAGCGTATGGAGATTAAAAACACTGTATGTACCTGTATTACCACATGTCATGAGAAGGGTTTTCTGTTTAAGAGAAGAACTTAAGCTAAATATGGTTGAGAATCAGGTCACTTTAAAGGAGACATAAGCCGTGTCTCAATTCGCAGTGTCCCCAGTTCGGACACTGGGGTTTAAGGGCTCTCTGGACTATGCATACTTGCACAGTCCTGAGTGCAGTCCACAGACCACATGGGCGTTGGCGAAATGGGACAGGTCTCGCACCTACCAGATGCAGCCGCCAACTCCATTTCCTCCCATAGAAGAAGTAGCAGTAGCAAGTAGTATGCAAAAAGAAGTAAAAAATATTTGGAGAAGCAGTCTAGGCGTAAAATGTATTTAAAGTTACAGTATATAGCTTTCTGGAGGTGGCACATCACCATTATGTTTTCCTAGAAATAGAAAGTTAAAACCAAACTTCGGAACATTCTTCATGGAGATAGATAGCCAAAGGAGCAACATTTCCATGGAAACAAGCAGGAGCAGACCATCCTCCAGACCAAATAAGAGTGAGGTTTGTGGAAGCCCGCTCACAATAAGGACCCACTTTTTTCAGTGCAATAAACGCAAACCAAAATGCAAAATAAAACGCATTTTTATCTTTGTCTATTTTTAGCTAAAAAGTTACACACTGTGGCATTAAAGGTGCCACCCCCCTCCCCCCTTCCCCCATGCCATGTTACAGTATTGTACCTGCCATATGGCCCTGACGGCGCAGCCCAGCCGGACGTTCTCCCTGCCCACGAGGTCGGCCAGGCGCTCGCTCAGCTGCTGTGCGCCCCCCTGTGGACGAGCGGAAATAACACTTTAGAAGACTTTCACGTACGCCGAGGGCCCGTTTGGTGAGGACAGAGGGGGAACTGCACGTGGGGAGTTGTGTATGGATGTTGTTTTTGAGGTTTAGTTAGCCAGACAGTAGGGGGTCCCAGTGTAAATAGAATAAAAAACATAAATATGTTTTGAAAAATAATATAAAAAATACATAAAATAAAAGTTAGTGGAATGCATTTAGTTAACCAGACAGTAGGGGTTTGGCAGTGTAAAAGAACAAAAAGTAAAAAAAAAAAAAAAGATGTTTTGAACCTGTGAAAATAACATAAAAATACAAAAAAGTTAAGTTAGCATTAAGTGTAGTTTAGTTTAGCAAGACAGCAGGGGGGTTGCAGTGTAGGAGAACAAAAAGAACAAAAAATAAATAAAAACATGTCTTAGACTTGTAATGCACTTTACAAAAGCTTGACAAAAACTCTCACAGCGCCACACTGGAGTCATTCTTCATTCACTCCTAGGGACACAGTGACAGAATTTGATCCAAGCAGGTATTGATCCTCTGACCTTCGGGTTGTGGGACCGTAACCACTGAGCCACTGTCGTCTCTATAATTTTATTTAATTTTGATGAATTTTATCATTTCACTTCCTGGTTGGACCCGGGCAGCAGATGTAATTAGTGTATAATTAGTGTACAACCATGTACTTCTTATGTGCACCAAAATCATTATCTGAAAAGTTTTAATATATGAAAATAAAATAAATATTAAATAAAAAAATATATATTATTTATTTATTTATTTATTTCAGGGACAGTGCACATTGTAAACATTTGCATGTAAATACAGTAATCCCTCATTTATCGCGGGGGTTAGGTTCCAGAAATAACCCACAATAAACGAAATCCGCGAAGTAGGACAACTTTATATTTTACAATTATTCTACATGTTTTAAGGCTGTAAATGCCTCACCACACACATTATACACTTTTCTCAGACTGGAATTAACATTTTATCACATTTGTCTCTCGTTTAAACACTCAAACTTTCGTAGATTTTCAACAAAATGTATTAATAGTGACGCGTGGGGGTGGGGTGGGGGGTGCGCGCGGCATGTGCACCCATGGTCACGAAACAAGGCAAAGAGCCGCAATTCTGGTTTAGACCTGGTCTAGTCCTGGTTTAGTCCAGGTTTAGACCTGGTCTAGTCCTGGTTTAGTCCAGGTTTAGACCTGGTTTAGACCTGGACTTCCTACGGGTCCAGTGACTCATGTCTCCAGTCCTCGTGCATCCGGCCCCGTAGCCCAGTGCGGCTCGGACTGCTTCTCATTCAAACACAGTGTGAGCACAGAGGGACGAGCAGGGCGCACTGCACTCATTCAACGGCACTGCCACGTCCCGGGACGCGACGCGCACCAACCCTTTGGAGAAGTGCGTGACACGTGCACCACCGGCGCAAGGCCGTGCGTACACCGGGACTGCAAGCACGAGATCGAACCGCCCAGAGTTACAAACCAGCCGCATGAAACCAGCAAAGAGCGGCATGTGCTGGTTTAATCCCGGTTTAAACCAGGTCTAGACCTGGTCCAGTCCTGGTTTAGTCCAGGTCCAGTCCAGGTTTAGACCTGGTTTAGACCTGGTCTAGACCTGGTTTAGTTCTGGTCTAGACCTGGTTTAGTCCACGTTTAGTCCTGGTCTAGTCTCTTAGCCAATCAGGACGCAGAACACAATGTTACACTATTAAAAAAAAGTTACACTATAAAAAAAATCAATAAAAAAAAATCCACGAAACAGCAAGGCCGCAAACAGTGAACCGCGATAGAGCGAGGGATTACTGTATGCCAGAATTAGCCCGAGGGCTATTTTTCATCTATAGTCCCTGGACAGGTGTAAAGTGTCAACCTGCAGGAAGTAAAATACAATAGAGTAAAAAAAAACGTTATTATTATTATAGACTCTAAAATCATTCTTACATACAGTTGCATACAGCTCCATGCAGTTATATACAGTCATAAAGCCACATTCAGGCACATACATTGATTTTCAGCCACAAACACCACATACAAAAAAAGTCACACAACAGTAAGACACGAGGCAGGGTGGCGACAGAGGCATCAGGAGGTGGATGTTAGTGGTGACAGGACTGATTTTCAATTAACCATTTCTTTAACTGGAATCTAAATGAGATAAGTGGGGAGGCTTCTAATTGTGGAGGGGGGTGGTGTTCCAATCTTGGGCAGATTGCACAGATAAGGTGGTTTGGCCAAAGAGACTTTTTCTGAGGGGGATGATACAGTCCCCTCTCAATACCCCTCTGGTTCTGCTGTGTTCAGAGGTCCTGATTTGACAAACCATGACTGAATTTATATACGAGACACAGATGAGCATGTTTGACCATGTTTTCCCAGGTAAGTAGATTGTGTTTTTGCACGATTGGACAGTGGTGATAAGGGTGGGGTTTCCGGTTGAGAGTTTTGATGGTGCGTTTATAAAGAGAGTGAATGGGTTTTAAAGCTGTAGAGGTTGAGTCTTGGGGGCGGCAGTAGCTCAGTTGGTAGAGCATATGTCTCGTGATCCAGGGGTTGGCGGTTTGAACCCCGCTCTTGACGGGTTGACCCCATATGATCCCAGCTCCCACATATGAGCGCTGCTGTTGTGTCCATGGGCAAGACACTTAACCCCACTTCGCCCCCAGTGTCTGTGGACACATCAATGCATCAAGGCTGTTGTGATGTGAGCCGTCCTCCTGTGGACCCACCACCTGCGGGAGGATTCATGGGGGCTGGTGCATTGTGTTCTGGGCAGCAGAACACTGCTTGGACTGCTGCCCCGCGACTCAGAAAATGGAAAAGCGGAATAAAAATGAATGAATGAAGGTTGAGTCTTAAATCTAAGGTGTAAACTGTGCTTAACATTAGATTTTTCATTAGCGTTTAAAACAGGGGTGCTCAACCTTTTTTTAACCGGAATCTACTTTTGAGGTTGATGGTGTGCCGAGATCTACCAAGAAGGGGGGTCTGGGGGAAGGGTGTGTGTGATTTCCTGCATTCTAGATAATTTTATAATGACCTGTTAGACATGGCAAATATGGGCTTTTGGAATGTTGCATAGGGGCGAAAAAAATCGGATTTGGATCACTTCAAGCTGCTGTGTGAACATAGCCCAAGATATGTGGTCCTAAAACCGATACATATCCGATCTTTTGACATGCGAGTCAGGTCGCATTCATCCGACCTGGGCGTGTTTCCTCCAGCGAGACTGGTACCAGTAGATGCCACACCAACACATTCATAAGGACGTTGCTGCCACTGCCCCACAAAACGCCGTGGCCAAAAACCTTGTCCTTCTCCCTTTACGTCTCCTCCTTAAAACAAATAAGCTGTACATGTTTTGGCTCCGGTACGACAGCAACTTTAGGCTACTTCCGTAAACACTGAGCACGCTCGCTGCACGTGACCTCGTTGTGTCCTCCAATGCGCATGCGGGACACTTTTGGGGCGTTTAAAGTTCACACTGGAGATCACATACAAGTCGTATTTAACTGGAAATGTGAACGACCTCGCAAAAAAATCGGATTTCACAAAAAAATCGAAATTGAGCATTAAGCCCTGCAGTCTGAACGTAGCCATATGCGAGCGACTGGTAGCTCGCGATCAACTGGTTGGGCACCCCTGGTTTAGAACATATTTTTCAACTTTTCTTCACAAATTGCTACTTGATTAGTGTAAAACCATCATTTATATTTCCAGATGAAGTCAAAATGAGAGCGGGATAAGAATCGTATACACACTTTAATCTTGAGCTCCTGTGCTGCTCCTGGTGTGGTCTCCAGCAGAGCCAGCACTCCTCCAGCAGCAGCAGCGTACATGAGGAAGAAGAGCAGAGACATCTGAGCAGGCTCCACCCCCCACACTGAGCGTGTGCACAAGCCCAGCTCCTCCTTCAGCTCTGCACAACAAACACACACATATCACTATTACAGTACAGACACTACTAATTATTTACGCTCTACATGAGACCTGGGCATTTCAAGGCCCGGGGACCAAATGCGGCCCGCGAGCTGACTCTGACCAGTCCCTGAAAGGTTCCTTGGAATTAAGAAAATAAAACCTACTTTCAAAATTGTACATAATGCAATTGTACTGATGATCATCTGTCGGACGCTTCACATCTCCACCTCAAACATGCAACCTAACTTTGATGCACTTGTTAAAGCTCAACAGAGGCTAGATTTCTTTCACTGATCAAGAAACAAAAACACTAAAACATGCTAACTTTGGTTTGGCAGTTTGGCAGGTGGACAAAAAAATGTTGTGACATATTTTGTATTATGCGTGAAGAATCCCTCAGTCGTCCAGGTAGAATCCATGATACAAGGAGAAATTCAATATGTCAACTCGACAAAGTTTATTTGGTCAAAAACGTTTCGCCGCTCATCCGAGAGGCTTCGTCAGTTCTGGTTCGAGTACTGGTCAGACACTGCTTATATCTAGCTGCAGGGAGGAGCTAACTATACTGAAATTATTCTGAAACTATCTCAACTATTTGTTTTTGAGTGAAGAGTCCCTCAGTCGTCCAGGTAGAATCCATGATAAAAGGAGAAATTCAATTTGTCAACTGGACAAAGTTTGTTTGGTTGAAAACGTTTCGCCGCTCATCCGAGAGGCTTCGTCAGCTCTAATTGTTTCTTTGCATTGTTTGTAGTGCTGTCAGGCAATTTAAAAAAAAATATCTGATTAATTACAGAATTTGTAATTAATCTAGTTAATCATACGTGAAGAGTCCCTCAGTCGTCCAGGTAGAATCCATGATAAAAGAAGAGCTGAGGAGCTGACGAGCTGAGCTGACGAAGCCTCTCGGATGAGCGGCGAAACGTTTTCGACCAAACAAACTTTGTCCAGTTGACAAATTGAATTTCTCCTTTTATCATATTTGTTTTTGAGTTTCTCTCTTTTGTTTTTCCAATTTCTCTGGCGTCTAGTTTAGCATACCTATTCAACACCTAACGACTGTTTCCACACCTCTGGCCCTGACCTATCTGCCCTATTGTTTCTTTTGTCTGTTTTGACTTCGGTTTGAGAATGGAATTATATATGGGATACAAGTTATGTCTGACTCTCCCCAAAAAATAGAAGGATTCTATTTTTTGACAAAAAATGCCTCTTTAACTCCCCTCTCAAACCAGTTCTTTTCCCTGGCTAAGATCTGAACCTCACTGTCCTCAAATGAATGGCCCGTGGCTTCTAGGTGAAGATGTACGGCAGATGACGGTCCACTCTGGCACACCCGCCTGTGTTGGTACATCCTCTTGTGAAGTGGCTGTTTTGTTTCTCCAGTGTAGTGCTCACTGCAGTCTTCACTACACTGAATGGAGTAGACCACATTGCTTTGTTTGTGGATCGGTGTTTTATCCTTTGGGTGGACTAGTTTTTGTCTTAAAGTGTTAGTGGGTTTGAAATAAACTGGGATTTCATATTGTCTGAAAATCCTCTGTAGTTTTTCTGACACGCCGGCCAGGTAAGGAATCGCTACCCCTTTCCTCCTGGGTTCGGATTCTCTGTTGTCTTGTTTCTTGCCCTTGTCTCTCTTGGTTCTGTTGACAGCCCATTTAGGATATCCACAAACAGAGAGGGCTTCCTGCACAAGTAGTTCTTCTTTCTCCTTACCCTCTGTGCTTGTGGGAACCACTTGGGCCCTGTGTCTTGTATTATATTATTTGGCAAAGACATTGTGGTGTGTTAATATAAAGTTAAGAAAGTTAAACTCAGAAAGCATTGTGGGGTTAATGTGATTGAAAAAGAGTTACAAATGTTTCACGTTTACCATTGTTTTGAATTATTTAACTGAATAAATTCAGTTTTTGTAAAACCTCACTGTCTCATTACTTAATAATAATACAGAACTTACTAGCTTCTGTAAACAATGCCATTTACTGATTTCAATACAAACATAAAATTAATAACTGGAGTAGACTTAAAATGTTTGGCCTGGCCCTCCACAATATTTTCTGCTTCTCATTTGGCCCCTGGGGAAAATAATTGCCCACCCCTGCTCTACATTGTGCTATTTTCTGATCTATTAAAATGTGGCAGGGTGGTTGGGCACTCCCTTAGAGACAGGGTGAGGAGCTCAGTCACACAGGAGGAGCTTGGAGTAGAGTCGCTGCCCCTCCACGTTGAGAGGAGTCAGCTGAGGTGACTGGGGGAGGTGTTCGGGGGTGTTCCAGGCATGTCCCACCAGGAGGAGGCCCCGGGAAGGACCCAGGACACACTGGAGGGACCATGTCTCTCTGCCGGCCTGGGAAGGACTTGGGGTCCCCCTGGAGGAGCTGGAGGAAGTGTCTAATCCCTGCTTAGACTTGGCCCCGGATAAATTCGAAGAAGATGGATGGAAGTTATGTTACCGTAAGTTTGGGAGTAGGATGAGGATTGAGGCCATTTTCCCTACCTTATTCTGCTTCCACCTGCTTCTTTTCCTCCCAGTTTCCTTGTTTATGTCAATTAATTCATATTCATACTATATCTTTGTGAATAAAATCAACAAGATCTTTAACATGTCTGACTAGAACCAGACCATAGAATCAGCCTCGACTTTGTATCACGTCTCTCAAATGCAAAATATGAGAGTTTTGTGCTTTAACTGCAACAATTTACTGTTTCTTAGTCCTTTGTGTTATTTTTTCCCTCTTTTTTACAGGTAATTGAGGAGACAGGATACAGTACCAGACCCAGACATATTTATTACAAAGTTTTATCAAAGTGTATGTTCTGGGTGGACAGGTACATTTCTAATATCAACACAACAACCACATTTTTTGTGTAACACCATTCAATTCTATGAAGGTTATATTTGTAGAGCCCCAACTCACAACAGCAGTCGCCTCACGGGGCTTCACAAAATGGTTGATTTGTCCAACAGAAAGTTAGAAAATCCAGCAGCGAAACACACACTGGTCGATAACAAACAGAAAGAAGAACCAACATTTATGAGAAAACAAGAAAATGGAGAACTACCCCAGTGGATTCAATATAATCCAGAAAAAAAGGCATAAAGGGCCTATTTGACGATACTGTCTGATTTGTTATATTTCTTCATCACAAACATATCTGGAGTTGTCTTTTGTTCCAATCACACATGTTTGAGTTTTCTCTTAAACAGAAACAACTCTGTTCGACCTTGTGATGTCATGTTGTAATACAGGAAGTGCTCCACTGTGTTTTTAAACTGCATACACCTTCACTAGAATCATTTTGATCATTTCAGCTCTGGAGTCGCCAGTCTTTACAAAACAAAAGCTAAAAGGTAGTTGTTAACTTGAAAACTATTGCTTCGTGATGTCACAAGGTGGAACAGATGTGGACAGACTAATAAAAAGTTACTCAAACATGTGTGAATGAAACAAAACACAACTCCAGGTGTGTTTTTGATGAGGTAACAGGATTATAACATGACTTAAACGTCGCAAGAGTCAATTTAGCATAATATAGGACATTTAGGAATAAAAAAACATAACCAAAACACTTTCTCCACTCTCCACAAAACTCCTCCTGCTGCAATATATTACACTATAAATACTTTATGAAGTTTAATTGGATCATGTAGTAGAGCTGTGACATTATTGTTATAGAATATTTCAAGGTGAGTGTCTCACCTTGTGTCCAGGCGTAGAGTGTCTCACCTTGTGTCCAGGCGTAGAGTGTCTCACCTTGTGTCCAGGCGTAGTGAGTCTCACCTTGTGTCCAGGCGTAGTGAGTCTTACCTTGTGTCCAGGCGTAGAGTGTCTCACCTTGTGTCCAGGCGTAGTGAGTCTCACCTTGTGTCCAGGGTAGAGTGTCTCACCTTGTGTCCAGGCGTAGTGAGTCTCACCTTGTGTCCAGGCGTAGTGAGTCTCACCTTGTGTCTAGGCGTAGTGAGTCTCACCTTGTGTCCAGGCGTAGTGAGTCTCACCTTGTGTCCAGGCGTAGAGTGTCTCACCTTGTGTCCAGGCGTAGTGAGTCTCACCTTGTGTCCAGGCGTAGAGTGTCTCACCTTGTGTCCAGGCGTAGAGTGTCTCACCTTGTGTCCAGGCGTAGTGAGTCTCACCTTGTGTCCAGGCGTAGTGAGTCTCACCTTGTGTCCAGGCGTAGAGTGTCTCACCTTGTGTCCAGGCGTAGAGTCTCTCACCTTGTGTCCAGGCGTAGTGAGTCTCACCTTGTGTCCAGGCGTAGAGTGTCTCACCTTGTGTCCAGGCGTGCTGCTGGATGAAGGAGTCCAGGGTCATACTGTCCAACTCTTCTGCGTTGGGGGTGAGGGAGGGCTCATCAACGTTCACTGTGGCACATAATCTGTCGATCTGAGGACAAAGGGCAACAGTTAGCACGGGCACCCAAAGGAAATAAGAGCCGACCCTCTTCTGAGTTTTCTGTAGTGGGGTCTGCTGCAACAAAGTCACAATGTTATCATTTTGATTTGTTTAGATAGGTTTTAAGGCTTTCACTGTATCATCCAAAGATAGTGACATTTCTGTTTGTGTTTATTTCTCTGAAAGATGTGTCTCACTTGAACATTTACAAATTAACTTAAAGTCCATATCAGAATTGTATTAATTTTATTTAAAAAATCTTCCTTCTTCGATGAGCTGGCAGATGCAGGCCTTCTGCCGTCTGCTGGTGTCTTGTTGCCTGGTTTACACCTGACCATATCACAAGTGATATATGGTCTGGGAGCCACCTTCGAAATATCTCGTAGCGGAGGTGTGGTTTACGATTGCCAACGGCCGTTTATTGGGCATTACGAATGTCTATCATTTGGCGTATACGTAGCCCATAGCCAATCATGTCAGTTGTCAGTTCAAACTACAAGCTTCCGTTTGTCACGTAGTATGTGTCACCATCTTGCCACCCCTCCCTGCTCTCTGATTGGCTCCCAGAATCAGGAGAGCTCGCTTGCCATAGTTGCAGGCTGTCTTTCAGATCAGAACGAACGAAAGCAGCCTGGGATTTCCCAGGTTAGGTGTCTTGTACAGTTGTATGTTAATTCAAGCCTGGAGGTAGTTTTCAGACACAGAGTAAATACCAAAGATGGGTATGCCACCTCAATGTCATGAGCACTTTTCACAACTTTCAGAGGCCAGAGCATTGTTTTGCCATCAAAGTAACAACTCACAACAACTAGCATGCTAAACATGCATTCCTGATTATCAGACAATGAAACGCAGACAACACACAGCTGACTTACTTTGACCTGTTTTGATCTGTTTATACACTATATTATATTATATTATCTGCACTGGGGGATGACAAATTTTGCTCAAAAACATAAGGGAAAATCTGGCACAGGGCTTTTAAAGAGGGGGTATTATATAAAATTGATTTATTTTAGCTTTCTACCAACGTTGTTCCCTTATCAAAACCAGCCTGAAGGGGTTTTAGACATCACCCGTGTATGTTTGAGTGTTTGAGTGAGCCCACGAGCCTCCCACACAACAATTCTCTATAAATATACAAAAACATGATACAAAACTGTACACAGCAACAAACCTGATGTGATGTGCAGTAGTTTAATTAGCGAGATGCATGCTATTTGCGTTCGATAGCACTGTGAAGGGGGAGTGTCTTAGTGTGGAGAGCAATGGAAGGTCAAAAATGGTAATGGTAAATGGTATCACTTATGTTTATACGTTGTTTCTGGTGAATATTTTTAAAACACTAAAAGGTAGCATGGTGATCTAAATATGTTGTGTAGCCCCGTATAATTAAAATACACCCTTTTTAAGTCAAAGCCACATGGGATTTGGAGACATGTTTTTTGTACTCTAAATGGAGCATTGAAACAGACAATTAAACACCACCTGTGTGCCGATTAAAGTGCCTTTAATAACTTGTTTATCCATAATGAAATTAGCAATTAGGATTCAATATGTAGTGTCAGGGGAGACAAAAATTAAAAGAGATGTTTAATAAAGATGTTCCAGCTGAATGATATTAAAATCCTAATGTCGGGGCAAATTATTACAAGGTAAATAAGGTCAACTTTACGGTCTCTGAAAATAAGTATGTGTACCTCTGGGGGAAACAATTATGGGGAGTTTTGAATAAAGGAGGTATTTGTAGAAAAAAATTGGCCCATATTATGCTATTTTCCGATCTGTTATAATGTTGTTTCCTCACCACAAACATATCTGGAGTTGTGTTTTGTTTCATTCACACATGCTTAATACACAAACCCTGCATATTTAGGTGTGTTTTTAAACTCCACACACCTTCACTTGGATCATTTCAGTCCTGGAATTGACGCTCTCGACTGAACTAAAGGTAAAAGGTAGCGGTTAACTTGAAAACTACTGCTTCATGACATCACAAGGTGGAACAGAGCATTTTGAGCTTTGGATATGTAGACAGACTAATAATAAAGGGTTACTCAAACGTGTGAATGAAACAAAACACAACTCAACTATGTTTTGATGAGGCAACAGCATTATAACATATATACATTATATACAGTATTATATAAATAATTGTGATTGGTCAGCTTAGGCATATGCAACATATCGGGTCTTTATCTCATTCAAAATCCATCATTCGATCAGTATCACAGTTTAGGGGCAGTTTAAGCAGAATGATCAGAAAAATACAATAATAATAGAAAACTCAAACAAAAGTCTCAACAGGTAGAGTCATCAGATCCAGTGTCAGTTTGAGGTGAATAACAGCCCTCAGGACAAAAGTGTCCCTCCTCTGTGTCCTCTATTTTGTTTGGTTCAAATAGTTATTCTCCATTATGAAAATGAATAATCAACATTTGCATTTAGTTTAAAGATCCCATGACATGGTACTTCTTGATGCTTTTATATGGCGCTTTAATGGTTCCCTAATACTGTAAATGAATCCTTCTTCAAAATCAAGACTCAGTGCATGAGAAAGACCCATGAACACAGTCAGAGTCATAAATATCTCTCTGGAACACTCCATTCTGAGCGTTGTTGCTTGAATGCAAATGAGGAGGACAGAGATAGGCCAGAGCAGCGGGTGGGGGCGTGGCCAAACTCTGCGCTCTTTCCTCTTTAGCGGTGCGATGTGCACTGGCCCCACTTCCGCGTTTTTGCGCGGAGGAAGAGATGAGAAGCGTTCCATTGAAAAATAAACACATTTCCACAGAAAATAAAATTAAACCACTGCTGTTTCAGAGGTTCGGAGGGTCGGATAAAGGACATCCGAGCCTGGAAACACTCTCATGTGCCTCCAGGCAAATAAAAAAACGCATCTCGCATTGCGTAGCTCGTTTGCGGTCCAAACTCTCTGGGTGTGATTTACAGAGAGTGTGGGTAGAAACACAGACGGGCGGTGGAACTGCATTTGCATTTTTTCTTCAATGTGACGTCGCATAGTTTCCTTGTTCAGAATCGCCCGTTTGAGCTGTCTTTTTTTTTTTACGCAGAAAAGGACCGCAAATGCTCAGTTTACACATTTCGCAACTTTTAGCCATGGAGGGGGCCCTAAACAGGGTAGGGGAGTTCACATTAATGTTCAAAAACCTCAGAAAGTGAAAATTTCATGCCATGAGACCTTTAAAGCTATTTTTCAAGCTAATGTAAATGATATTATATATATGACCACGGGCTCAGTAGTCTCAAGCATGCAACTTCCAAAAAGCCTCAAAGTTGCTCTATCACCTACTTGTTTCTATGGATTTGTCATTGCTCTGCTTGGAATGTTCCACAGTATGACATTAAACAGCTCTACTTTACATTTATTTAATTAAAGGTGTTTTGTTTTGTTTTTTTAATACCTAGAAAAAACTGGAATTTTGACAGTGAGTGGAGTTGCCTCTCCACAGATCTGACTTGTAACTTGGCCTGGTTTGTTCTCCATAAACATAAAAAGGTTTAATACAATACTGTGAAAAATTCCAGACAAAGCAATAGCATCTCCATGGAGAAAAGCACTTGATGGACCCTCCAACAGAAAAGTTACACAATACATCTTTGACATCTCCAGTGGATTGATTCAGGATGTTTTCCCCCACAATAATCTGAGAGTCCAGACCTTGAAGAAGAGGAGGCTGAAGTCTAGTAGCACCAACGGAGACAGAGCGGGGATACTGGAGGTGTAGGTGCGCACTCTCGTCAGGGGCCCTCCCATGTGGTAAACCTTCCTCCCTGTGGTGAACTGTGGGCAAGTCTCCAGACCCAGCTCCTCCATCAGCTCAAGGACGTGGCTCTGTGTTCTGGAACAGAGAAGAAGTTTTAAAATCAACTTAAGATACAACTTTGGGAGAAAAAAATTCAGTTTTTCTGATTTTACTACAGTGACTGACAAAAGTATTAGGACGATGGCATAATTTGTGATGTGGTACTGAGCCAACTTTTCAATGTATCAAACATTATTTAAATGTGGTGTACTTAATACTGTTTCATCGCATTTATTCAATTATATTATCAAACGTTCTCATATTTTCAGATCATTGTGCGCAAATCCATTTGTGGACGACTATTACTTTTCATAGCATCCTTTCATTATGAAAATAATAGTTTGAACACTCAATAATATTTTAAAATCAACTCATATCATAGAGTTCTCAAATCCCCCCCATATGCATGATTGAAAGGACAGACAGAATTTGTAAAGCTGTGATTAAGGCCAAAGGTGGTTATTTTGATGAAAAAGCTATTTAACTTGATATTGTTACACTTTTGCAATAATATGCCTTTACACATGATGAAATTTGCTTTAATATATCAATAAATTGATTTGTTGTCATTACCAATACGTCTTGTTATCATTATTTATGAAAGTTCAGAAATACACAATCGTGTCTAATACTTTTGTCAGGCTACTGTCAGGTACTTATAGGTATGTGTTTGGGCAAAAGGAACATTTTTGTTTGAGTCTATAAACTACTGACAACATTTCCTGTAAGAGCCATTTTTGTGTTTTCTATACGTGCCGCCATCTTATGAGTTCTATGCGTGTAGGCGGCCATCTTATGAGTTTTCTACATATCTGTTTTCTCATTGGCTTCCTGTCCCGCCCTGAGGTACAGGAAGTGTTTTCTGATTGGTTCACTTTGATGTCCAGGAAACATGACCATATTTGGTTCACTTTAATGCTTTATTCTTTGATCTTTTATCCTTGAACTTGTCTGGTATATAACCACCCACAGCACACACCACTCTCAGGGAGGACACAGACACCGAAGAAGGCACAAGACAAGACACACCACATAACACACACACACGAAAAAAGAGACCACGCTACATAGGTAGTGTGGATAGAAGCCGCAGTCTGGTGGCCAGGAGGTTACCTCGAGTCAAGGGTTGACGGGGTATTAGGACGTCCTGGACCACAGAAGCTACACAGTCTTTTGACCGTCACGTAAGAACGTCACGTGGGACGGCACGTAACAAGAAGGTCAGGTGAAACGTCACGTAACAGCCGCAGGTAGCAAGTAAGATGGATTACCGTCGGGAGCCGAGAAGCGAAGAAGCATGGTCTCCCGAGTGACAGACGGGAAAACGCGATGCTACAAGGCACGTACGGACAGCAAAGGAGAACCAGTAGCACCGTCGACAACGCAACGTAGGGTGAGTCCTGTCGGGAGCCACGGAGTACAAGAAAGCCCGGTCTCCCAGTGACAGGCAGGAGCTCACCGCTATACGACACGCAAAGACGTCAAGAAGGACATCACCACACATACAGAGCAGTGTTGCTAACTTAGCGACTTTGTCGCTATTTTTAGCTACTTTCTGGACTCCCCTAGCGAGAAAATTAGACAAAAGCGACTAGCGACAAATCTAGCGACTTTTTTTGGTGATCAGAGGCTCCAAGATCGCGGGAGGGGGAAAAAATAATTGCGCCGTTTTCTCTCTTTCCCCGTTCAGAGAAAGAGACAGAGAGGGGCAGTGGAAGAGAGACACAGGCAGAGAGGGGCGGGGGCGGAGTTGAGAACAGCGTGGACTGTCGCTTCCTTGGCCGTTTCCCAATTCAGCGAATTGTGAGTGCCCTTGGAACGGGATGTGCGTCATATCCAGCGCGACAAGCGCCGTTCCATTCGTTTTTTTTCCCCTGCACCGTCGAGATGAGCCCTGAACTACCTGTCGTTTCCATGGAAATCGGGGCGTGGACCAAGCGTGGACCAAGCGTGCAAACATGCACGCTTCGCACACTTAAAAGACCCAGCATGCACAGCGCGGGAGGATATATCACTACAAAGACCGACCCGCCAGCGACATCCACATGTGACAGTTGCGACGTCACTATAAAATATACGTACTGGTTCACCTCACCTACAACTATGCTACATGAAACTCTTCATAAACTACGCTAAACATGTGTGACGGTAGCCATAACGGCATAGTCCACGGCACCTGTATTACCGTTCACATGCTTTTGCCTTACACTTCTATATTTCCTTTGCTGTTGTAATGCTGGATATTCTCTACAGTATGTCCAGCGTTTACTCTAAGCTGCGCACTGCTCGCACATTCTCAGCGCACAAGAAAACGTATGCAGCGCCCTGTAAACCAGGGATGAAAGAGCTTTTAGCGGATATCCGCTTTTTATATCAGCCGCGCGGGGGGTCTTTTCGGATGTCACGCACAGGGCTCCAAGGAGCGCTCAGGGAGTTAGTGTGTTTGCTCAGACACATTAAAAATTAGGGGGAACATTGGCCATGTCCCAAAAGTATTACTAGTCGCAATAGAATAATATTTTTGTCTTTAGGGAACAAGGAGCAGACCACCCGGCTCATTGAGCTGATGCGGGACTTGTTCCATTTCGCAGACGGCCATGTGAGAAACGTAGTGCACTAAGGACGGAGCGAGTGTGCGCCGTCTCGACGACAGCCCGATGGCACACTCACAAGCGTGCCATCGGCGTGCCGTCGCTGGATTGGGAAACGGCCGTTGTTTTTTTTCCCTCACTCACTCACAGGCAGACAGACACGGCGCACACACACACACACTCACCAGTCTCTCCTCTGCTCCCACAATTCTCAATAAGTGTATGCCTATGCACTCTGATTTGTTTTCTTTTTCTTTTTGGCGACACAAAGTCACAAGTAGCACTGCTTAAAAAGCTAGTTGTACAGCACAGAAAAGTTTAAAAAAGCTAGTTATTTAGCACACAAAAAATAAATAAATAAAAAGCTATAGTTTGCCCACTATAGCACAACAAAATAAAAAAGAAATAAAAAGCTTTAGTTAAACCACAGCACAAAAAAACACAAAATAAAAAGCAAGCTATAGATCTTGGACTACAGCTCCAAAAAAAAAAAAAAATCTAAAAAATAAAAACCAAATAAAAAACTAACAAACAAGTATATGTAATAACAACACCAATAAAAGGTTAGTGTCACGTTTGGATTGGTTTCGCCAAGCTACTTTTAGCTACTTCTGGGCGGGCTAATAGCTACTTCCGATGCTGGGGAGTTGATAACACTGATACAGAGCCTAACACAACACACATAGGAAAACCACAAGCCTCAGAAATTCATCTTTCCATTCCCTCTTCCCTCTTATTTGTGCCCGCTCTGTATAACCTTCACTTTAGTAAAGACAGAAAAGACAAACCTTTGGATTCAAGACTCTTTACTTTACATGACGCGTCGGAAAGAAACTTCAAGAAACACCGAGGCCGAGGCTAGTGAGGCGCATTGCCGCACTCACATTTCCCCCAAATTCCAAATAAAAATATTATCGTTTAGAGCATTTATTTGCAGAAAATGACAAATGGTCAGAACAACAAAAAAGATACATGTTTTCAGACCTCAAACAATGCAAAGAAACAAGATCAAATTCATTTTAAAACAACATAATACTAATGTTTACACTTAAGAAGAGTTCAGAAATCAATATTTGGTGCAATAACCCTTATTTTTAATCACAGCTTTCACGCGTCTTGGCATGCTCTCCACAAGTCTTTCACATTGTTCTTGGGTGACTTTATTCCACTCCTGGTGCAAGAACTGAAGTAGCTCAGCTTTGTGTTTGTGTTGGAATTCAACAGACGCTGGAATGGAATGGCTGTAATACATGTAGAGATGCTGATTTCAGAAAAAAATGCAGTGGACTTATTTTTTTCCAGAGCTGTAGATGTACAGATGTTGCTTCTCACTATTTACATTATCAAAGTTGTATTTAGACTGATTTGTTCAATCTTTGATGGCTCATTGTCAAGATATTGTCGATCAACTCCCTTTTTCACCATCCCCGGTACTTACCTCATTCTCCAATTTAATTAAATTTTTATTTTATATGCCTACTAAAATGAGTTGTGTTCCAATGTGCACACTACATTTCCCTGTCTTTTATTTTGTGTGCAGTTTTGACAGTTGCAAGGCTGTAGGATGAACATCTAACACGTTTCATTTAAATGAATTAATGAATAATGGCCTTTGTCAGTTTCTTCACATGTACAAGACAAACAAAGGAGTCGAAATTGGACCTGTCACCCCATCCGTACATTACAAACATACAAAACGATATGACATGGGGAAGACTACGTGGACCGGAGCGGACGACAGGAATAAACAGTGCAGCATAACATGAGGGGGAGCAGAAAAAAAAAAGTCACAGTATGGAACTTTTTAGCCAAACAGACTGAAAATAAAGCATGTGTTTTAGTTTTTGCACCAAAAATATGGAAAATGTGGGCTTGCTTTTCCACAAATCTGATGCTTACTTGTCTGGAGGAGGGCCTCTTATTGCTCGCTTCCATGGAAATTCTGTTTTTTTGTCTATAATTTTCATAAAACTTATCGATCTACATGGAGAATATTCTGAAGTTTGGTTTTATCTCTCTATTTCTATGGAATCCTGCAGGTGATGTGGCTCCTCCAGAAAGTTCCAAATTGAATCTGTTTGTTTTATAAAAGTTTGCCTTCTCACTGAGTTCAGGTGGAGGTGCACATTTTAGCCTCTTCATTCACGCATTTACTAATTTAGCATTTTGTCATAGCAGCTTTAAATGCTCCACTTACCACTCCGAAGTTTAATTAGGCTTTTGTGGAGAAGCACGAAAAGCACAAAGCAAAGCAGAGAGTGGTATTTCTTGAAAGCACCTGTGCTCTTCTGTCCTCTTATTCACTCTTTTAAATGGAACATTGCCCGGAGCACTTAACAGTCAGGACTTTTGTTCAAATCCAACCAAAAATGAATGAAGGACACCGCAGGTGAAAGAAAAAAATCTGAAATTTAGAGATATCACTTTGAAACAGTAGTTTACTTACAAAAATGTATGGCAAATGGAGAAATCTAATTTGTCAGCAGGAAAAAAGTCGATTTAGTCGCAGACGTTTCGCAGCTCACCCAAGCTGCTTCTTCAGTTCTTCAGTTCCGAGAAACTGAATTTCTCCTTTTGTCATAGATTCTACTTGGACGACTGGGGAATTCTACACACATGATTTCATATAAAATGTCAGGACGTCATCTCTCTGACGCTGGACTATAAATCAGCCTTTATTCATCAAACAAGAAACAAGAGACAATGGCATTTTAAAAGCATGAATTGTATCAAATATGTATAAATAATGTAGTAATAATATCATTACCTATATCTGTGTGTATATTTCACTAACTGCAACACCAGCTGAGCCTAGTTTACCTCAAACTCACACAAGTCGCTCTTGGCGTTAAACAACTGCAAAGTCATTGCTTAAACTTAAAGAAATATTAACGTTTTTTTACAATCTGAACCTTATTTTGGTAATAAAACAAGTTGTTTTACTCACCCATAGTACTTTGTTGTCATTTGGAGCAGTTTCGTAGATAAGATAATCCTTTATTTGTCCCACAATGGGGAAATTGCAGTGTCACAACACAAGTTTCAGAAACAGATGGAAAATATGAGCACGCATCAAAATTAAGATAAATAATAATAATAAGTATGTACAATCAACTAAAAAACTCAACACTGTAAGGTTAAAAGGCACAGGAACGCTGCACAATAAATGTCTTTGATTCTGAGCAGTGAACAAACAGCAGTTAAAGTGACTCCAGTTCAGTAATATATAATATCACTAGAATAAAGTGACTCAGATGATTGTTGTGGTGTAGCGATATCCGTTAACGTGAGTGCTTGGAGCAGGCTACTGCAGTCACCAAATAACACAAACTATCACTTTTCAAATCATAGAAGCTCAATGTCTTAGTCTACGCTTTCGTTTGAGTCAAAAGTGTCCTCTAATCCGAGATTTAGCCATAGTTTCGAGTAGATGAGGAGGACAGTGCGTTATTTCTTTAACAATCCTATATCATTGGCAATTGGCAAATTAAAATTATATTCAGTTGATGAATTGCACAGCCCTAGTTCAAACCTATAGCTTCCCAGGAGTTGAATGTGGACATCTTTCCTGGACTTTTTCCAATGAGAAGAGTTTGCAAAATTGGACTCTATACAATTCTATCACGTATTATGGATCTGTATAGTGGAAATGCATGGAGCGAGTGCAGAGACAGAGTTTTGTTCATTTCCAGCGACCAGTGTCAGCTCAGAGCCTCTGCCCGGTCAGAGGGGTCAGCACAGGCCGTGGAGCAGTGAGGGAGTGGGCCCCAGCTGCTGGAGGGTCACTGTACTCACATGTATTAATACGGTGTTCCATTATGGAGGTACAGATAATGTAACCACTCTCTACACTCTATACATAATGCCTTTGGAAATAAAATGAATGAAACGTTTCTCTTTGTAAAAATAAGCCAAGGTTTCCTATTGTGAAAATGCTACATAAAAGAAACACAGAAGGTACTTTGTTGTGTAAGTGAAGATAAAATATGGCATAGCGTTTTCTTGACACAATGCGCTTCTTCAAACTGAAAACTCTCTTCCACTTTGCGATGCCATGCAGCAATACAGGAAGTGCTCCACTGTGTTTTTAAACTCCACACACCTTCACGAGAACTATTTGGCTAATTGCAGCCCTAGAATTTCCATTCTGTAATGAACTAAAGGTAGTGTTGGGCAAGTTACTCAAAAACTGTAATGCACTACTTATTACTTGTTACTGTCATTTTAAAGTAATGCCTTACATTACAATATTACTCTAAATAAAAAGTAAGGAATTACACTACTTTTGCATTACTTTAGTTACTCTCGCCCAAATGACTGGAAATAAGGATTTGGCAATCTACAGTGCAAATCTCTCATGTGTCATGACTTTCACCTGCATCCAGGAGGTTTTAGGAGCCTGCAGACTGAAAACCAACATGTTCAGTAATTGCTTCTTACCCACTTACAATACCAAAAGATAAATCGTCCTTTCCCTTCATGCCACACCTTACCATGCACTCCAGCACCTGTTCACTGCCATCCTCTTCAATTCTGTAGCAAATGGCATTTTCACATTTGGTATACACATCTGTGAATATAGCCCATATGTATAGTTATTAAGATAGTTCCAGCTGTATTGCCCTCTAGGAGCTAGCACTGTCCTGTTCTTCTGGTTCTGTCATCCTTTGTCAGTCTGCCAGTTCGAGACGAAGTAAAAGGAAATGGAATGGTCTGCGCGGACTTTTATATCACTAGCTGATCTCGTGGAACTTTGTATGAAATGTAATGTTCTGCGCGGACTTATCAGATTCAGTAGCTGATCTCGCAGTGATCCGCGAACTTTGTATGAAGAAAACGCAAAACCCACAAAAACAAAGCAGGTTAAAAATGCATTGTAATGTGCATTACTGGCATTGTAACGAGTAATATATTACCGATTTTCTTCCCTGTAATGCGTTACATTACTGCGTTACACCAAAAAGTAATGCATTACAGTAATTAATTACTTTTGTAACAAGTTACTCCCAACACTGACTAAAGGTAAGAGACATCTACGTTGAAGTGATCTAGTTCTGAACACAAGGCCAGGTATGTTGTTGAGGAGGTAACAACATTCTAACAAGGCTTAAAGGTCCGATATTACCGTATTTTCCGCACTATAAGGCGCATCGGATTATAAGGCGCACCTTCAATGAATGGCCTATTTTAAAACTGTTTTCATATATAAGGCGCACTGCATTATAAGGCGCATAGAATAGAAGCTATAGTAGACTACGGTAGCCATGATTAACCAATATTGAGCCATATATAAGGCGCATCAGATTATAAGGCGCACTGTCGGCTTTTGAGAAAATTGAAGGCTTTTAGGTGCGCCTTATAGTGCGGAAAATACGGTACACAAAATTTACTCTTGTGAGCTTCTCTTCAGAGGAAATATCTGATGGAATAAACTCAAGGGACTGTTGGATTGTGTGTGGTGAGCTGTTCATTATTATCTTTATTATTAATCTATCTACATCTCCAAAGCTCAAAATGCTCTGTTCTACCTTGTGATGTCATGAGGCTGTAGTGTTCAAACTAGCAACTTCTTTTCATCCAAATGATTCTAGTGAAGGTGTATAGGGAGCACTTCCTGTATTACCACAAGACAGTGTTTTCTAAATAAAAAAAATGTTTTCATTTTGCACTCTTCTCTCTCATTTAAAGTCCTCTCCCTTTTTAATTTTATGAATATTTATGTTTTGACTTGATTTTAATGCATTTGTTATTCTGGAAAGCACTTTGAATTCCTTTGTGTACAAATTGTGTTGTACAAATAAACTTGCCTTGCCTAAATATGCAGGAGTTTGTATTAAATGTGTGAATGAAACAAAACAACTCCAGGTGTTTGTGAAGAGGAAACAACATTATAACATAGATCAGAAAATAACATAATATGGGCTCTTTAATGCTCAGGAGTTAAATTTGCGTAATATAGAACCTTTACAAATATACAGCTCTGGAAAAAAATAAGAGACCACTGCAAAATTATCAGTTTTTCTGATTTTACTACTTATAGATATGTGTTTGGGCAAAAGGAACATTTTTGTTTGACCTTCCTCCCAAATTACAAATAAAAATATTATCGTTTAGGGCATTTACTTGCAGAAAAGTCATGTTTGCACTACTGTTCTGATGCTGCTCATATGAACCTTTTTGTTATTTGGATTGTTTATTATTTTTGACTATATTATAGCTATATTTTAGTTATTCTTATTTAGTGTCTATACTCTAGTTATTACTATTATTTAGTGTTTTATGTTCACACCTTATCACCGAGACAAGTTCCTAGTTTTGTGAATTGTGTTCACTTGACAATGGCAATAAAAGTCTGATTCTGATTCTGAAAATGGTCAAGAGCTGTCAGGCAGAAATTAATCTAATTAATCACATTTTAAGAGTGTGCGAGTGAGCGAGCGAGCAAACGAACCCACTTTGCGGTTGAGTTTGTGAGTTTTCAAGTGATCGCTTTGCTCATTCGTTTCCCAAATTCTGCGAGCGTGGTTTGTTGGTTTGTTGGTTTGTTGAAGTGCGCTCACATTCGCTCTATCACCGGTAACGATAGAACTTGTCCGGACGTGTTTATCGTTAAAATGATCCGTCAGGCTGGAGCAGCTTTGATAATCGGAAAATTCTTTTTGACAAAAGCTCCAAATCACCGCGTTCTTGTTGATCTTCCCGTCTTCATTTTTTAAAATAAATAAACTTGCCGTTCAAAGGCCCTGGCAGCGATTTGCTCGCTGCACGCCAAATTTAAAGTGCGCATGCATTGAATTGCCGGTCATAATCAATGTTCCCCCTAATGTTTTATGTGTCTGAGCAAACACACTAACTCCCTGAGCGCTCCTTGGACCCCTGTGCGCGACATCCGACATGCACCCCCGGTACACGCTGTTGCGAAAGAGCTGCACGTGCTCTTCGCACACCGGTAGAAGTTTAATACGAGACACGTACTTTTGTTTCTGAATACGGGACGATTCCCCCGTATTCAGATGACCCCGAGGCTGAAAAAAAAAGTGGAACTCTTTCATCTCTGCGCTGCATAGGTTTTCTTGTGCGCTGAGAATGTGCGAGCAGTGCGCAACTGCACAGGCGCGCAGCTTAGAGGGAACGTTGGTCATAATTAATTGCGTTAATTTTTATAACACGTTAATTTGCAGTGTAATTAATTAAACTAATTAACGCATTAAACTGACAGCCCTAGCCAAAATGTTTTCACACCTCAAACAATGCAAAGAAACAAGATCAAATTCATTTTAAAACAACATAATACTAAGGTTTACACTTAAGAAGAGTTCAGAAATCAATATTTGGTGCAATAACCCTTATTTTTAATCAGAGCTTTCATGCGTCTTGGCATGCTCTCCACAAGTCTTTCACATTGTTCTTGGGTGACTTTATTCCACTCCTGGTGCAAGAACTGAAGTAGCTCAGCTTTGTGTTTGTGTTGGAATTCAACAGACGCTGGAATGGAATGGCTGTAATACATGTAGAGATGCTGATTTCAGAAAAAAATGCCGTAGTCTCTTATTTTTTTCCAGAACTGTATATTATCTGGTCTTTTTTTTTCACCCACTCGTTGTTAGGATCCCAGACTCACAGTTGTGTTGGAGGAACAGATGTGTCCTGATACAGAACCGTAACTTCTCATTATGATCCTCAAACACAGGGATGGGACTAGGCAATCTAATAACACTTGTGGTTTGTGAATAAATGATGAAATTATCCATTCTGAAAACAGCTAATTGGAATCATATCTTCAATCAGGAGCTATTGACAATGATAACGCGTTTTGCGCGTGGGGGAAAAGGGATTCTTAATGCAATCTGAGTTAATGATTTTAGAATGGAATTTGAATAATGGCATAAATATAACAATTATAACATGAGCTAACTACCGAACAGAAGTGTCGCCACTGAAACAACAGATTAAAAATACTGGTGCTGAACTGTTTAATGAAAGGGGCTCCACTGTGTTTTTAAACTCCACCTTCACTAGAATCATCTGGATAATTTCAGCCCTGGAACAGCCGAGTTCTACTGAATTAAAGGTAAAAATAGCTGTTAAATTAAAGTTATAGACAATAGGATGAACTTTATTACCGTATATAGGATGAATATTATTATAGACTAATAATAAAGGATTACTCAAACGTGTGAATGAAACAAAACGCAACTCCAGGTAAGTTTTTTGATAAGATAAGATAAGATAAGATAAGACTTTATTGATCTCACACAGGAGAAATTTACTTGCCACAGTAGCTCCAGGACATTTGAACAAGAAAGAAAGTGCATGCAGGCAGGAATGGGATAAAGTAAGTAATAATAAAAATAGTAATAATAATAATAGTAACAACAAGCATCAACATGGAAGAGAGGATATTGCACGTCTGGCCTATATGTTAGAATTATACAGTCTGATGGCGGTGGGGATGAAGGATCTGCGGTAGCGCTCCTTCTTGCACTGGGGGTGCCTCAGTCGGCTGCTGAAGGAGCTACTCAGCTCCTCAATAGTCCGGTACAGAGGGTGAGAGGTGTCGTCCATAATGGACATGAATTTGGCCAGTACCCTCCTCTCAGCCACCTCCTCTACCTCCTCTCTGATGAGGTAACAACATGGCTTGAAGCTCACGAGAGTCAATTTTGTGTAATATAGGACCTTTAATGTATGGTTCTCGTTTATTTCTGTATTTGTTGTTGCCTTCTTACATTACCAAAGTTAAGTTTTGGTTGGATTCAGACAGAAAGTCTACTATGGCCTTCTTTATGATGCATTGTTCTTTATCACTACTAAGCAACAAATGTGTGACCATAAAATCCTTATCATTGTTATCAAGATAAGGGAGACAAGGTGATTATTAAGAATTAACAAGATAAATATGCACAATTTTGTAGAACATTGTACAAACTATACTGAAATAAGGCAATAATTATTAAATATCGGTATACAGTGGTCCCACGCTATATCGCGGTTCACTTTTCGCAGCCTTGTGGATTTCCTTTTTTTTTAAAAATAGTGTATCAACATTGTGTTCTGCATCCTGATTGGCTAAGGGACTGTAGACCTTTGCCGATTTGTCAGTCCTTCTCCTCCGTACTGTGTCTCCTGTACCGTACAGAATGTGTTCAGTTTGACACATTTATATAGATGTTATAGAGGGGGGACCCGGGGGGCGGCTCCGGGAGTCCGGTTGGATGCACAAGGAGCGGAGACATGAGTCACTGGATCCGTAGGAAGCGGGACTAAGTCCAGACCGGGACTAACTAAGACATGAGGACCAGACTGGGACCAGAACGGGACCAGACTGGAACTAGACCAGGACCAGACCGGGACTAGACCGGGACTAAGACATGAGGACCAGACTGGGACAGGACCGGGACTAGACCGGGACTAGACCAGGACTAGACCAGGACTAAACGTGGACTAAACGTGGACTAAACCAGGTCTAAACCAGGACTAAACCAGGACTAGACCAGGTCTAAACCAGGATTAAACCACTGCATGCGGCTCTTTGCCTCACGCCAGTCATTCTGCTCTATCACGAATTTGACCACGATGAGTGGGTGCACGTGTCCGTGCGCACACTTCTCCGCCCCCCCCCCCCCACACACACACACACACACACACACACTTCACTATTAATACATTTTGTTGAAAATCTATGACAGTTTCAGTGTTTAAACGAGAGAGAAATGTGAGAAAAGGTTAATTCCCGTCTGAGAAAAGTGTATAATGTGTGTGGTGAGGCGTTTACAGCCTTAAAACATGTAGAATAATTGTAAAATATAAAGTTATCCTACTTCGCGGATTTCGTTTATTGCGGGTTATTTCTGGAACCTAACCCCCGCGATAAACGAGGGACCACTGTACTTTTCAACATGTATTGTATGTGTTTTGAGAATATTCCAAAGCTTTAATTATCCAAAGAAAAACATTGTCTTTAAGAGCTTTAAGAGCTTTAGCCCCATTTTAAAACATACTTTGACCTTGGGATAAGTATTTCACATCTAACTTAAAATAATTTCTTTAAAACTTACTTATGTACTAAACAACTGAAGTCAGTGTTACTGTGAACGCTATGCTAATAGAGCCAAGCATTTGCTGCGAACACAATTTGAATGCACAATGTGTCCAGTGATGGCTTATGGATTTAAAAACTGCAGGAGAAGTCTGGCATTTTATTTATGATGCAACAACAGGGACAAATATGAAAGGCATTTTTTGAGTGCCCATTAATGAAACAAGCATGAATGAAGCAAAAATACAACTCCAGGTATGTTTTTGGGCAGAGGAAACAGTAAACAACCTGGTTAAAAGTTCAAAAGTTGATTTTGCATTATGTGTTTTTAAAGGTCCACTATGCATCTATCACTGCTATGTATAACCTTACATTCAGTATTAGTGTGTTTTCAGTTTTTTAACATGAAACTTAGTTAGGCTACGTTCAGACTGCAGCCTGAAGTGACCCAAATCCGATTTTTTTTCACCCCTATACGACCTGTATCTGATCTTTTAATGTCAGTCTGAAAAAGATTTTTCAAATGTGACCCAGGCCACTTGGATATGTGGTCCTAAAACCGATACATATCCGATCTTTTGGCATGCGACTTCAGTCTGAACGGCCAGGTCGCATTCATCCGACCTACACGTCATCAACAAGCGAGAGCGGTGCAAGTAGGCGCTCACAAATGTACACAAACGTTCTTCTCGTCATATGAAAATTGTGTATGAAGTCCATGTCAGTGAAGCAGCGACGCACACAGCAATCCCACCGCTCTCAGCACCAACACGTTCCTTTCTACGGACGTTGCTGCCACTGCCCCACAAAATGCAATGGCCAAAAACCTTGTCCTTCTCATTCTCAATCTCATCCTTAAAACAAATAAGTTGTACAGGTTCTGGCTCTGGTGCGACAGGAACTTTAAAATCTCCAGGCGCTCAATGCTCGTGTCCATGTTTAGGCGACTTCCGTAAACACTGAACACGCTCGCTGCATGTGACCTCGTCGTGTCCTCCAAGGCGCATGCGGGACACTTTTGTGGTGTTTAAAGCTGTCCAAAAATGAGAACTTCGCACTTCAATCTCTTCAGACAGGTGCGTTGGAGGCGAGGGAGCAGACCCAGAACACACGAGGAGAAAACAATCCCGCACTCCGTCTTACTTGCAAAATGAGAAATATTAAAACATGCAACGTTTAGGCACTAGGCCTTCATCAGGCATTTTGCCTGATGAAGTTTTCTCCTGGGGCGTTTAAAGTTCACACTGGAGATCACATACAAGTCCCATTAAATTGGAAATGTGAACGACCTCGCAAAAAAACCCCGGATTTCACAAAAAATCTGAATTGAGCTTTAACGTAACGCCTTTAACGCCTTAAAGGTCCCATGACATGGTACTTCTTGATGCTTTTATATGGTGCCTTAATGGTTCCCTAATACTGTAAATGAATCCTTCTTCAAAATCAACATTCAGTGCATGAGAAAGACCCATTTACACAGACATGGTCACAAATTCACTCTCTGAACAACTCATTCTGGGCCTTCTTGCTTGAATGCAAATGAGAAGGACACAGATTGGCTTAGAGGAGCGGGTGGGCCCCGCCCCCCGCACCCGCTCCTCTGCGCCGCTGGAGCGCTGCGCTGTGGCTGTCTCCCAACTTCCGCGTTTGAAGCACGAAGACAGAAAGGAGAGCCATTTCAGTGAAAAAAAACACATTTCCACAGAAAATAAAATTAAACCACTGCTGTTTCAGAGGTCCAGAGGGTCGGGTAAAGGACTTCCGAGCCTAGAAACACTCGCATGTGCCTCCAGGCAAATAAAAAAACACATTTCGCATTGCGTAGCTCCTTCGCGGTACAAACTCTCTGGGCGTGATTTCCAGAGACAGGGGGTGGAGATCCAGACGATGGTGGAACTGCATTTGCATTTCTTTTTTCGATCTGACGTCAATAAGGTGCCTTGTCCAGAATCGCCCGTTTGAGCTGTGTTTTTTTCAAATGCAGAAAAGTATCGCAAATGCTCAGTTTAGACATTTCGCAACTTTTAGCCATGGGGGGGGCCTAAACAGGGTAGGGGAGCTCACATTAACGTTCAAAAACCTCAGAAAGTGAAAATTTCATGCCATGGGAACTTTAAAGTTAAGGGGTTTATTTTTAACATGTTTGTAGTTTTGAGCACACAAAAATATACAAATAAAACACCAACCGATTCAGTTTCAACAAAATTCTGCACAACTCACTGCAATTGAGGCTTTATTGGACCTCATGATCTTTTTTTTTTTTTTTTACAAATTTTTAAATGAGTACTTTAATATTTCTTTGCTTTTGTATCTGTACTTTTACTTAAATGATGAAACCGAATGCTTCTTCCACCGCTGATGTAACTTGACCTGTAGCTTGACCTGGTCATGTGACCTGCCTATCTTCATGGAGATAAACCTAATACCACACTGTGGCATTACACGGGCTAGAACATCTCCATGGAAACAAGCAAGACAACCCCACTTTAAAAGCCCCATACACCTTCAACTTTAGTCATATTGTTTTTTTTGTTTTTTTTTTTACAAACTAGTATTTATGTAAAACTAGTCCACACTACCTCCCAACCCATTGTCCTCCGAAATCCCAGCAGTCCTTCCCACTGGCTGCCGGTATCTCACATGTGACCGTGCGCCCGCCCACTCGATCTACAGCAACACACAAACACAACATTTCACCTTACATGAACTCAAAATCCTCACTTACGTCAACTTAAAAATACCAACCTACCTTTGCCTTCCAGCACCAGGATTTTCAACTTGGAATTTCTCTTTCCGAGCACACGAGCAGCAGACAGGCCGGACAGCCCGGCTCCCACTACAATAACGTCCCAGATTTCAGCTGTCATGGTGGGTATGAATGGGAGTATAGTAGTTCAGCCTGCTTTTCTAGTCCATATCTGAGAAGTTTATCTGGGGAGAGTTTTGTAATCGCCGTACTTTGGAACTGAGAGCTGCAGCGAGGAAGTGACCTACTTGGCACAGGGTGGAGGGGCTGGGCTAGGGGCGTCACTCCCAACCAAGGAGAGCTAGAAGTGGGCTGAGATCCGGGGGACAGAGGGGTAGTGTGGGTAGTATGGAAGTCAGGGTTTTTACTGTAAAGGTGTGAAAAGACTAGATTTTAAAGGTCATGCAATACACAAAACTGACTTGTGAGCTTTAAGGCATGTTATACGAGTGTTTTGTCGACAAATACATTATGTCATAGCTTTATCAATACATTTTTATTACACTTTAGTGACCATTATTTATCAGTAAAGTGGAAATTTGAAAGTTAGTGGTTATTTAGGTACAGTGGTACCTCACCTTACGAAATTAATTCGTTCCAGAAGTGGTTTCGTAACGTGAATTTTTCGTAAGTTGAGTAGCTATTTCAATGGGAAAAGCCTGATTCGCTCCAAGTTTTTTTTTTTTTTTTATAGTGTAACATTTTTTTTATAGTGTAACACTGTGTCTTGCGTAGAGACTGTGTAGACCCAGGACTAAACGTGGACTATACCAGTCTAGACCAAGGTCTAAACCTGGACTGGACCAGGTCTAGACCTGGACTAAACCAGGACTGGACCAGGACTAAACCTGGACTAAACCAGGTGCATTAAAGCGCCGCGTGCGGGTCTATTTCCTGGTTTCGTTTCGAGTCACGGCTGAGGCGAGCAGCGAGGAGGGGAGGGGATGTGCCTCGGGACCACACGCAGTCTGAGCGCATGAACGAACGCATGCAAGAGCCGCGGTGGTCTAATCCTGGTTCAGACCTGGTTTAGACCTGGCACGGTTTGAGCACCGGTCTCGTGCTCGCGCCCCGAGTCATGCTGCGCTATCATACACATGTCCGCGCGCACACACAGCGCCCTCCTCCTTCCCGCCACACTTCACTATTAATACATTTTGTTGAAAATCTATGAAAGTTTGAGTGTTTAAACGAGAGACAAATGTGAGAAAAGTTTAAATCCAGTCTGGGAAAAGCGTATAATGTGTGTGGCTGAGCGCGCATTATTTGAATTTTTGAGATTTCGCGTTTCATAACTTGAATTTTCTTTCGTATCTAGAGACCAAAATTTAACGTGAAGGCGTTTCATAACTTGAAATTTTCGTTTGTTGGGTCTTTCGTAAGGTGAGGTACCACTGTATTAGTTAGTGTTTCTAAAGCATAATAAGACAATATTTAAAGAGAGGGTGTTACACTTCTGTGGGGCGTTAAAGGCTAACACACAACATATTTAGATTACCATGTTACCTTTTATTGTTTTGAAAATGCTATAACTGCTGAAAATAAATGATGTACATGTTAAATAAGTGTCAGATTTGTTTCTGATGCTCTGACTCCCCTGTCCGTTTGCTCCCGGGGCTTAGTCATTCCCCTTCAGAGCGTGCATTCTGCTAATGAAAATAGGCCTAGTACACATCGCATCAGGTTTGTGAAATTGTAGAATATTGTTTTGTATCCTGCTTTTGTATATTTATGGCGAATTGCCGTGCGGGAGTACGAGTGAAAACATCAGGAGTTGTGTTTTGTTTCATTCACATCCTGTATGTTTAACACACAAACCCTACATATTTAGGCTTCGTTCTTTTCTCAAACACAAAACACTCTGTTCCACCTTGTGATATCAGGTAATCCAGGAAGTGCTCCACTGTGTTTTTAAACTCCATACACCGTCACTAGAATCATTTGGATAATTTCAGCTCTGGAATTGCCCATTTCTATTGAACTAAAGGTAAAAGGTAGAGCATTTTGAGCTTTAGAGATGTAGACAGGTTGTGTTGTGTTCTGGGTAGCAGATCTGTTTGGACTGCTGCCCCCCGCGACCCAGAAATGGAGAAGCAGAAGAAGATGGATGAATGGACATGTAGACAGACTAATAAAAAGGGTTATTCAAACATAAGTGAATGAAACAAACCACAAATTCAGGTATGGTTTCGATGAGGTAATAACATGGCCAAAGGCTCACAAGAGTCAAGTTTGTGTAATATAGGACCTTTAATGACACAAGCATTGTCAAAGTAAACAAACACTGCCTATAGCCTTTGCCTTATAAGAGACCCAAATGACAGTAGGAATAATCCAGGCTCATTTCAAAGTGTCAGACTGAGGGAAAAGGCTAGTGCTAGCAGCAGCTCATTAATTTGCACCTCTGATGAGGCCAGCACTAATGTCACACTCATTTACATGCAGCACTGTAATTACAGGTGGGAGGATGTAAAATTAGCTTTTGGGTGATTGCCTTTTCACCGATATATTCAGTGACAGAAAAGTAGGATTTTTAGGTATTTTTTCTACTGTGTTTGGCAGTAATTTTGAGTATTAGTAGATACTTAAAGGGACAGTGCAGTTTTTTTTATGTTAATCTGTATGGGTTTCCTTCTAAAAGTTACGTGTGTTGCTGGATGTTTCGTGGACAACTGTTTCGGACGCAAATATATCACCATTCTAACAAATGTTTTGTTTTGAGAAGAAAAACAAGCTTTATTTCATGTTCCAGGGAAGTTACCGGACCTACTTACGTGGGCTCCAGAAAGCGAGCCGAACCGGGATCAGCTGACAGAGGTAAGCCGGTGTCAACACAGGTAACTTTTAGAAGGAAACCCATACAGATTAACATTAAAAAAAAAAAAACGCACTATCCCTTTCAAGGTTGTATAGAGGATGTTTTAAGGAACGAGAAATCCTTTTTCATATGTTGTGCATGCGTGAAACAACCCCCTCCCCCACAGGTTCCTAAGTAAAAACGCCTCCACCCGCCTCCTCCTCACACTTACGCTGCTTGTTTAGAGCCGGTGCACGTTTAGAATCGCTGTTGCTGCTGTAACTATACTGTACGTTTTCAAATTATAAGAAGTTTCCTGTCCAGAAGTAATTTAGTGACCAACGTGTCAGTCTTTAGACCCTCTGCTTCGCTCCTTATCCCCTTCTCTTCTTTCAGTGACCTTTTTTTTTAACAGTTTGTATTGATCCAAAGTTATTCTTCACTTTCCTTACGCATTCTGAGCATCCTAATTATTCACTATGATGACTTTATATGTGCTTTTCACAACTCTTAGAGACCAGAGTGTAGATTAGCGCGCTAATCGTGCTCTTCTTGATAACAAAACAATTAAAATTCTTAATAATTAGAATAGACAGTATACAGTTGATGTATTGTGTCCTCAAGTTACTTATACAATACATCTGTACTGAATAACACTGTATTAACAAGACCTATTTTTACATCAATAGAAATATCTCGCTGAGTCTGTTGGCAGGCCTCCTCCGTCAGCGTGTCATGACATCTTGTAAACTAAGCAGAGTTATCCACCAAGCCCAGTGATTTACTTGTTTATGTATATTTATGGGGAAAAAAATCCAATTATTATGCATGCAGATTCATGTGTTTTCAAATCAGAGCAGGAAAAGTTGCTCAAAAGAGAGATCCAGTTCATACCACATGGTGATTCTCAGGCGCCATGCTGTTTATTTCTTCACCTCTGGGTTATTGTCTTCCTTAGTGTTTGCATTCAAAATATATGCTAATGTCCGTCTGGTCCCAGGAGACATACGGAGGCTTCGTAGCGTGGGAGTTGGTGGAAAAGTTGGTATGATTTTTAGAATTGTGTACATTTCTGTGTTTTTGCGTGTCTAGACTTTTCATTACCTCCAGGATTTAAAGGGCCCATACTACACCATGATCGATCTATGTTGTAATGTTGTTTCATCACAAACAGACCTGGAGTTGTATTTAGTTTCATTCACACGTTTAACAGACAGACCCTGCATATTTAGGCTGAGTTCTTCTCTCATGCGAAAAACACTTGTTCCACCTTGTGATGTCATGTGGTAATACAGGAAGTGCTCTACTGTGTTTTCAAACTCCACAAACTTGAATCATATGGAGGATTTCAGTCCTGGAATTTTCAATCTCTACTGACCTAAAGGTAAAAGGAGCTGTTAACTTGAAAACTACCACTACATGACATCACAAGGTGGAACAGACAGTTCTTGAGGCATGTTTTTGATGAGAGAGCATTAAAAGTCACCTGCTTGTTTTTATGAATATGTCATTGCTCTTCCTGGAATGTTCCACAGTATGACATTAAACAGCTCTACCTTACATTTATTCAATTACAAGTGGCATTACTGCTCTAAAATACCTAAAAAAAAAAACAGGCATTCTGACTGTGAGTGGGGTCGCCTCTCCTCAGATCTGACCTGTAACTTAGTCTGGTTTGATCTGCATGAAGATAGAAAGGTTTAATGCCATACTGTGAAACATTACAGGCAAAGTAATAGCATCTATATGAAGAAAAGCATTTGACGGCCCCTCTAGCAGAAAAGTTTTTGCATAATACCCTTTCTTTATGCAGGATTTGATTGTAATCGCCAAATGCAATTCACAGAGTTTTTACAGAAAAACAAAAATAACTCCCAGGGGCATGTATCCAAAACACTGCAAAGTTATCAACAATTTGAAGCAGTGGCAAAAGGAGAAATTCAATTTGTCAACTGGACAGTTTATTTGGTCAAAAACGTTTCACAGCTCATCCAAACTACTTCATTTCTTCAGTTCTGAAGAAGCAGCTGCGAAACGTATTCGACCAAATAAACTTTGTCCAGTTGGCAAATTGAATTTCTCCTTTTGCCATGGATTCTACCTGGACGACTGAGGGATTCTTCACAATTTGAAGTGTATAAGTAGCATGTGGGAAATGGTATAAATATCACATTTGTCAGACATAAATATCTAAAAAAATGACCTTGGCTAAAATAAAAGTCATAGTCATAGTTTACTTTATTGTCGGAAAACAACCATATGTACATAGAGTGAATTTGAAATTTCGTTTCCCCACTAACCAGGCAGGACAGTGATAGAGTGGCTAGGGGTGGGGCCGCCGACTGGGAGATGCAGAGTGGAAAAGATGCAGTACAATCAATGACAATTAATTCACAACATGTAATGACAGAAAAACAATTGGACAGGTAACATACGGTGTTTTTTTCTTTGGCGACAAAAAGGAAGGGTGGGGCAGGGGTCAGATCAGAAATCAATGAAATTGATTGAAACCAAGAGCAGAGAGCAGACCTTTCTAAAAAAAAGAGTTAAAAATATCAGTTGCTCTTTTAACAATTAATTAAAGTGAGTCAGTTACATTTTGTTAGCTTTGGTGTTAACTTTTTGACAGACATGTGAGAAAGGTTCAGGAGGAGCCTTTGTGGATATCGAGTAATAATTCTTACTCTCTTGACAGACACGAACACTGGAAAACTGAGATTAAATTGTTACAAAAAGTCAAACTGACCCAAGAACAATGTCTTTCCTTCCTCCTCACCTGTCAGCAGAGGTGTAGCCACAGATTGTATATAGAAATGGACATAAATAACCCGTAGCCGCTGCATTTGTTGTCCTGATTGACTTTACATTTGAAAGTTGTCACCCCTCTGCTGTCAGACTCGTCATTTTGGTCTTAAATGTTCATATTTACCCTCTCTACATGATCCTGGGCTGTGTCCGAATGTCCACCCCTAACCCTCATTCACTACATAGTCCTGCACTCTTTAGCTTGCTATTAGTGCACTCATTCACGGAGAGATTCGGCCATGCAGCTTCACTTCAGTTGTGCCGTCTGGGTGAAAAAAGTCATAAATAATGATCAGATCAGACTGACAAGTATTTATGGACTAGTAATAATCATATAGGTGTTTGTCACGCTGGATTTCACATAATTGGACTGGATTATTTTTATGATCATGTGGAAATGATGGCTCTTTTAACAGCTGAGTGTTTTATTCAGAATCCGGATCAACAGGGCCATAAACCAGCCCTTCCATCTGCTTCATCCACAAGTGTACCTGTCTCTGTCCCCTGGGGTTTTTCTGACTCTCTCAGTGCATTGTGTTCTATATTGACAATGGGAGATTTTGAGTGCACTATTTTCCCCTCACTGGTCATTCTGACACTCCTAAAATGGCATGATCGCTACTTGGGGAAGAGTGTGGACATTCCGACACAGCTCTGGTGTTTTATTTCACTATTTTGTCCATGAATAAACCTCTTCAGACACATTTTTCAGGAGGGAACAATGTTATAACATGGTAAAAAGCTAAAAATATATATATATTTTTGCATATTACCCCTTCTTTAAGCAAATGTAAAGTTCATATGCTATATTTTGATTTGTATCATTGTGCCGTGTTGACGTTAGGCCCGTGATGAAGGCTCCAGAGTGATTGTTGCTCCTCAAGATGTTACCTGCTGAAATGGCGTGTGCCCTGCTGTGATGGGCCTAGATCAGGGGTCGATCAGGTGCAGCTCCAGAGCCACATGCGGCTCTTTGATCCCTCAGTACAGTGGTCCCTCGTTTATCACGGGGGTTACATTCTAAAAATAACGACAATCCGCGAAGTCGTCAGCTTTATATTTTACAATTATTCTCCATGTTTTAAGGCTGTAAACGCCTCACCACACACATTCTACACTTTTCTCAGACTGGAATTAACGTTTTCTCACATTTCTCTCTTGTTTAAACACTCAAACTTTCGTAGATTTTCAACAAAAAAGCACAGTATTATAGAACGAAACCAAAGTGTATTTTGTGTGTATTTCCTCTTCGTCCTGGCACCGCTTCGCTGTGGTGGGTTTGGTCGGGGAGAAAACTTGTAAACATACAGCACTTAAGAGTCACACTACGATCGAACATTTATATAAGTCTGGCAAACTGAACGCATTTTGTACTGTACAGGAGACACGGAGGAGAACGACTGACGAATCGGCAAAGGTCTACAGTCCCTTAGCCAATCAGGACGCAGAAATGCGCGTTGATACACTATAAAAAAAATTGGAATAAAAAAATCCACAAAACAGCGAGGCCACGAAAAGTGAACCACGATATAGCGAGGGACCACTGTATTTAATTAAAATGTATTTTAATGTATTTTAGTTTTCATTTTCAAAATGTAATTCTATGGCACAAAGGCAAAAAAGCTGTTATATGCAGTGTTGTTGCATTTTAAATTTCAAAAGAGTTTTGTGGCTCCCAGTGTTTTCTTTACTGTGTGAGATGGGTCCAAATGGCTCTTTGTGTGGTAAAGGTTGCCGACCCCTGGCCTAGATCGAGGGCTCTCACCCTGAACTTAAAGAGGCTGATGCCAGGGGATTCAAGATTCAAGATTGTTTATTTGTCATATGCAGAATCAACACAGGGTCAACAATGCAATGAAATGCTTAGGATCAGAAGAACCCGTTGACTCGCTAAGATAGTCAGAAGTACTAATAACATGCAATAATAGTACATGGTAAAAAAGTGTTGCAAAAGTGCAGGGGAAGAAGTAAACAAGATAATAAAAAATATGTAATAAAATGTAATAAAAACAGTAAAGTACAATGTACAAAGGTGCGGGTAGGATTAAATAAGGTGTAAGTAGAGTATTTCACAGATTGCACATAATATGGTGTAATATAAGTGTTACATGTGGATTTTGTATTGCACATAGTATGCTATAAATATTACAAATGGGTTATTGCACAGATTATTGCACAGGTAACAGTCGTTTACAGTGAGGTAGTGACAAACATGATACATTCATACAGAGCAGCAGTAGTAAATATATTCTGCATAATGAAAAGTAGTTTAGTGCAGTATTATTGAGAGTTCAGTATTATTTAGAGTATTACCCAGAGTTCAGTTGTCTGACAGCTTGGGGGTAACGGGGGATATGGGTGACTGAGGGGTTTGCATGAAGGTGATGATTACATGTTTTTATGTTAGCTGAAGGACAAACAAGCTTCATGTACGGACTATGAGAATGTGTTTGTTATTTCATAAAACACTCCTCTACCACTATACTTGTACCAGAATAGTTACTCAAAATGAGTATGCAGAATACATATTTTGATACTTGTCTTTAGTTATTTCCCATTTCCAATAGTTACCTACATAATAACATTACACAAGTAGAAGTACAATGCCCTGGTCCTGGAAATGACTCAACTGAGAGCTAATATTGCACTCAAAATTGTATTTAAGGGTCCTAAGGGACTCTTGTGAGCTTTAAGCCATGTTAGAATGTTGTTGCCACCCCAAAAACATACCCAGAGTAGTGTTTTGTTTCATTCACATGTTTGAGCAATCCTTTATTATTATTGTGGTTATGGAACAGAACGTTTTCTGTTTGAGAGGGGAAATCAGCCAAAACGTGCAGCGCTTGTGTGTTAAACATGCGTAAATGGAACGAAACAGATCTCCGGGTATGTTTGTGATGGGGAAAGAAAATTTAAAATTATACTTGACAAAAAAGTGAAAAATTGAATCATTTCTGAAAGAGCAGTGCAAGAAATAGAAAGTTTTTTTCCAACATAAAGCTTCTGTCATTCGTATAGTGACAAGTGACAAGCGTAAAAGTAATGTGTCAACTAAGTGCTATTACAGTGTCAAATATAGAATCAAAGTAACAGTAAGAGATTGATGTCTGGAAACTGAGAAATCAATTTACTTAAGTCAGTGTAAATGAGTTTGTTGATAGCCAATCACATCACAGCGCAGGCAGGTGAAAAACACAAAACCCCTGAGGATATTTACATTACAACATCTGCTATGTAAATATGAAACCATTTCATTTAATTATAGAACAAATAAATATAACGACAGAGATCATGTTCACATACAAAGAACATTCACTTTGTAAGATCATCTATTATTTACAGTTGAGTAGAATATTTTTGAATTAAATTACAAAAAAAGACAAAAATCCTACACTTATATCCATGTGAAACTTCTTTGGTAGTTTACGTAAAAGGTGCACTATATAACGTTTCGGTTGGGGGTCCGTCACCTGCTAGTTTTTATGGGGATGTCACTGCTCTGCCTGGAATGTTCCACAGTATGACATTAAACAGGTGGTTTTATAGCTCAAAAATACCTAGAATCACAGGCTTTCTGACTGTGAGCCGGGTTCTCTCTCCACAGGTCTGACCTGTAATATGGTCTGGTTTGGTGTCCATGAAGATAGAATGGTTTAATGCCATACTGTGAAACATTTCAAACAAAGCAATAAAAGCCTGATGGAGAAAAGCATTTGACGGACTCTCCACCAGAAAAGTTACACAATGCACCTATAAATTGTACTGGAAAACAAAATTTAGCCATGTTTAAATGTCTTACTTTATTTGGACATAATATTTTAAAAAATAAAAATAAAAATATATATATATACAATTGCCTAAGATATTTTCACTTTTTTTTGTTTGTTTTTTGTATGGTTTCATCTTTCAGAAAACATGTAAAAACTGATTTTGTAAAATAATAATAATAATAATAAAATAGATAAAAATATGATAACATGACATCACCTAGTAATCCATGCATGTGGAGGTGCTGAGTATATTTACATTTGACTTCCTTGTAGAGTGCTCAAATGCTCTGTATAAATATTATCCATGCCAAAGAAAACTATCACAAACAGGTAAAACAGGTGAGGCTGGACCAATCAGACGGATTATGCTAATGAGGGGGAGGCGGCTTGAGCGAGAGGAGTCGGGTGCACCAGTCTGCCGTCTGCCCAGGACTGAAACTCACCCATGTTTAGCTAGTTTCAGTCACTTTTCAAACATTCTACTGTAGCTTGTATAATTTTTGATTTTTTTGTTTGTTTGTTGTTTCATAGGCAGGAATTTTCAGTTTAAAAAAAAAAATTGGAAAATGTTTAGACAAGGATCCATCGTACTCAAAGTCTCATCTCAGCCTGTGATGTTCCTGCTATACTTGATTCTATGTGCAGGTAAGAAACTGAAATTTTATTAACATTTTATAGAAAAATATTTAGTAATACTCAAAAAAATAAAAATACTGTTTATTATTCAGGTAAACAGGTGATTGCTTGCAAGTAGAATGGCTTCTTATAGCATAAATATTACAGTACTTGTTTTTTTAGTGTATACATATATATCTATATATCTATATATCTATATCTATATATATATTTTTATTTATTTATTTTTTTTGAAAATGTGGTTTTGCAAAAAACACATGAGATAAAAAGTATAACGTATATATATATATATATATATATATATATATATATATATATATATATATATATATATATATATATATATATATATATATAGTAACACTATCTTAAACAACTGCTTCTTGCTATATACACATTTATTGCAACTTCCCATTAATATAATTTTAAGTATGATGTCTCTTATAGCTGGTTTTTCAGTAAAGAAAATAATAAGTAGGATGTGCGAGCTTGTTTCTGTTGTACAATGCAGGCCTTGGTGGTGTAAGCTTTCCCTTGGTTGTCATAGCGACGGGGCTCCTCCAATCACACGCCGACCTCCCGTCCCAAGACTCGACTCCGTAGCGTCTGGGGGGAGTATACGGGACCTGTTGGTGCGTTTTGTTTTTTCTTGTGTAAGGCGTGGTCCATTCTTTGTGAAGTACAGAGCTCTGTGAGAGCTGATGATTGAGATATTTGTGAAGGAAAGGAGATACTCTTGTCCGGGGTTCGTGTCAATGGGACGAACAAAAGTATGAAAAGGCTGCTTTGTGATCCAATTTTTCTTTTGAGTTTCCCTTTTTTTTTTTTTTTGAGATGGCCATGTAGTACCACCCTTTCTTAGATCCTTTACTTACAATGTCTTTTTGTTTTTTTTGATACAGTCCATTTCGCTTGTAACCGTAATATAACGCAGGCCCACACTGAAACAGAATAAAAAAGCGCTTGTCCACTGATCCAAACATTGGCGGTTCGAATCCCGCTCTCGACATTAAAAAAACAAAAAAAACAAAAACTCATTGCTTGAGCGGTCAGATCCACAGGCTGGTGGTGCGATTCCAGCTCCCACAGATGAATGCTGTTGTTGTGTCCTTGGGCAAGACATTTTACCCACCTCGCCCCCAGTGTCTGGGTACACTGGTGTGTGAATGTGTGTGTGAATGGGTGAGTAGTTAAGAGTGTTAAGAGCTTTGAGTGCCTTGAAGGAGGAAAAGCACAATATAAAAAATTTGACCATTTATTTCTAGAAACTGCCGTGCTCGTGCTTGATTTTTACTTTCTTAAAAAGCTAAAAAATAGAACTAGCTCATTATAAAACTGTTTGCAGTGGTCCAAGGTTATTCCTCACTTACCTTATGCATTCTGAGCATCCTGGTTATAAATTTTATAACTTTCTCAGAGGCCAGAGCTGTGACGGTAAAGCTAACAACTTGCATGTTAACACACTTCCAGACTATTGGACCAAAAATAATCTAATTAGATGCAGACAGCACAGAGGAGATTTATTTTTGTCCTGGAGAACCGCTTATACAACATTGCATGTCTGTAAAAGGGCAAGACAAATTTTGCTCAAATCATGGGAAATATAGGTAGAGGACCTTTACGTGGACTTTATCCCTCATTAAACTGTCTGACTCTATAGTTTTGGCCTCTGTCCGATCTACTCATTATAAAAGTCCGATCTACTCTCATTATAAAAGTCCGATCTACTCATTATAAAAGTCCGATCTACTCTCAGTATAAAAGTCCGATCTCTCATTATAAATGTCCGATCTGTCATTATAAAAGTCCGATCTACTCTCAGTATAAAAGTCCGATCTCTCATTATAAATGTCCGATCTCTCATTATAAAAGTCAGATCTACTCTCAGTATAAAAGTCCGATCTACTCTCATTATAAAAGTGCGATCTACTCTCATTATAAAAGTCCGATCTAACTCTCATTATAAAAGTCCGATCTACTCTCATTATAAAAGTCAGATCTACTCTCATTATAAAAGTCCAATCTAACTCTCATTATAAAAGTCCGATCTACTCTCATTATAAAAGTCCAATCTACTCTCATTATAAAAGTCCAATCTACTCTCATTATAAAAGTCCAATCTACTCTCATTATAAAAGTCCAATCTACTCATTATAAAAGTCCATTCTCTCATTATAAAAGTCTGATCTACTCATTATAAAAGTCCAATCTACTCTCATTATAAAAGTCCGATCTACTCATTATAAAAGTCCGATCTAATCGTTATAAAAGTCCGATCTACTCTCATTATAAAAGTCCAATCTACTCTCATTATAAAAGTCCGATCTACTCTCATAAAAGTCCAATCTACTCATTATAAAAGTCCATTCTCTCATTATAAAAGTCAGATCTACTCTCATTATAAAAGTCCGATCTATTCATTATAAAAGTCCGATCTACTCATTATAAAAGTCCATTCTCTCATTATAAAAGTCAGATCTACTCTCATTATAAAAGTCCGATCTATTCATTATAAAAGTCCCATCTACTCATTATAAAAGTCCAATCTGCTCTCATTATAAAAGTCCAATCTACTCATTATAAAAGTCCAATCTACTCTCATAAAAGTCCATTCTCTCATTATAAAAGTCCGATCTCTCATTATAAAAGTCCAATCTACTCTCATAAAAGTCCATTCTCTCATTATAAAAGTCCGATCTACTCATAAGAATCTGATCTAAAAAGTCCAGGCAGAATTTACATAAAAGTCCTCATCATTCATCAGTATCATCTTTGCACTGTTTGTTCTTACAACTTCTTGTATATTTTTTATTACTTATTTCTATTGTATTTTATTTTTACTTGTACATATACTGTTTTATGATTATGCCTTATTTGACAGTCTCTTGATATTTTTTGCTACTTAGTATTTATAATTGCATTTATATATTATTAGGGGGCCAAGCACCGAAATGTCCTGCTGAATTCTTTTAATGCCAACGATACTGAGTAAGTTGAGTATTCTACAGACTCTTTACCCTTGCCAGAAAGATGAATTCTTACAATTGTTATGGGGAGGAAGCTAGAGCAAACCAAACCGAACATGGCGTCACCGATCAATGTACTTGAGCCTATACTATATTTGTGAAACATGCAGAAGATAGGAGCTTTGTGCATTTGTTGACAGGGAAGATGTCTGTGCTTTTCTCTCAACTGAACATAACAAAAGAGTGATTTTTCGGCTTGTTCTGCTGTTGTGGCGCTCCGATCATAGGTTCTGATCACTTTTAGCGAGAGTTGTTCCAAATTGATACTGTATAGAATTCTATTCAGAGGGCTACACATATGAGTAATTTATTCTTTACCACCAGTTGGTATGGTGGCATTTCCAATTGTCTTGTTTTTTTGGTTTTTTTAAATAGTATATCAATAGTACATATTATTGGAGTTACTGACATTAAAGAGTCTTAACAGTTTATTTGGTAGGCTGATATACTTCTGTTGCCTTGTTTACCATGACAACACTAGCTATATTTCCTTTACGTGGGTAGTCGGCCTCAGGTCTTGTATCCCTGGTGTGATCAGGGTCCGTCCATACCAAAACAAACATGTTAAAAAACAAAAAAAAAATAAACAAGGAAGCTTAACAAAACATGGAAGCTTTTGTTTATTTAATGGGATGTAAAACACACAGCAGTTGATATTTGGCACTAGCTTCTATCCTCTGCACGCTCTTATATAGCTTCCAATTACACCAAGCTTCATAAATATGAAGTTCATTTACCATTTGAAGTATGCAGTCATCAGTTAAATTAAAGTAACAAACAGCGACCTTTTAAAAATTCATTAGCGCAGAAAAAGCTCTGCAGCTGTTTGCGATAGCTGTTACCGTGGTTACGCTCACGGTTGTAGAATACTGAAGAGGCAGACTCGCCAGGTGCGCTGTGTGGTCCTGCTAACACCTGTCACTGAAAGCTGCCATGACAGCAACAAAATGTTTTGAAGGAATAAAAATACCTTGTCCCCACTTGCTCCGCTACTCCAGCCTTGTGCTTCTCCATGTTTAAAAAAAATAAAAATAAAATAAAGTTAGTGTAAATGACTTGGTCTGGTGGGACTGTACCAGTGGAAAATGTTTTGTATAGTTTTTAAAGCTGCTTTTGTGGTGGAAGGTTTGCCACTTGATTGTCTCCATGGAGATGATACTGCTTTGCCTTGAATGTTCCATTGTATGACATTAAACGTAAAGGTGTATTGTGTAACTTTTTTGGTTGGGCTGGTCTGGGCTTGTTTTTATGGATATGCCTGTCTGTTGCTCTGCCTGGAATGTTCCACAGTATGACATTAAACAGCTCTATATTACATTCATTCATTTACAGATGGTTTTATCGCTCAAAACTACCTAGAAAAACAGGCTTTCTGACTGTGAGCGGGGTCGCCTATCCACAAATCTGACCTGTAACTTGGTCTAGTTTGGTCTCCATGAAGATGGAAAGGTTTAATGCCATACTGTGAAACATTCCAGATGAAGTAACATCTCTATCAAGACAAGTATCAAGACAGTGCAATCTTACATTTAATACAATTGCAGACGTGTAAGAAGGGTAATATCTCCACAGATCTTACTTGTAACTTGGCCTGATGGTGATACTTGCCTGTTTCAATGGAAATAGATAAGCTTAATGTCATATTGTGGAACATACACCAGGCAAAGCAAAACCTCCATGGAGACAAGCTGGTGGTGGAGCCTCCACCACAAAACTTACACAGTGCACCTTTAAAGGTCCCATGACATGGTACTTCTTGATGCTTTTATATGGCTCCTTAATGGTTCCCTAATACTGTAAATGAATCCTTCTTCAAAATCAACACTCACTGCATGAGATATGACTCTGACAGTCTTCATGAGGCTAGATATGTGTCTAAAATGCTTTATTGTGGGTGTTGCTGCTTCAGTGCAAATGAGAAGGACAGAGAGATTGGCTAAGGAGCGGGGGGGCGGGTTTCCCCCGCTCGAAGCGCAGCTCGGCGCAGCTCGTCTCCTCTCTTCCGTGTACAGATGGGAGACTTTGCAATGAAAAAAAGCATATTTACACAGAAAATAAAATTAAACCACTGGTATTTCAGAGGTCCAGAGGGTCGGGTAAGGGACTTGCGAGCCTAGAAACACTCGGACGTGCCTCCAGGCAAATAAAAAAACGCATTTCGCATTGTAGCGCATTCACAGTCCAAACTCTATGGGCGGGATATACAGGGACGCTGAGCGGAGACAGAGGGAGGGGCTGGAGCTGCATTTGCCGATCTGACGTCAAAAAGGTGCCTTGTCCGAACTCGCCCGTTTGAACAGTGGTTTTGTGTAACGCAGAAAAGGACCACAAATGCTCAGTTTAGACATTTCGCAACTTTTAGCCATGGGGGGGGGGGGGGCAAAACAGGGTAGGGGAGCTCACATTAACGTTCAAAAACCTCAGAAAGTGAAAATTTCATGCCATGGGACCTTTAAATGAAGAGGCAGTTTGAAAGTGAAGAAAAACTGAAAAAAGTCCTTCTAAAATGAAGAGACCATTTATACAAGGAACACATTTTCTGACAGATTAAACATAAATTTCACAAAATAAAGTTGTTGCTACATTTATCATTGTCATCAACACTACGGTTGTTAACAGCAACATATCCTACGTCCAACCTGAAAATTATAACCAGAAAACTTGGCCCAAATCTTCAACTGTGTAAGTGAAATGTCTAGTCTCAGCTAAGAAATGTTTTACTCTAATATGAGTTCCACCTACGATTTAAGGATTTTACACTAAAAACGCCTTATACAGTATGTTCACATAAAATAATAAAAACAATACGCTTTTTGTATTTTATGTAACATTTGTATCAAAACTGAAATGTGAGCTTTAAGCCATGTTAAAATGCTATTACTGCCTCAAAAACATACCTGGAGTTGTGTTTTGTTTCATTCATAGATGTTTGAATAACCCTTTATTAGGCTGTACATCTCCAATGCTCAAAACGCTCTGTTCCATCTTGTGATGTCATCAAGTACCTCAACAGATTTACTCTTCAATATAGAAATATAACCATAAATTGTAAGAATAAAGTAAATATCTTGTGATGGACAGAGGATTGAAGACGTTTCCATGAGGCTAAAACAGTGGCTGTACCTTCAAAGTTTGGCAATTCCAGGGCAAATTATTCTGGTTAAGTTATACAGAGTTTGAAAACACAGTAGAGCACTTGTATTACCACTCAATGACATCACAAGGTGGAACAGCATGCTTTTTGTTTCAGAGAACAATGCAGCCTAGATATACAGGATTTGTGTTTTAAACGTATGACTGAAACAAAACACAACTCCAGGTATGTTTGTGACGAGAAAACAACATTGGAACATAGATCAAAAATTTTCGCAACATAGACTTTTTAACACGTAAAAACTGATAACCAACTATTCTAAATCAAACTGGATTTTTAGTTTAGGGTTTCAGTTTTCTCTCAAATGTTGCCACTCCTGGATGTGTTTAAAATGGAAAAGATTCCATCAATATTACATGTTTTACCACCGAAATTGTTTTTATTGAGTAAAAATCCCCAAAAATGTAAGAACTACTCATGTACTGGTGTCTTTCTGATCCAAACCCTGTTATTTTCAATCTGTTTTATTTTCAATGTCTATACGCTCCATTTGAAAACATTCTTGAGCAGAATTTGAAATTGTTTTTTTCTTTCTTTTTATGATGTCCATTCTTAAGAGGCTGGAGGAAACCACTTTACTTTGGTCCGGTGTGTGAAAGCACCTTGGGCCTTGGGTTGAGCAGAGGAAATAGTTCTCTCAAAATAATAGTTCTCTCAAAATAACCTTCAAAGTTTGTGTAGCTGGAGTGAACAGCGGCCTCACAGCTGTATCCACACCGGCAAGTTTTTATGTAGGTCATATTGTACTTAAGGTGAGGAGAATATATGAAAGTGTACTCTTTGTGTTTAAGGTAATACTCATTTAGAATACTTTTTTAAATTACCGTATTTTCACGGCCATAAGGCGCACCTAAAAGTCTTAAATTTTCTCGAAAATGTATGCTGCGCCCTATGGTGCGGTGCGCCTTTTGTGTTGTTGTGAGACGCGGACGTAGTAGAAGACAAGGGGCGTGGCGTGAACGTGCGGACGTGAGCGAAGAAATTTCCAGCTGGAGTCATCGTTAAGGCTAACGAAAAGGGCTGGATGGATGAGGACAAAATGAAAGAGTGGCTGAATGAGGTGTATGTGAAGAGACCAGGCGTTTTTTTCCACGCGTCACCGTCCCTGTTGATCTGTGACTCCATGCGCACTCATCTCACGGACGGTGTGAAAACACAGGTGAAGCAAATGAACTCTGAGCTCGCTGTCATTCCGGGAGGCTTGACAAAGGAACTCCAACCGCTGGACATTGGCGTGAACAGGGCGTTCAAAGCAAGGCTGCGAACGGCGTGGGAGCGATGGATGACAGATGGCGAACACACCTTTACGAAGACTGGGAGGCAACGCCGGGTGAGTTACGCCGCAATTTGTGAATGGATTGTAGATGCTTGGGCTAATGTGTCTACTTGTACTGTTGTTCGGGCTTTTGCAAAAGCCGGCATCATTCACGAGGAGACGGACGGCAACGAGACAGACTCTGACTGTGACGAGAGAGAACCTGGCGTGTTTGACTGTCCTCTAGCCCAGTTGTTCTTCTCAGATACACTTTGATGGATTTGATGATTAATTAAATTGATAGAATGATTGTAAAAAATAATGTGAGCACTATGCTAAATACGGTACTTATTACGCACTCAAATAAAGCACAACCGAACTCATATTTGCTCCCGCTGCCTTTTTTAATAAAACACAATTCAAATCGCACTATTTTCTTAGGCCTATTAATAACACACATATGATTTTGTTCGTGTGGAAAGTTTATGTGGTTAAATCCACCAACTAAACACATTCTGAACTTCAATACAGCATCAGCGCATAAGAAGAGCACGAGCCGTCAGCGCACGCAATGAAGTGCACGTGCGCTCTGAACCAGGACTAAATCAGGTCTAAACCAGGTCTGGACCACCCGCGCCCTATGGCCCGGTGCGCCTTTTGTATGTGTTAAATACCAAAAAGACACCCGTAACTGAAGCTGCGCCCTATAACACAGTGCGCCTTATGGCCGTGAAAATATATGTAAAATTGACTCTTGTGAGCTTTAAGCCATGTTAGAATGTTGTTAGCTCAAACATGGAATTGTGTTTTGTTTCATTCACATGTTTGAGTAATGTTTTATTATTAGTCTGTCTACATCTCCAAAGCTCAAAATGCTCTGTTCCACCTTGTGATGTCATAAAGCTGTAGTTTTCAGCTACTTTTTACCTTTTGTAAAGTGGAGATTGGCAATTCCAGGTAGTAAAGTTGGAAGGTGGGTAATACAGGGGAGCACTTCCTGTATTACCACATGACATCACAAGGTGGAACAGAGTGTTTTCTGTTTGAGAGAAGTACTAACTAGGTTAAGGTCGTTTTCACACCAGGAAAGTCCGATAGTTCACTTGCTTTGGTCTGGACCAATTTATTTATTTATTTATTTTGGTGCGGTTCGCTTTCACACTGCATTTTTTTCCCAAGTAAACCAACATCTATAAACAAAACCACGTGTGCTGAGGTCGCTCAGCCATTGGACAGAAATGAGCCGTGTCCAGGAGGAGAATCATGGTGTTACATGCTTTTTTCAATGTAGTCATAGAGATATGGTTTGCTCAGTTTTTACAGTTCGCACAAATGTTTGTGTGAGGTTTACACTATTTTACAATCAATTTCCAAAGTCACAGGGCAAGACGGCTACGGAGGACAGCGCTCATGTGCGCACATCAAGTTGTGACTCTTGCTCTTCATGCAAAACGTAAGTAAGCCTCGTTTTGTTTCGTTTCGTTTCGTCAGCCTCAGTTTCCCATAATGCTCGCATACGACGGGAGCTCGTTAAGTACAAAAAGCCAACTTGTGTCAGATCGAGTCCGGTCTGCATTCTCACCTCAAATGAACCACACCAGGATTCAAATGGAACCGTGCCGAGACCGAGCTTTTTAGGTGGTCTTGGTTCGCTTGTTTGCTCCGGATCGAGATTTTTGGTTTTTATTCACACCAGCCCAAAAGGTCTGAATCAAAAGAGCAAACGAACTCTGGTTCATTTTAAACGAACCAAACAAGGCAGGTGTGAAAATGACCTAAATATGCAGGATTTCTGTGTTAAACATGTGAATGAAACAAAACACAACTCCAAGTCTGTTTGTGATGAAAAAACTACATAATATAAATCAGAGCCAAATAAAGCCAAATATAGGCCCTAGAGCAGAGGTCTTCAACAGGGGGGTCGCAACCCCTACGGGGGTCGCGGAGGTACTGCAGGGGGGTCGCGAAATCTTTTGATTTCACTTTAAAATAATATAATTTTATACTGTAAAATACAGTATTAACCTGTGTATTATTTCCTTGTATTGGATGTGCCATAACAGAGTAGCAATGTTTATACATGACACTAAGCTCAATTTAATATAAAACACAATTCTATGCCGTATATATAGTAGGGGGTCCCTGGCCCAGTTCGCCATCTGTTTGGGGGTCCCTGGCCTGAAAAACGTTGAAGACCCCTGCCCTAGAGGTTACGGCTACTACCACTACTGCTACTACTTATTGCTGTTACTGCGACTACTGCTACTGCTAGTGATGCTACTACTACTATTACAACTATTTATTTATTTATTTATTTATTTATTTATTTATTTATTTATATATATGATAGGGAGGTGCATATTAATGAACATCTGTAATTACAGAGTGAATATGCCAGATTATAGGAAAAAAGATAATTTCTATCTGTCGCCATTCAGCAGGTGGCACAGAGTACAGTACAAAAAAACAGTTACAGTTAAAGACAGAACAGTAAAAGACAGCGTACTTCTGATACTACAGCTACACGTAGCCGGGTATGTTGAGAAACAAATATTTCTCTCCATCCGTATAAGGCTCTGCTTACACGTACACTGGTATTATAGACATTTCCCTTCTTTTGTACGCATCTTTTACACACAAATGGAGAATTTGCCTCTAAAATCAAAGGAGAGCGCTCTGCAAGCCAATCAGAATGTTCTTTTGGTGCATCGGCTGCCTAAAACTCAGTTTATTTCACTTTACAGTTTATTTCACTTTACAGTTTATCTCACTTTACACACGAGAAACCATAGTTTTCCAGAATCTCCACTCTAGCCGGAGTCTTTAGAAAGATTCGTAAATGTAAATGGGGTCTATAATGCCTACTACACTGTACTATAACTGGTGTATGAAAGCAATATAAATAATATAAATAAATCTAATATAAATTAATACAAAGAGGGTCCAGTACAGCTACTTCTACTACCACTCCTGCTGCTACTTCTACTGCTACTACTACTACTTCTGCTAGTGAGTGATACTACTACTACTGCTACTACTACTACTACTACCACCACTGCTGCTAGTACTACTACAACTATTACTGCTACAAATGCAACTACTACTACTGCTATTATCACTGCTGCCAATACTACTACTATTATCACTGTATCAACAGTTCACACCTTAGGGTAGTTCACTGCACTTAACTAATAACAGATACTCATTACTGTAAAGAATTAGGGTGTGTTAAAAGTTTAAATAATTTTATCATATTAAAGTAACATAGTATGACGTCTACAGTTCTCCACACTGTTGCTTAAAGCTGCATTGTGTAACTTTTCTGGTGTAGGGTCTGCTTTTCTCGCTTTTCTCCATGGAGATGTTATTGCTTTGCCTGGAATGTTTCACAGTATGGCATTAAACCTTTCTCTGTTCATGGAGACCAAACCAGACCAAGTTACACGTCAGATCTGTGGAGAGGCGACCCCGCTCACAGTCAGAATGTCTGTTTTTCAATATTTTTGAGCTATAAAACCACTTGTAATTGAATAAATGTAACTTAGAGCTGTTTAATGTCATACTGTGGAACATTCCAGGCAGAGCAATGACGTATCCATAGAAACAAGCAAGTGATCGATAGATCCTCAAATAAAAAGTTACATAATGCTGCTTTGATTAAAACCATAACTGCAAGTTTATACACGTCTGTACAATTTCCTTTTCTGCGACAAACGACACTTCCCACGTAATATTACAAATTAGACCCGCTTCGGGGCCTATTACTGTAATTAGTCGCAATTACAGTTAATTACAATAACTCTTAAGCCACCTACAGCAGTGCATATCGTCAATAGAATATGGTGGGAGGTGATTGTTAGCTTTACTTTAGCCCGAGCACGTTTAAAACCCAGACTTAACCCCGCTACTGTCTGCATTCTAACTCGAACTATAACAATGTTAAAGTATAATCCCCCAGTAATTGCCTGAAGAAGAGGATTAGCCAGCTACCAGCCACCACTACATGCATGCTAATGATTGAGAAAGGAAAAAGTACCTTGTTAAGTGTTTAACATTTGTTACTATACTATATACAATATTTTTTGCATTATTTTTGCATATAGTTGATTTTACTGCACTTTAAATAATGTGTACTTTATACTGCAGTATTTAGGGATTGTTTTGAAGTAGTCCCAGGTGAATTTGGATTTAAAGGTTAAAGGTTTAGGTCTGTAATTCATTTTTGGTGGATCGTCATTGGATTTATAAAGGCAGTTAACATTTGTGTAAAAACATAAAAAAAAAAAAAAAAGAAACAGTAAAGTTTGAAAACAGAATAATTAAGACTTGTACTTTTACGAATATTTTGAATATATTTATATATACAGTATATATTTTGAAATTGTTCTCTGCATTTAACCCATCCTCATTATTAGGATCTTGTTGCTTAGGTTTCGTCAGGACCTCGGCTGGAGGATTTTTACCTATGTTGCATGTTTTGGGTTGATGGGGGAAACCGGAGTGCCCAGAGGAAACCCACCCAGACACGGGGAGAACATGCAAACTCCACACAGATAAGCTCGGGGGCCCCGGGTATTAGGGTTGCCAACCGTCCCTTGAAAAACGGAATCGTCCCGTATTCAGAAACAAAAGTACTTGTCCCGTATTGAGCTGAAAATGGACGCACTTTGTCCCGTATTACCATGTGAATCAAAAATAGTGTCTAAAACAGAGTGCCCAATACGTCGATCACCATCTACCAGTCGATCGGTGTCCGGTCTTGGTCTCGAGATGATTGTGATGATATTTCATTACGGCCGCTGCCTTTAGCAATAAATTTTTACGGTGTTTTTCGCACTGCAGCCCGTGCGCTTGTCTGGAACACACAGAAACCATGTCAGTGCGCCGCTCCTCGCCTTTTCATGCTCTCTCTCCTCCCTGCTCATAGCGCAAGCTCCCTCCTCAATGCGCTCTGATTAGAAGTGCAAGACTACGTGCAAAGCAAAAACTAATCTAAATTTATGTTACAGCATCCGCACAGAGCAGGTCTACAGCACAGAGCAGGTCTACAGCACAGAGCAGGTGTACAGCACAGAGCAGGTCTACAGCACAGAGCAGGTGTACAGCACAGAGCAGGTCTACAGCACAGAGCAGGTGTACAGCACAGAGCAGGTCTACAGCACAGAGCAGGTCTACAGCGACATGTGGTTGAATTTTGCCTAATAGAAGTGCACAAATGCATCTGTCACAACATCCATTTGGTAAATGTGCAGAGGCTGGTAAATACAACTACAAAACCAGTAAGAGAATGTAACTCCAGTTAGAAAAACATGTTTAAAAAAAAAACAAAAAAAAGTCAAAGAAGGGGTCCTCAAACTGTGGGTGAGGGTCCAAAAACAGGGCACAGAGTGTTTAAGTGCAGTGCAGTTTGCTTGGCTTATTTTAAGATTAAAATTAACATTCATCAGATAAAATGGAGATAGATTTATGAAAACTTATTTATGTGAGTCAACCTTTTCCCACATGAAGATCATTAAGCCCAAGTACTGTTCCACCATGACTGATGATCAGTTAGAAATGTGCTTGAGTCTGGCTGTCAGCAGCTACTGTCCAGACTACACATCCCGAACTGATTCCATCCAGTGCAAGTCACATTTTGTGAGAAGGTCGTGCAAAGTGGGATCATCAAGAGGGAGAAAGGGAATTTTCACCCCCAAAATGGGTGGTTGACATCTTAGTTTTTATTGGCTAGAATGACCCCAGATTGCATCTCAGAGCATCTAGAGTTCAAAAATTTTCCGGGTGGGGGCAAGGCCCCGGACCCCCCTAGCTTTTCAGTGACTTTCAGCTTTTTTCCATTACTGGTCACTTTCATCCCTGTTTATATTAATTTATGCAATTTTAAGTTAAGCAGGACAGATATTTATTTTATTCTGTTAATTTTGTTATTTTGTATTAAAAATAAATTGCTGATAATTATTTATTTTCCCTGTGTTCATATCACTCAGATATGCATCCAATTCAATTCCGGTTTGAGTCAAATCGCTTCACACATACAAAAAAGGGCTAAAAAGATTCACTACACCACGAAGGGTAAAGGCAATCGGGCCGGCCGGTCCTGCCAATGAGGTGTCCCTTATTTATTTTTCAGGGAGTTGGCAACCCTACCAGGGATCAAACCCGGAACCTTCTTGCTGTGAAGCATGAGTGCTAGCCACTCAGCCACCATGCCGCCAACAACCATGTTATACAGTGGTCTAACAGTGGTCACATTTTTATACAGCTCTTAAAAAGGAAAGGAACCACTCACCCATTCACACACACATTCATACACCAGTGTACACAGACACTTTTAAAATAAAAATAGAAGAAATTGTGACAAACTCTCAGTGTGATGTCTCTACTTCCTTTAATTTCCAACATGTTTTTCAACTTTTCTTTACAAATTGTTCATCATATACATTTACAGCAGGTATTATCCCACTAAATCACGTCAAACTTGGAGAATCATCAAAATCTGCCATAAAGGGAAGTCATCTGGATAGCTCTGTCACAATAACAAATTTTAAAGTACTCCATTACTGAACAACATCTAGGAAATAACCCGTAATATTGAAATCAATTTATGCCACTGATACAATAACAGTATTACCCCAAAAATCTACAATATCATTAAAAAAAACACAAGCTGTAATTAAAAATAAATAAATAAATACAAATTCCAGTATTGAAATGTTTTACTAGTTTGGATCTATAATTCACTTTATAGCAGACAACTCATCTAATCTTTATTAGATCCCCAAATATCGTTCCACCGTTTGCTTTTCTTGTCGTAGGCAGTCCCATTAGCAAACGGGTCTTTGAGTGACGTCTGAGTGGCGTTTTGTGTTGCGGCGCCGACTTGAACGTTCCCTGCAGACGTGGAAGAGGATGCAGATCTTAGTTTCCTGCATTCATCATATTCCAGGACATGTTTGTGACGGAGGTGGTGAAGCAGATCGCTCGTGTCGCCTCCTTTAGCCCGACAACATTTACAGAATACGGTTAGATTCAGTCAGATTTTTTTTAAGCGTACGTACTTCTACACAACTGACACGGCTCCTCTTTTCAGTACAAGTTCCTCTGTATCTATAACATTTTCTCCGTCCATGTTGTTCACCGCTCAACACACACTGAGCTTCCAAAAACAGTCCCCCTTTCAAACAATGTCCTGCCGGCGCCACGTTCTGCTACTCTGTGTTCCCGATGTTTTATACGCACACACTCACCGGTATTGGGATATATGGTATCAGCCCTATGTGATATCATGCAGGAATCCACTGGGCTGTGTACTTTCCCCTCACTTCTTCTCTTCTTCTCTACTGCTGCACCTCCAACTAGGGCCACATCTCATTTTTCTTTCCTCGCTCGTCTCCTTGATTCCTCTCCTCGACTCTGCAGGAAATGGATGAGGAAGTTCCACCCACAGATAAGACAAAACGAGGAGAGAGGATAATAAACTCTTCACCAAGACCAATAAAGTTTGATTCTTCCATCTGATGTCTGCCTCCTGAAGCCTTCCTCACGTTCACTCCTTCCTTTCATGGTTTTGTTTTGGACACCACTTAATGACACATTTGATTGACTTCTTAAAAATAGAGGATCGAGGAGAAGAATCAAGGAGAAGGAAGCAAGGACAGAGAATTGATACGTGGCCTAAAACTCCATAAAGGATTTAGCGGAATTAGGTGGGATCAGAGCTGATGTTTCATTCGGACCAGAACCTTTCGCCACAAGCACAGTCTCTTTCCCTTGAATCTAAATTGTAATTTGAATAGTTGAAATAAGAAAATTGCAAAGGCTCTGATGATCTAACTAGTATGATTTCCTCTGCGAACCACCCCAATTATTATGTAAAAATCCTGGCAATATTAGAATTTAGACTAGTCCTTTTTTTCTGAAATGCGTGGGAGTTCAAATTTCAGTTGTTCTATAAAAGTTAACGCTGCTGGATATTTTTAAAGAGGAACTAAATACACTTTTTAGCACTAAATTACGTGTTGTTTTAGTAGCATTGTTTACTGTTTCCAGTCCTTTTTTTACAACTGTAGTGCTGACTGGTAAATTAGCAGCTTTCTGGTGTGTGACGCCTCCACTACTGCAAAGTAGTTGTTGACGTCCCACAAGATTGCCCTGATTAGAGCCAGGTATTCCTTTATTTGCGATACATTTTTTATTATGGTTGCTTTTATATTTCCTTTGGGGGAGGGCGGATACATCTGACAGACAAAGAGGGGATACTGAAAAGATAAAAGCAAATCAAAAAGAAGAAAAAAGGTAATAGCAAACAGCAAAACATAGAACATAACTTTTCTCGTGGAGGGTCTGCCATCTTCTTATCTCCATGCTGATGTTATTTCTTTGCCTGGGATGTTCCACAATATGTCATTAAACAGATATATCTTCTATTTATTCAATTATAATTACATTTTTATTTCTCAAAACTACCCCAAAAGCATGCACCATTATCTATCGTGAGTGGGCCCACTTCTCCACAGATATGACCTCTACCTTGGCTTGGCCTGCTTAAGTGGCCTGCTTGTCTTCATGGAGGTAGTTAAATTAAAGGCCATACTGTAGAACATTTCAGGGAATAAAATTATATCTTTATGGAATCAAGCAAACGGCAGAACCTCTACCTGAAAAGATGCAGTGTACCTTTAACATACAGTACACTAAAAAGTATATAATTATGGATTTGTCTAATTTTTCCAGCATAGCCAGTAACTAATACTTCTTCCAACTGTATTGTGTGTGTAGAGCTCCTGGGCACAAGGGCGATGGAGCTGGTGGACAGTGGGCCTCTTACCATAATGAAAGCCCAGAAGGAGAGTGCCGTTCTGGGCTGCAAGTACAAGCCCAGCCCTGGAGACACTGGAGACCTGGACATCGAGTGGTCCATAGTGAGTCCGGACACAACCCAGAAGGACCAGATGGTGAGACAGAAAGAGATGCAGATTGATTTGATGAGTTGTCTGCTATAATGTACATGGGGAATGGTTGTTATTGATTTAAGTTTAAAGTTCCTATATTACACTAAATTGACTCTCGTGAGCTTTGAGCCCTGTTGGTACCTTCTCAAAAACAGCTCAAAATGCTCTGTTCCACCTTATGATGTCATGTAGCGGTTAATGCCTACTTTTTACATGGTAAAGGGAGAAATTCAATTTGTCAACTGGACAAAGTTTATTTGGTTGAATACGTTTCGCAGCTCATCCAAGCTACTTCGTCAGTTCTGGCTAGAGTGCTGGTGGACACTGCCTATAGCTGCCTGAAGGGAGGAGCTAACTACAATGAAATTACTATGAAACTATCAAAACTATTTGTTTTCAGTTTATGTGTGGAGTCTTACTAGCAGAACCATTCAGGGCCATAATGGGTGTTTTCACACCTCTGGACCTGACCTGGCTACCCTATTGTTTTCTTTGTTTTGATTTAGGTTTGAGAATGGAATTATATATGGGAGACAAATTGTGTCTGATCCCTCCATTCCTGTTCAAGGAAGGGTTCTCTTTTTTGACAAAAATAGCCTTTTTAACTCCCCTCTCAAACCAGTTGTTTTCCCTGGCTACCTTTTACCTTTTGTTTTGAAGGGAGGAGCTAACTACAAGGGTTAGGGTCATTGTAGTTAGCTCCTCCCTTCAGGCAGATATAGCCAGTGTCCACCAGCATCTGACCAGAACTGAAGAAGCAGCTTGGATGAGCTGCGAAACGTATTCGACCAAATAAACATTTGTCCATTTGACAAAATGAATTTCTCATTTTGCAATGGATTCTACCTGGACAACTGAGGGATTCTACACACATTTTAATAGAAATTGCAAATCCAGAGCTGAAATTATCCAAATGATTCTAGTGAAGGTGTATGGAGTTTAAAAACACAGTGGAGCACTTCCTGTATTGCCACATGACATTGCGAGGTGGAACAGAGTGTTTTTAGTTTGAAGAGCAGAAAGCATCCTAAATATACAGAGTTTGTGTGATAAACATGTGTGAATGAAACAAAACACAACTCCGGGCACATTTTGATGAGGAAACATCAGAAAATAGTGTAATATGAGCCCCTTTTTACTTTTAAACAAGTTATATTGTTGTCCCCTCATCAGAAACTCTCAGAATTTGGCTTCATTCATGCATGTCTCATAAATCGAAAGTTATCTTCTCCGAGCATTCAAAAATGCTCTGTTTGCATTTTCCCTTATTGTTGTGTCACCGGTAATATCTGGACTTCCCCTACACAGTTCTTAAGCCCATAAACCATCACCAAACTCGAAAATTGTGTCCACAGTGAATACATGGCTCTGTTAGCATAGCGATAAGGACATTTGTTTACTTTGCATTGTACTCTGACTTTGCTTACAGCAGCAGGAACCTCAGTGCCTAAATACCTAAAAAGAAAAAGAAGTGTAGTTTACAAAGTGTGTTTTCTGAACGTGGACGTCATCTCAAATTAGAAAATGTCAAATACTAAACCCCAGGTACCCAAAAGCATGATAAAAAAAGATGCGTTCTTTAAAGAGGGGATGTTATGCAAAAGCAAATTTCTTTAGCTTTCTATATAACATTGTTCCCTCATAAAAGAACATGAGGTTCTATCTGTCATACATGCCTGTCTGAGTATTTTAGCGATCTTCCCTGGACACTATTTGAACCCTCTTTATGATTAGCTGTAAGATTCGGTCCAATGCTCCTCCCACACACTTACGCCGCCCATGCTCCAACACGGCAATTCCATAAATAATTAAAACACAAATCTTGATATAAAACTGTCCACAACAACTGAAGGGAGGGGTGTCAAAATAGAAACTTATTAAAGATGGTTTTTTTGGGGGTTTTTTTAAACATTTTTTTAGGGATGCACAATATATCGGCATTAACATCGGTATCGGCCGATATTGCAATTTTTTGACATATCGGTATCAGCCCGATGTGTAAAAGTGGGCCGATATTAACGACCGATATTTCCACGGTCCTGAGGAGGAGGCACGCAGTCCGAGCACATCAAACCTCGACATGAACGAATGCAAGAGCCGCACGAAACCAGGCAAAGAGCCGCACGCCGTGGTTTAATCCTGGTTTAGACCTGGTCTAGTCCTGGTTTAGTCTAGGTCTAGACCTGGTCCAGTCCTGGTTTAGTCCAGGTTTAGTCCTGGTCCAGTCCAGGTTTAGACCTTGTTTAGACCTGGTCTAGACCTGGTTTAGTCCACGTTTAGTCCTGGTCTAGTCCCGGTCTGGTCCTGGTCTAGTTCCAGTCTGCCCCCCCCAACATCAATTGGCAAAGGTCCCTTAGCCAATCAGGACGCAGAACACAATGTTACACTATTAAAAAAAAAAAAAAAAAAAAAATTACACTATAAAAAAAAAATTTGAAATTGAAATTTAAAAAAAAATCAGGAGTCAAAACACATTCAAAAACTCATTTTGCATGATTTTCAGTCTGTACAAAATGTTATCTCTGAATAAAAAATAAATATCGGTATCGGCTAATATCGGTATTGGCCGATAACAGCAACATTAATATTGGATATCGGCTAAAATTTTCACATCGATGCATCCCTACATTTTTTGTGTGTGAATATAGCATTAAAATAACAAAAGGTAACACTGATCTAAATATAGTACGTGTTAGCAGTTAATACACTCTTTAAGTGTAGGATGTGGAATAAATCCATGCCATATGTTCACACTGTAGAATTGGACGATGACATAATTTCAGATAGAGGATGTGATTATGGGTCATATTTTAAAGCGTGACACAGTCTTTCAGATTTTTTTTTTGCCAAAATATTAAAATGAAATGTTCACAATTTTATATAGCACTTTTTCACCTTCAAAGCCCTTTACAATAAGGAACCATTCACCCACACACTCATACACGGGTGTACGCAGATAACATTCATCTGCGAGAGCTGGAATCACACCGCCAACCTGTGGGCAGTGAATATGACTGCTCAACCAATGATGCTTAGAGCAGGATTCGAACCACCAACCTTCAAATTACAGGGGGTCCTCGGGTTACGACGTAGATCCGTTCTTAAGACGCGTCGTAACCCGAATTTCGTCGTAAACCGGATTTTGCCTTTGATCTTCCAACCAAAGCACCAATAACCTTTCCATCTCAATAATTAGACCACTACGCTGCTTGGTTATCACTGTCGCTTTCATAGGAGCAGATCAGAGCCCACATCAGGTACTTCCGCCCACATTGGGCACGCACACGAGGCTGTCTTCTTCTCCCTACAACCACAACAGAGCATATTCTTCCGCCGTGCGCCGCGCGCCGTTCGCGTTTGTTTACATCTCTTACCACGCTAAACCGCGTAAGACGGAATGACGCGTAATATATAGATATTTTTTTTAATGGGGGCGCGTTCGTAACCACGAAACGTCGTAACCCGAGACCGTCGTAACCCGAGGACCCCCTGTACTGGATTATTTTCTTGGACAGTTTGCATGTCCTTTAAGTAATTTTAAAAGGTCTAGATATGAAATATTCAGATTTTGGAGAGCTTGTGACTATAGCAGTGTCATAATTCATTATTTTTGTACCTAATTGCAATTGTGGGATATACAGCTCTGGGAAAAAATAAGAGACCACTGCAAAATTATCAGTTTTTGTTTTTTTGTTTTTGTTTGAAAATTCCAAATAAAATATTATCGTTCAGAACATTTATTTGCAGAAAATGACAAATGGTCAAAATAACAAAAAAGATACATGTTTTCAGACCTCAAAAAATGCAAAGAAACAAGATCAAATTCATTTTAAAACAACATAATACTAATGTTTACACTTAAGAAGAGTTCAGAAATCAATATTTGGTGCAATAACCCTTATTTTTAATTACAGCTTTCATGCGTCTTGGCATGCTCTCCACAAGTCTTTCACATTGTTCTTGGGTGACTTTATTCCACTCCTGGTGCAAGAACTGAAGTAGCTCAGCTTTGTGTTTGTGTTGGAATTCAACAGACGCTGGAATGGAATGGCTGTAATACATGTAGAGATGCTGATTTCAGAAAAAAATGCAGTGGTCTCTTATTTTTTTCCAGAGCCGTATTTTAAAGGGGTCTTTAGCAATTGAGGCATATATTTTAAAGGGGTTTCTATGGGAGATGAACTGCTTAAATAGAAAAAGCTGAATATCCACAAAACATTGAACCAGCTCATTATTTGTAAGGGACTGGCTCCATAAACTTATCACATTCAAAGTGGGCCTCAAAGTCCTTTCAAGCATCACGGGGTAGTGTAATGTGTTTGCAAAATGTGAAACTATTCTGAAATATATATATACACTCAACAAAAATATAAACGCAACACTTTTGTTTTTGCTCCCATTTTTCATGAGATGGACTTAAAGATCTAAAATCCATTCCAGATACACAATATTACCATTTCTCTCAAACATTGTTCACAAATCTGTCTAAATGTGTGATAGTGAGCACTTCTGCTTTGCTGAGACAATCCATCCCACCTCACAGGTGTGCCACATCAAGATGCTGATCTGACATCATGATTAGTGCACAGGTGTACCTTAGACTGCCCACAATAAAAGGCCACTCTGAAATGTGCAGCTTTGTCTCACAGCAAAATGCCACAGATGTCACAAGCATTGAGGGAGCGTGCAATTGGCATGCTGACAGCAGGAATGTCAACCAGATCTGTTGCTCGTGCATTGAATGTTCATTTCTCCACCATAAGCTGTCTCCAAAGGCGTTTCAGAGAATATGGCAGTACATCCAACCGGCCTCACAACCGCAGACCACGTGTAACCACACCAGCCCAGGACCTCCACATCCAGCAGGTTCACCTCCAAGATCGTCTGAGACCAGCCACTCGGACAGCTGCTGAAACAATTGGTTTGCATAACCAAACAATTTCTGCACAAACTGTCAGAAACCATCTCAGGGAAGCTCAACTGCATGCACGTCGTCCTCATCGGGGTCTTAACCTGACTCCAGATCGTCGCCGTAACAGACTTGAGTGGGCAAATGCTCACATTCGATGGCGTCTGGCACGTTGGAGAGGTGTTCTCTTCACGGATGAATCTCGGTTTACATTGTTCAGGGCAGATGGCAGACAGCGTGTGTGGCGTCGTGTGGGTGAGCGCTTTGCTGATGTCATTGTTGTGGATTGAGTGGCCCATGGTGGTAGTGGGGTTATGGTATGGGCAGGCATCTGTTATGGACGAAGAACACAGGTGCGTTTTATTGATGGCATTTTGAATGCACAGAGATACCGTGATGAGATCCTGAGGCCCATTGTTGTGCCATACATCCATGAACATCACCTCATGTTTCAGCAAGATAATGCACGGCCCCATGTTGCAAGGATCTGTACACAATTCTTGGAAGCTGAAAATGTCCCAGTTCTTGCATGGCCAGCATACTCACCAGACATGTCACCCATTGAGCATGTTTGGGATGTGCTTGAGCTGGTACGACAGCGGGTACCAGCTCCCACTAATATCCAGCAACTTTGCACAGCCATTGAAGAGGAGTGGACCAACATTCCACAGGCCACAATTGACAATCTGATCAGACCCCCAATAAAGCAAAAAAAAAAAAAAAGCACATTTCAGGGTGGCCTTTTATTGTGGGCAGTATAAGGTACACCTGTGCACTAATCATGATGTCAGATCAGCATCTTGATGTGGCACACCTGTGAGGTGGGATGGATTATCTCAGCAAAGCAGAAGTGCTCACTATCACACATTTAGACAGATTTGTGAACAATGTTTGAGAGAAATGGTAATACAGTATTCTGAAAAATGGGAGCAAAAACAAAAGTGTTGTGTTTATACATTGTAACTTGAGATATTAACCATAGACCAGGTCAGCAATGTTTACTAAAAGTCAAAGTCTGTCCTCCAGAGGAATTTAATGCTGCAATTACACTTTAATAGTTCAATCCAAGCCAGCCATTCTAAGACACTGCTATTCTTTCAAAATAATGTTCATGTTGCTTCTCTTCGCGTTATTCAACTCACACATTCACATACTGTACATACGCTCATATACATTCATGAAGAAAAATCGATTTTTCAACCTTTGAGGCAGAAAGAAATGTGAAAAGAATGTGTAGGAGCCATTTCGTACATTCTGTGTTCTGGAATATTCTGTTTTATAACAGCACTTCCTGTCCCGCCTTCAGGTTCAGGAAATGCATTGTGATTGGTCCACTTTGATCTTTATTCCGTGTTCTTTTATCATTGATCTTACCTACTATAAGTACAGGCATAGGAACCACACTGGCTCAGAGAGGACACAGACACCGAAGAAGACACAAGACTGAAGACACAAGACAAGGCACACCACATAATACACACACACACGAAGAAAGAGACCACGGTACATAGGTAGTGTGGATAGAAGCCGCGGTCTGGTGGCCAGGAGGTTACTTCGAGCCAAGAGTTGGCAGGGTATAAGGACGCCTCGGGCCACAGAAGCTACACAGTCTTTTGACCGTCACGTGAAACGTCACGTAAACGTCACGTAACAACAACAACGTGGGACGTCACGTAACAAGTAGTAAGTAAGACGGATTCCCGTCGGGAGCATATGAAGCACGGTCTCCCGAGTGACAGACGGGAATACGCACCACTACAGTATGTGTTGTGATGTCCTTCTTGACGTCTTTGCGTGTCGTATAGTGGTGAGCTCCTGCCTGTCACTGGGAGACTGGGCTTTCTTGTACTTCTTGGCTCCTGACAGGAACCACCCTAGGTGACGATGTCGACGGTGCTACTTGACGTTCTTCTTTACTGTCCGTACATGCCTTGTAGTGGTGCGTATTCCCGTCTGTCACTCGGGAGACCGTGCTTCATATGCTCCCGACAGGAATCCGTCTTACTACTTGTTACGTGACGTCTCACGTTGTTGTTGTGACGTGACGTTTACGTGACGTTTCACGTGACGTTTCACGTGACGTTTCACGTGACGGTCAAAAGACTGTGTAGCTTTTCAAATCATAGAAGCTCAATGTTTTAGTCTACGCTTTCGTTTGAGTCAAAAGTGGCCTGTAATCCGAGATTTAGCCATAGTTTCAAATAGATGAGGCCAGTGCGCATGTGCGGAGTCACAGTTTATTTTGCTCTCAGCTCTCGGGACCCAAACATGAAACGCAAAGCTGTAAATTATGGATAAATCTCGGATTACAGGCCACTTTTGACTCAAACGAAAGTGTAGACTAAGACTTCTATGATTCTAAGCTTCTATGATTTGAAAAGTGCTAAAGTTTGTGTTATTTGGAGACCGCTCGGGGCATATATTATATGCGCCGAGAACTCGCGTTACGGATATCGCTAATCTAAAACATCTCCGGAAGTGCTCCATATGACACCAAAGTGCTATGGGTGAGTAAAACTTGTTTTATTACCGAAATAAGGCTCAGATTGTAAAAAACGTTAATTCTCCTTTAATATCTAAATCAGTTTTTGAAATTTTAGAATTGTGACTACACTTTCAATTCTCTATTTCACATACTCAAGACATTGTCAGCTAGCACTGTACGCTGAGAGTGGAGGCAAGGTCAATGGTGTGTCTTATCTATGGACACGCTGGCCTTGTGTGTGTTCCGTAAGAGAGCTCAAGTTTCAGAGATTGAATGCGTGTTAAAGTTATTAACCTTATTATTATTAATATTATAAAATTCTGTGAGTGCAGCGAACCGCCTCACTAGCCTCGGCCTCGATGTTTCTTGAAGTTTCTTTCCGACGCGTCACGTAATGTAAATAAAGAATCTTGAATCAAAAGGTTTGTCTTTTCTATCTTTACTAAAGCGAAGGTCATACAGAGTGGATACAAAGAAGGTGAATAAAGAGGGAAAAGGAAAGATGAATTTCTGAGGCTTGTGGTTTTCCTATGCGTGTTGTGTTAGGCTCTACAGAGCCTAACACAACACGTATAGGCTCTACAGAGCCTAACACAACATGCATAGGAAAACCACAAGCCTCAGAAATTCATCTTTCCTTTTCACTCTTTATTCACCTTCTTTGTATCCACTCTGTATGACCTTCGCTTTAGTAAAGATAGAAAAGACAAACCTTTTGATTCAAGACTCTTTATTTACATTACGTGACGCGTCGGAAAGAAACTTCAAGAAACATCGAGGCCGAGGCTAGTGAGGCGGATCGCCGCACTCACAGAATTTTATAATATTAATAATAATAAGGTTAATAACTTTAACACGCATTCAATCTCTGAAACTTGAGCTCTCTTACGGAACACACACAAGGCCAGCGTGTCCATAGATAAGACACACCACTGACCTTGCCTCCACTCTCAGCGTACAGTGCTAGCTGACAATGTCTTGAGTATGTGAAATAGAGAATTGAAAGTGTAGTCACAATTCTAAAATTTCAAAAACTGATTTAGATATTAAAGCAGAATTAACGTTTTTTACAATCTGAGCCTTATTTTGGTAATAAAACAAGTTGCTTTACTCACCCATAGCACTTTGGTGTCATAAGGAGCACTTCCGGAGATGTTTTAGATTAGCGATATCCGTAACGCGAGTTCTCGGCGCATATAATATATGCCCCGAGCGGTCTCCAAATAACACAAACTTTAGCACTTTTCAAATCATAGAAGCTTAGAATCATAGAAGTCTTAGTCTACACTTTCGTTTGAGTCAAAAGTGGCCTGAAATCCGAGATTTATCCATAATTTACAGCTTTGCGTTTCATGTTTGGGTCCCGAGAGCTGAGAGCAAAATAAACTGTGACTCCGCACATGCGCACTGGCCTCATCTATTCGAAACTATGGCTAAATCTCGGATTACACTTTTGACTCAAACGAAAGCGTAGACTAAAACATTGAGCTTCTATGATTTGAAAAGGGCTAAAGTTTGTGTTATTTGGAGACTTATATGCCCCGAGAACTCACGTTACAGAGATCGCTAATCTAAAACATCTCCGGAAATGCTCCATATGACACCAAAGTGCTATGGGTGAGTAAAACAACTTGTTTATTACCGAAATAAGGTTCAGTTTGTAAAAAACGTTATTTCTGCTTTAAGGAATAGACTCGATACCGATTCTGAAATGGCAAAGATGATAAAAACATTTCTTTCTCAAACTCATAATTTTAAAGTAGAATGTTATTTTCAACATTAAATCATAGTAGGTTCATTAGGTCTTCTGTATTGTTATGTTATAATTTAGATTCTTATGTACAAGTGTCTCGTAATGTTGCTGTGAAATGTCTGTTCCATAGGGGCACATTCAAAGCCAGTTTCATATTAGGAATAGGAATTATTACGTACAAAACATCAGTTCTTTAGAAATGTATTCCGGGTGTGAGAAAACTGATATGCCCCCTCATCCCGATCTACAGTTTGGTGGGCGCGTTTCTGGTCCCTGATCCAATGCTAGTACTTGTTGCTTTCTGTGCCTATCACCTTAGCATCGTCCCAGTCCATGAGATGGTTTTCCGCCTTACAATGATCTGAAATTGCGGAATTAAAGGCACATTGTGTAACTTTTCTAGTGGAGGGTCTATCAAATGCTTTTCTTCCTGGTGATGTTGCTATGTCTAGAATGTTTCGCAGCATGGGATTAAACCTTTCCATCTTCACGGAGACCAAACCAGACCAAGTTACAGGTCAGATCTGTGGAGAGTCACAGTCAGAATGCCTGTTTTTCTAGGCATTTATGAGCTATAAACCCACCTGTAATAGAATAAATCTAAGGCAGCCCTTTTTTTTTTTTTGTCATACTGTGGAACATTCCAGGCAGAGTAATGACATCCTAGAAAAAAGCAGGTGACGGACCCCCAACCGAAAAGTTACATTTTGTTGTTCTTTGTGGGCTTGTTGCTTAGTGGCTTGTCTTTTTAGTCGTTTCTTTTTCATATTCCATTTTGTTTTCTTTTTTGTATGACTTGTTGAATGCAAAACATGGTATTTCATATATAACGTTGCATTTGTGGTCTTGGTTTCTTTTGTCCTTGGGGTGCTCTAGTAACTGTCGTAATTTAGTGTGAGGTTTGACTGGAGTACTGATGTAATGTTTGTTTATGGTCCCTTCTATTTTCCTTCTCACGGACAAGAAAAATAGGGCCATGCTTTCACTCCCATACATCAGAGGGATAACGGTAAAAATAGAAGAGTATGCTACACTGAAAAATTTGTAGTTTATTAGAAAAAGTGGTGAGGCGGACCACAGTAAACCTTGGATTATACTTTTTTTCTGCACAGAAATGAGATGCACAGAGTCAAAAGCCCAGTATGCTCTGTTCCACCTTGTGATGTCATGAAGTGGTAGTATTCATGTTAATAGCTTCCCTTTTCTTTCAGTAAAGATGGGTAAAAACATTTAAATCATTCTAACATGGCTTAAAACCCACAATTTTGTGTGATATAGGACATTTGCTACATACTGCAATTTCGCCATTGTGGGACAAATAAAGGATTATCTTACCTTATCTTATCTTATCTTATTTAAGGTACAATTCCCACATTTTGTTGGAACTTAGGTGCGTTCAGTTTTTTTTCATGTATGAAATTAACTTTCATACATGAAACCAGTACAGATACAGATTGTAAAATGAGACCACTGTGTGCTATTTGCATTTAATCAGTGTTTTTATCATCCACAAGCCAGGAAGTAACACTGGTGCTCTGAATGCTGAGTGCTTTTGACTGCTGCAAACACTGTAAAATGATCCAGTTGTGCTTCTCATATTTTCGAAAGTAAAAATCTGATCGTAGCTTTGTCTCTTTTTTTTGTCCTCGTTTTGCAGCTGCTCTCGTACAGTGGAGGCACTACTTATGTGCACTCGGAGAACCCTCTGTCCAAAGGTATGAGCTTCTCCAGCCCTGACCCCTCCTCCTCTAGGGACGCCTCCCTCTCCATCTCCGCAGTCACCCCGGACCACAGCGCCACCTACCAGTGCAAAGTGAAAAAGTCTCCCGGGGTGGACACTCGCAAGGTGTCCCTGGTCGTCCTGGGTGAGTCTGGGTCAGGTTACATCACCACATGTTACCGGGTGAATTATTCATGTGGGTTGCCTGTTGTCTAGTAGGGTATGGACATAAGGACAATGTTCTTTGTTCTTTCATCATTTTGTCTGTGTAAGGCACATTGAGTCAAGTCTTATTTTTGTTTTAAATAAAGAGGGGGCATTATGCAAAATCAACTTTATGGAGCTTTCCATCATGTTATCATGCTGTTTCCTCATCAAAAACATGCCTGAAATGGGGTTTAGACGTGATCCATGCATGTTTGAGTAATTTAGTGATCTATCTGTAAGACCCATCTGTCACTGCAGATAGACGACACATACAATTTTTCTCATTCTCAGTATATGGACCATGCCTCATGTGAAAGCTCAGAACCTCCAGAATTCACTCACTCTTATTACTTACTACAGCTCCTAAATCTGAGCACTTTAACCAAATATATAATTATATTTCAAAAGGAACCAAACCATGTATGTATATGATATTAAATATCATACATGTGACTTATCTGTGTCCCCAGATCTGAATGGTCACTATCTAAAGTGACAGTGATATATGGTCTGGGAGCCACCTACTGAATATCTCGTAGCGGAGGTGTGGTTTACGATTGCCAACGGCCGTTTATTGGGCGTTACGAATGTCTATCATTTGGCCTATACGTAGCCCATAGCCAATCATGTCAGTTGTCAGTTCAAACTACAAGCTTCCGTTTGTCGCGTAGTACGCGTCACCGTCTTTCCACCCCTCCCCGCTCTCTGACTGGCTCCCCAAATCAGGAGCCCTCGCTTAGCCTAGTTGCCAGGCTGTCTTTTAGATCGGAACAATCGTGCAAAGCAGTCTGGGATTTCCCAGGTTATTAAACCCCAACACCTGCAGCTGATCACAAATCAGTGCTAGTGCAGGGTTTGAGAGAGCGCTGCGTAAAATGCATTCAAACGCCTCTTTTATGTTGCCCACTTATCAGAGATGGCCTGACCCCAGGGGGAGCCCAAACTGAAAACCATGGTAGATGGATCTCGAGTCTGAATTTGAACAGTATGCCCTCTATTCACACTTAACGTTACAAAACCAGAAGACGTTTGGAAACATGCGGACGACGACTTCCAGCGGACTCTCGTAGTAACTAACAAAATCTGAGAAAAATAACCCTAACCTTGAGAAAATGGCCTGGTTTTCTTCACCTAGATGTCATAGTATTCTTTATTTTTCCTTTTATAAATGTACTATTAATTTAACTTTAAAAAATAGATCAGCAGTTACAACCAGCTGCCTGTAAGTGACATAGAATAATGTGACACTGGAAGTCATCATCCGCATGTTTACAGATGTCTTTCGGTAAGTGTGAATAGAGCCCATTGGGTTTAGTTTCCAACCATTACCTGAAGCTACAGGCAGTGATGGGAAGAATACTCTCGAAAAATATTCTCGGTAGATGCAGTCAGTTACTCCTCAGAGACAAGAAAAGTTTCATATTTTTACATTGAGACTAGCTGATGCATCATTGGTACAAGTACATAACAATAAGTATAATACATGTATGATCCATCCTAGAGTTTGAAAGACGATGTGAGAAGTGTACTGTACTGACAGCCCACACACTGTAGGAAATGACAAGACTACTGGATTAAGTCAGAACAACCGCAGGCCCCTGCTGACTGAAGTGAGTCACAAGTCTTACCATAAAGTGAACGTTCTCAGCTCAACATAAAAAATGTTTTAAAGTTCATTTTTGCACCGATTCAAGTTTATTCCTCACTTTCCTAACTAATTCCGAGCATCCTAATTATTCACCAGAGTGGAGTTTGCCTGTCACACATTACTAACAACTAGCATGCTAACAAAACATGCCAGAAGAGGCTTTAGATGTCATCCATGCCTGTTTGAATAATATAGCTTTTCTTACGGTTAGCTGTAAGATTCTGTGCAAGATTCCACCCACAAAACCAGGATTCAAAACTGTGCACTGCAGTTTGACAAATCTGAGGATTGTGTTGTAATAGCGCTCTGAAGGGGGAGTGACTTAAAGCAGAGAGCAAAGAGAGGGGAAATAGAGGATTTTCAAAACAATAAAGGGTAATATTATGATCAAAATATGTTAATACTGAATACATGATAACAGGAGCTGACTAAGCCTCTCGGATGAGCGGCGAAACGTTTTCAACCAAACAAACTTTGTCCAGTTGACAAATTGAACTTCTCCTGTTATCATGGATTCTACCTGGACGACTGAGGGCCTTTTCACGTTAACACTGAATACATGTAAAATACCACTTCTTTAAACTACTATCAAATAAATGGCCATTTGGCTTGTCCTACTTAGTGATAATCTTAAAGAATTATGAATGTATACCAAAACTAGCATGCTAACAGAGCACCAGCATTACTTCTTGGTTCGCACTATACTATAACTATAAAAATGCTTTAGAATTAGACGCAGACACCACATAGTGGTCTCATTTCGACCATAAGAGCTGCTTTACAATATGTTGTTGTTTATGTTTATGTTAATTTGAGCAACTTGCAGGTTCCATTTAAGCATAATTTCACAAATACAAACTCAAAATACAAACAAATACAAAGTTATGTCACATGTCTCTGCAGTTCCTTTTGCTCAAAATGGAGCAGGTGGAAGTATAAACTTATTTACTCCTGCTCCATATTTTTATACCCCAATGGGGCAAAACAAATTGGATATAATCATATTATTATAACCAGTATTAATCGGTATTAGAAGAACATGGTTTAAAGTTCCAACGCGTAACTTTATGGCCAAAAAATATACAAAAATAAAAAGTTTATTTTTTTAATTTTGGAAGTTTTTATTGCACTGAAAAACAGAAAACCGTGTACCCTTATTCTGATCGGGCTTGTATCTCCATAAGCCTGGAAAAGTTGTTCCTTTGGCTTTAACTATGGAATCATGTAGGTCAAAGTTCCACAGCATCACTTTAAAATTGAACTTAATTTAGGTCATGGCTAAGGTTTAGGTGAAAGGTGAACAGTACGGCATTAAAACTCGCCCTTGAGAGCAACGCAATCAACATGCATCCAGTATGTGTAATGTGTATTGCGTTGTGTGATGTTTTTGTATATTTGTGGAGAATTGTCGCGCGGAAGCATGGGTGACGTAGGCTTGTGGGCGGAGCTTTCAGGCTCATACTACTAACCCTAAAGAGAGTTTGAATAGCGCCCAGGAGAGACATGTTTATGATGATGGAACGTTATACCATGGTAAACCTCTTTAACATTATTAGTAATTGAATGCAAGTCAATCTAATGCCCCCAACACAGCCTGGTGCCTAATCTGTGTGTGTGTGTGTGTGTGTGTGCGTGTGCGCGCGCAGTGAAGCCGTCAGTGCCTCGGTGTTGGGTGGAAGGGCCCCAGATGGTGGGGGAGCCCGTGACTCTGCACTGTAAGTCTGCCAGCGGCTCCGGGCCCCTCACCTACACATGGACGAGGCAGAGAGGAGCCCCGTCAGGGGCCAGTCCAGAGCAACAGGGTAAGTGTGACCTCTACTGACAGCAGGCCGCTACTGCGCATCAAAGACTCAAAGGTAATAGCAGTAGACAGCATAATATATCGATTTTTACTTGAATCTCAATCTCTCTATTTAAAGACATAATCAGCTTTTTGGCCATTTATTATTTATTTGGCGAGAATGTTGTGACCGAAGCATACATATTTGAGTAATCCTGCATTATTAGTCTATCCAAAGCTCAAAATGCTCTGTTCCACCTTGTGATGTCACATAGTGGTAGTTTTCAAGTTAACAGCTACCTTTTTTTGAATCTTGTTCTGTAGATATTGGCAATTTTTCAGTTGAAATTATCCACATGATTGGAGCACTTCCTGTATTACCACATGACATCACAAGGTGGAACAGAGCATTTTGAGCTTTGGATAGACTAACAGTTTGAGAGAAGAACTCAGCCTAAATATGGAGGGTTACTATACAAGAATAGTGTTAATCATATGTATATAAACCTGGAATTCTACACTCAACAAAAATATAAACGCAACACTTTTGTTTTTGCTCCCATTTTTCATGAGATGGACTTAAAGATCTAAAATTCATTCCAGATACACAATATTACCATTTCTCTCAAACATTGTTCACAAATCTGTCTAAATGTGTGATAGTGAGCACTTCTGCTCTGCTGAGACAATCCATCCCACCTCACAGGTGTGCCACATCAAGATGCTGATCTGACATCATGATTAGTGCACAGGTGTACCTTACACTGCCCACAATAAAAGGCCACCCTGAAATCTGCATTTTTTTTTTTTTTTTTGCTTTATTGGGGGTCTGGGGACTCAGAACCAGTCAGTATCTGGTGTGACCACCATTTGTCTCATGCAGTGCAACACATCTTCGCATAGAGTTTATCAGATTGTCAATTGTGGTTGTGGAATGTTGGTCCACTCCTCTTCAATGGCTGTGCGAAGTTGCTGGATGTTAGTGGGAGCTGGTACACGCTGTCGTATACGCCGGTCAACCACATCCCAAACATGCTCTATGGGTGACATGTCCGGTGAGTATGCTGGCCATGCAAGAACTGGGACATTTTCAGCTTCCAAGAATTGTGTACAGATCCTTGCAACATGGGGCCGTGCATTATCTTGCTGAAACATGAGGTGATGTTCATGGATGTATGGCTCAACAATGGGCCTCAGGATCTCATCACGGTATCTCTGTGCATTCAAAATGCCATCAATAAAATGCACCAGTGTTCTTCGTCCATAACAGATGCCTGCCCATACCATAACTCCACCACCACCATGGGCCACTCGATCCACAACATTGACATCAGCAAAGCGCTCACCCACACAACGCCACACACGCTTAAGACCCCGATGAGGACGACGAGCATGCAGTTGAGCTTCCCTGAGATGGTTTCTGACAGTTTGTGCAGAAATTGTTTGGTTATGCAAACCAATTGTTTCAGCAGCTGTCCGAGTGGCTGGTCTCAGACGATCTTGGAGGTGAACCTGCTGGATGTGGAGGTCCTGGGCTGGTGTGGTTACACGTGGTCTGCGGTTGTGAGGCCGGTTGGATGTACTGCCATATTCTCTGAAACGCCTTTGGAGACGGCTTATGGTGGAGAAATGAACATTCAATTCACGAGCAACAGATCTGGTTGACATTCCTGCTGTCAGCATGCCAATTGCACACTCCCTCAATGCTTGTGACATCTGTGGCATTTTGCTGTGAGACAAAACTGCACATTTCAGGGTGGCCTTTTATTGTGGGCAGTATAAGGTACACCTGTGCACTAATCATGATGTCAGATCAGCATCTTGATGTGGCACACCTGTGAGGTGGGATGGATTATCTCAGCAAAGCAGAAGTGCTCACTATCACACATTTAGACAGATTTGTGAACAATGTTTGAGAGAAATGGTAATATTGTGTATCTGGAATGAATTTTAGATCTCATGAAAAATGGGAGCAAAAACAAAAGTGTTGCGTTTATATTTTTGTTGAGTGTATATACCATAATTAGCATGATTTTAAATAGGACAGTTGAAGAAATGTTTTTAATGGTTGTTTCTATGGAGATGTCATTGCTCTGCCTGGAATGTTCCACAGTATGACATTAAACAGCTCTACCTTACATTTGTTCAATTACAGGTGGTTTTATAGCATAAAAAATACCTCAAAAAACAGGCATTCTGACTGTGAGCGGGGTTGCCTCTCCAAAGATCTGAAAGGTTTAATACCATACTGTGAAACATTCCAGACCAACAATAACATCTCCACAGAGGAAAGTATTTGACGGACTCTCCACCGGAAAAGTGACACAATGCACCTTTAGAATCTGCATTATATATTGAAGTGGAATTGTGGTTTTCAGATAGCGCTACCGGAGAACTGAAGATTAGCAACCACTCACAGAGCCACGCGGGACTCTACCTGTGTGAAGTCAACAATGCCGTGGGGTCGGAGCGTTGCCAGGTCCACCTCCGATCCAGCAAACGTGAGTATACAAACAGAAAGCTCTTTGTGTCCCGGCCAAGGCTTTCATGAGCTATACTAGATTCAGGAAAAAAAGGGAATCCACTCGGGAGTGTGTGGACGCTATGTACGGATCATTGGGTTGTAATGGGTACAGAGGCAGGGGGGTGGTTCACAAGAATTCATTAGTGAAGCTGGGATGTATTAAAAACAAAGTATATTTTTATCAAGCTGTTCAAAGTATAAATATCCTAACATGTTTTTATTTATGGATTAAAGGGATTATATAACTCAATGTTCTGTTCTATAGATTTCCTCATCACAAACATACCTAAAGTTGTTTCATTCACACATGTTTAACACACAAATCCTACATATTTAGGCTGAGTTCTTCTCACAGGTCATTTTCACACCAGGAAAGTCCGATAGTTCACTTGCTTTGGTCCGGACACAAAAAAAAATAAAAATATTTTGGTGCGGTTCGCTTTCACGCTGCAGTTTTTTCCCAAGCGGACCATCATGTATAAACAAAACCACGTGTGCTGAGGTCGCTCAGCCATTGGACAGAAATGAGCCGTGTCAAAACGCCGTGTCCAAACACGGAAGGAGGAGAATAATGGTGTTAGGTGCTGTTTTCAATCTAACCTTAGCAATATGGTTTGCTCAGTTTGAGCAGCATCGTGAGGTTTACACTATTTTACAATCAATTTCCAAACGACGAAGACACAGGGCAAGACGACTACGGAGGACAGCGCTCATGTGCGCACATCAAGTTGTGACTCTTGCTCTTCACGCAAAACGTAAGTAAGCCTCGTAAGTTTCGTTTAGTTTCGTTTCGTCAGCCTCAGTTTCTCAATACTCGCATACGACGGGAGCTCGTTAAGTACAAAAAGCCAACTTGTGTCGAATCGAGTCCGGTCTGCATTCTCACCTCAAACGAACCGCACCAGAGTTCGAATGGAACCGTGCCAAGACCGAGCTTTTTAGGTGGTCTCGGTTCGCTTGTTTGCTCCGGATTGAGATTTTTGGTTTTTATTCACACCAGCCCAAAAGGTCCGAATCAAAGGAGCAAACGAACTCTAGTTCGTTTTAAACGAACCAAACAAGGCAGGTGTGAAAACGACCTCAAACAGAAAACACAGTTCCACCTTGTGATGCCATGTGGTAATACAGGATGTGCTCCACTGTTTTTTAACCTCCATACACCTTCACTACAATCATTTGGATCATTTTATCCCTGGAATTGCCTATCTCTACTGGAAAAGGGGAGCTGTTAACTTGGAAACCAGAGCATTGTGAGCTTTGGAGATGTAGACAGGAGCACTCAAACATGTGTGAATGAAACAAACAACTCCAGGGATGTTTTTGAGGAGCTAAAACATTCTAACATGGCACAATAGCATGAGTCACTCTTGTGTAATATAGTTTATAAGGCATGGATGGGGGCTCACGATGGTCTGACAGTGCCTTCTATTCCCCTAATGTCTAAATACATGACAGATTTATTCATTTCTTCTATAAAGCAAAGTGGTGTGTAATTTTGTATCTCTTGGGCATACAGTAACACATCATGATTGTTTAGTTTGCCTATTCAAGCTATGAAGTACAGGTTTGGAAACACTCCTATTCGTTCAATGTTTTTACTACTTTTCACATTTTTATATACAGTACATACAGAAGACGTGTGAAGAATCGTCCAGGTAGAATTGAATTTCTCCCTTTACCACATACAGAAGACATTAAATATATGAAGTAACATATGTAGCAAAGAAAAAATGTTAAATATTTTTTTTGAAAATATATTTTAAGATTTAAATCCTCAAAGTAGCACCCCGTTGCTTTGTGAGTTGTGCAACTTTTTTTTACTTTACTACATAATTCTATATATCTTGCTTATATTTGTTCTCCGTGTGTATCTAAAATGTAGAAAGTAGTAAAAAGGATAAAAAAGTAAAATTATTGTATGTAGAAAAGTAATTAGAGAAGCATGAGATAACTTGTTTTAAAAGGCTATGCACAACGATGGTTCTTTAATTTAACAAAACAAATTGGCCCTGTTCATGCTTAGAAGCCATCTGGAAACATGGCGGACGTGACTCTAATCGCATTCTCGATGTCACTTACAGGCAGCTGGTTGTGCTGAACATAACAGAACGCTACAATTATATATTTTTTTAAATAATAATTAAGTTAGACAAATTATAATACACAAATTAAGAGGCAAGGAAAGAAGAAGGAAAAAAGAAAATACAATAGCGAGTTACAATCGCCAACAAAGCGCAAAGAAGTCACCATCTGCATGTTTCCAAAGTTTTCTGGTTTTGTGACTTAAGCATGATTAGAGCCCATACATCCTTTTGGTCTCCACATAAGTATGATTGGACACCCTCAACATAAGTTTTCAACCACATATGAGGTTTTGGTCCCGCACAAACAATGATACATGAACTCTTAAGATGAAATGTTGCCATCGAGGTAATTCATAAATGGAAGACAAATCTTAGAATGAAGCACATCTGCTCCATGTGGAACTGATGAGGCCGTTATTCTCACAGTAATCAGAGAACACCGCTGTACATGATGTGTGAGGTCTAGTCTGGAGTACCGTGAATGAAGACGAATGGACCAAAAACAGCCCCCTGGGGGATTCCAATATAGTATACTCAAGATAGAGCCTTTATGTAGGGCTGCAAAAAACAAAAACAAAAAAAAACTTATCCATGATATTCTCATCTAGATCATTTTTGTTTTCACTCATAACAAAGTACAATTCTATAATATTTAACCTCTCCACCCACACATTCAAAATGTTCTAATCTAATTGTTCATTAAAGTAAGTGCCAACAACCCCCACATGCCATACATTGTTCTGAGAAAAAAAGAAAAATCTGTTATAAAGTCAGCTAAACAAATTGCCAAAGCACAAACAAGCCAATACATCTGTATGTCCAGATGCCAAAACAACTGAATAATTGAATGTTTAGACAAACAGATACTTTATTGGTCCCGAGAGAAATTCACATTTTGCTGCAGCAAACTGTTGCCGTTGATGTTGCTGCAACATTCCCACTGCATGTTTCAGTGGCCTTTGTGTCTCAGTTAAAAGTCTGTGTGCAGTTTAACAGGAGGACTGGTCAGGTTAAAAAAAATATATTTATAGTTTATAATTGTACTAGTTGGGCATGACCAAGAGCTGTGACATACAAATACAAGATAATTTCATAACTATTTTTCAACAAATATACTGAAAACATGTACCAAAACACCTGTAAATTACACAGTAGTTATTAGACCAATCCAAAGAAATTATAACACCTTTATTTTGTTTAATTGAGGTTTAAGTTGCCAGAAAAATGCATTTCTTGTGGATAAATTGTAGATTGAAATTGTAGATAGAATTGTAGATCCCAATGGGACTACGGATGGAAATTAGCTCCTAGCTAAATCCGGTGTATTTACGGCACTAGTCGTTCATTAATACATGCTGTCCCATTCAAATAAATAAAATAAAATAAATAAAAAAATAAAAAAAATTCCCTTGATGACATAGGTAGACCTCCTGTGGACCCCACCACCCATAGGGGGATCCATGGGGGCTGGTGTGCTGTGATCTGGGCAGTGGACCTGGACCATTGCCCCCGTGACCTGAAATATGGAGAAAGTGGAAGAAAATGGAAAAAAATATAAAACTATAATAAACATTGACCACACGTACTATCCCACCAAACCATGGAATAATTAGAAAAACATGAAAACCCATTATATCGACTTTAAAATCCATAGAGGCGCTTCTCCACATAGAATATTAAAGCAATACATTACATGACATTAACGATGTGAGATCCTGTCTGAAGAGGCCGGGGGTGCGGATTAGCATAAGTAGTGGCTAATTACAGCTAGCAACAGGTGCAGCATTCAAATGGGAGCTTATCACAAGACGATGCTAGACGCTGGAAGATAAAGTGCGCTGATGGAGAGGTATCAGAGCGGTGAAGAGCTAACTGGGAACCATTAACTACAGCCAGTGAAAGAGATACAGTACGATTAGGGAGATGATGGAGGAGGGAGGGGGGTTGATGGTGCATGAAAGAGACGATCAGTGGCATATCGGGGTATAGGAAGGATGGAGGTAGAGACGTTAAGCAAAATCATTGAAGTCTGATGAAAAGGAGACATTCAGGTGACATTCAAAATATACATTAGTGATTAAACTCTGGAGGTAAAATGAAAGCTGAAGTAAATTGTAATTGCTAGGCTTTGACTGGCTGCTGAGTATTCATTTTGATTTGTGTATTTATTTAACATTTTTACAGTTTTTTTTTTTTAAATCAATACATTTCAAAGCTTTAATAAAAGTGTGATTTCTATCAGCTAGTACAGCGGCTCTCAAACTTTTCACACCACCAAAGGAAAGATGTAGCTTTCTAAGTGCCACCAGATCTAAACCAGGTCTATAACAGGGCTTCTAATCTAGGGCTAAACCAAAAGTGGTCTAAAAGTGGACTACATAATTTCCCCTGTACCTCTAAACAAGAAATTGTCCAAAGGAAAACAGCAAAGAGGATAAAATAAAGGAGAAGGCCATTTGTTTCTGGACTAAACCCAGTGCGCACTAGATTTAGTGTTGTTTATGCGATAGTAGCTCAGTTGGTAAGAGCTTTTGTCCACTGATCTGAAGGTTGGCATTTTGAATCCCACTCTCGACGTCAACATCACTGGTCGAGTGGTCAGATCCACTGATCCACAGGTTGGCAATTCCACCTCCCACAGATGAATGCTGTCATTGTGTCCTTGGGCAAGGCACTTAACCCACCTCACCCCCAGTGTCTGTGTACACTGGTGTGTGTATGCATGTGTGTGAATGGGTGAGTGGTTCCTTGCTGTAAAATGCTTAGAGTGATTTGAAGGTGGAAAAGTGTCACCATTTACTTTTAGGTTGCTCTTGTCTATATTAGATTACATTTTGTATTTTTTTTAATTTATTTTTTCCACGTTGGCACTTTTATCTATTGAAAATTGACAGTTGCAAAACAGCTCACACAAAATCCTTAACAGGGTTATGCTTGTCAAAGCCTGATCCCATCTCAGAAGCTCAGCAGGGCCGGGCCTGGTTATACTTGGATGGGAGATCACTGGGGAAATCAGGTGCCACAGGGGGGCGCTAGTCGCAAAAACTGTCATGCCCTTAGGCAAAACACTTCACCCACACTGCCTAGTATGAAAGTGGTGTGTGTGTGAGTGATGGTGGTGATTGGAGGGGCCGATGGCACAGATCGGCAGCCGCACTTCCGTCAGTCTGTCCCAGGGCAGCGATCTCCCATCCAAGTACTAACCAGGCCCGGCCTTGTTCAGCTTCTGAGATCTGACGGGATCAGGTTTTGACAAGCCAGTATGGCCACATGTCAAATATCAATGTCTATCAATATCTAACCGGCTGGTTAGCTCAACTGGTAAGTCACTGACTTTTCCCCCGGGGGTTGTGGGTTCTAATGCCCCCCCGGCAATGAGCTAACCAGTGTGGGTCCTTGGGCAAGACCCTTTACGGTACTGCCCCCCGGGCGCCAAAAAAAAAAAAAAAAAAAAGATGGCTGCTCACTGCTCCTGAAAAAGGATGGGTCAAATGCAGAAGTCAAATTTCTCCCATGTGTCACTGTGTGTCATTGTGTGTGAGACCAATAAAGGCTTAATCTTAATCTTAATGTACCCTCCAAAACTCTCAAACTCCAATACATCCAAAACTCTGCTGCCCGCCTCCTCACCCACACCCGCTCCCAAGACCACATCACTCATGTCCTTCAAAACCTCCACTGGCTCCCCATCCCTCAGCGCATCCAATTCAAAGTCCTCCTCATGACCCACAAAGCCCTCCATAACCTGGCCCCATCATACCTCTCTGACCTCCTGCACCGCCACACCCCATCCCGCTCCCTCCGTTCCTCCGACACCAACCTCCTGTCCCACCCCTACAGGACCAAGCTCCGAACCTGGGGTGACAGAGCTTTCCCCATTGCTGCCCCCACCCTCTGGAACTCACTCCCACGACCTATCCGTGACTGCTCTGACCTCCCCACCTTCAAAAAACTGCTCAAGACTCACCTTTTTAAAACTGCTTTTAATGTTTCTTAATGTTTAATGTTTGTCTGATTGTTTATTGTTTTATTACTTATTTTACCTTCTGTACAGCGTCTTTGAGTGTCTTGAAAAGCGCTTTATAAATAAAATGTATTATTATTATTATTACATGTTATCAATTGCAAAGTAGTTTTTGTACTATTTGATCCAAAATATTAAGAAAATTGAAAGATGTTGGAATAGCAAATACATCAACACTACTACAGTTCTGGAATATGTAATGTGCTCTTGAAAAATAATTTACAAATCTCAGTGTGTGGATATCTATATGTAGTCTACAGTCTGTGCTTTCCGCTGAGAGCCTTCTCCCCGTTTGACTCGTGTGTCTTTTGTTGTTAGATTTCAGGTGCTGAGAAATTAGAATTTTGCCATTCCGTTTGAGTTTCTATATTGAAAGTGACAGTTTGGGCCAATGTCCTTCAGCGCATGAGAAGAGACCTGCAGTATTGGAAAAAAAACAAAAAACAGGCTGAATACACTGTGCATGTGTGTTTGTGAATGAGAGCTCTGTCAAGTGTTCTGAGAAGGAGCCCAAATGTTCCAAATGATGTGACCACCTCAGCCTCTGTTCAGATACATGTTGGAATCAAATAATCAAACTAAACCAAGTTCTAAAAAAGCATTGAACTGTGACACATGAAACTAAATTCTGTATTACTATTTTAAAATCATCTCCAGACGGCCACAGAGCACCAATAACCTTGCTTTTGTTGTGTATGTGTTGTGTTTTTGCAGCCCCCAACCAAGCGGCGGTGATCGTAGGGACAGTGATCGGCTCTATCCTCCTCATCCTCATCCTGCTCCTCTTCATCGCAGTGCTATACTGGAAACTCAGGGGGCGCCACAGATACGACAAAGAGTTTTCCAACGATATCAGGTACAGAGCTCAGGGTAGAATGCATCCAGTGCATTTGAATAGCCCGATACAAAAAGGAATATTAACGTTTTTTACAATCTGAACCTTATTTCGGTAATAAAACAAGTTGATTTACTCACCCATAGCACTTTGGTGTCATTTGGAGCACTTCCGGAGATGTTGTAGTTTAGCGATATCCGTTAACGTGAGTGCTTGGGGCAGGCGATTGCAGTCACCAAATAACACAAACTTTAGCACTTTTCAAATTGCAGAAGCTCAATGTCTTAGTCTACACTTTCGTTTGAGTCAAAATGGCCTCTAATCCGAGATTTAGCCATAGTTTTGAGTAGATGACGAGGACAGGGTTAGGGTTAGGGTTCAGAAGGTTCAGATTATAAAAAAAACATTAATATTGCTTTAAATCTCTTTCACTATACTTTGACTACAATGATATCTGTTTTTAAGGTCTTATATTAAGTAAAATTTAATTATGTTCTTACCTTGTCAAAAACATGCATGGAGTTCTACCTTTTACTATTTGATTAGCAGAGATACGAAGTTCCAGGGCTGAAATGATCAACATGATTCTAGTAATATATACGAGTTTAAAAACACAGTGGGTCCATATTACACTATTTTCTGATCTATGTTATACTGTTTCCCCATCACAAGCATACCTGGAGGTGTAGTTTTTTTTCCATTCACACAAGTTTAACACAGAAATCCTGCATATTTAGGCTGAGTTCTTCTCTCAAACCGAAAACACTCTGTCCCACCTGGTCAGGAAGTGCTTCACTGTATTTTTAAATCATCATTTGGATAATTTGAGCCATGGAATCTACTGAGCCATGGAATCTACTGAACAAAACTGTGAAAGGTGGCTGTTAACTACCACTACCTGACATCGCAAGGTGGAACAGAGCATTTTGACTTTTGGAGATGACAGACTAATAGCGGGTTACTCAAACATGTGTGAATGAAACAAAACTCCAGGTCTGTTTTTGAGGAGGTGACATTATAACATGGCTTAAATAGACAGTTTTGCGTAATATAAGCCAATTTTGTCCAACATTTCCCCTCTAAACTCATATCACTTTGTTTCTTTTTGTACGTTCAGATCAACTTCATAGAACAGATTCCTATGAGAGCTTGAATATTCTACTATTACTTAGCAGCAGGGGCTCTGGCTTCAACAGACAGAGCATTATTTCAGCAAAAGTTTGTCTAATTCTATAACTTTGAAGCTCACGGGCCTGTCAGATATTTTCAGAACACAAATGTCTGTACAAAAGATTTAAATGCAGAAGAAAGCAAATCCTTTTAAACATGGGATTATATGAGATGAGTGAGTCAGCCATCTTGACCTTTTAACACACTTCAGATCATGAAAAATTAATCGCATTACTGGCTTTGCTATAACTACATTAACATTATTGTAGAATGGCAAGTCAATTTATCTTCTTTCTATTAGGGATTGGAGTAGCTACAGTAAGTACTGCTACTTTGCAATGATATCATGCTGGGGGTGTTCTACATGTATCTCTATGGTGGAGTATTTAGGAGTTACCACGATGACGCGACAAGCACATTAGCAAAGACTGCCAAAAAAGTTGCGATAGTCTGAAAACTCAAAAAGAACACCAGATTTTTATTTTATTATTATTATTTTTTTAACGAGTGTTCATCATCCTGTTTAGGCGGTTGATTTTCAACAAAATGTGAGCGACTAACGGAAAAAACTGTTGGCTAAAGCTAGCTAGCTTTTTTTGGTAAACATTCACATTTTTATATAGGGAAAGGAGAAATTCAATTTATCATCTGGACTAAGTTTATTTGGTCGAATACGTTTCGCAGCTTATTCAAGCTGCTTCTTCAGTGAAGAAGTAGCTTGGAAAGCTACGAGCTGCGAAATGTATTCGACCAAATAAACTTTGTCCAGCTGACAAATTGAATTTCTCCTTTTGCAATGGATTCTACCTGGATGACTGAGGGATTCTCCACATTTTCATATAGCGCTTTTCCACCTTCAAGGCTCTTTACATCAAGGAACCACTCAACCATTCATGCATCAGTGTATGCAGACACGGGGTTTGAACCACCAACCTTCAGATCAGTAGAAATGCTCTACCAACTGAGCGACTGTCGCCCCATTTTATGTGTGAGACTTGAGAGAGACCCAAACTAGAGACCTAAAGCAGCCTTTTCTGGTCAAATTGTGTTAAAATAAAGATCTGATCTATTAAAGCTTCAGACACAGCAGAGTCTACAGTTAGCATCATGCCCCCAGGGACTGTTGATGACATCAGCTGAATAGTATCAATTATTGTACTAGATGAATCGATACAGACTCAAATTTGGGTATTGATATTGTGATGGGAATATTAGGGTTAGGTCATCCCTTTATCCAAATACACACAATCCAGTTTGGACATTTTTTCTATAACCCCTGAGAATCTTCAGGGACCTATATTAAAAATCTAACCCCCAGGCAGGGAATGACTGCTTGCAATCTGCTGAAACTCTTCTTTAAAGTAGGACTAAAAACCTAAACTCCACTCACAATCACATTTCAATTAGAGCTGCTAAACTGGGCAGTGCTAGAGGACAAAGGCTATGTTTATATGATGACAGTTTGAACAGAAGACACAAAAGTGGTGTCGCGTCTTCACTTTTTATTCCGCGTTTATATGAACGTTTTTGGGAGGAAATCTACGTGCATACGGTGACGCAAAAGTGTGCAGAATTCGATTGGGTATGCATGCCAGACGGCTAGGTGGTGCTGTGATACATTATCATTGTCAGCGTCGTATGTTCAGTATGTAAACGTCTACGCAACGTCAGCAGATTTGACCAGAGTTTTGCGTCTTGGGCAGTGGAGACGAAAATGCTAGGGCGGTTTCAGTTTTTTGCATTTTTAAGCCCCCAAAAGGCCATCAACATCTAAACGAAAGGCACTTCCAATAAAATATTTTGTCGTTTTTTACCCGTAAGCGTTCTCATGTAAACAGGCCGTAAACGAGAGAGTGAAGGTGGACGAGGAGCGGGGTCTGGAGGTATATATATATATTTTAAAAAGTGATTGGTTGAACAGATATCCACGCTTCAAACTCCACCCCTGCAGCCAGGCGTTGGCGATCGGAAGCACCTGGCTGAAATCAGGGCATTGTTGTGTGATCACCGACTCCATGACTCACACATTTATTGTGCAACGTTCCTGTGCCTTTTAACCTTACAGTGTTGTATTTTTTAGTTGATTGTACATACTTATTATTATTACAATGGTACCTCACCTTACGAAATTAATTCGTTCCAGAAGTGGTTTCGTAACGTGACCTTTTCGTAAGTTGAGTAGCTATTTCAATGGAAAAAGCCTGATTCGTTCCAAGGCCCCATTCCAAGTTTTTTTTTTTATAGTGTAACTTTTTTTTATAGTGTAGGACTGTGTTCTGCGTCCTGATTGGCTAAGAGACTGTAGAGCCAGGACTAAACGTGGAATAAACCAGGTCTAGTCCAAGGTCTAAACCTGGACTAAACCAGAACTGGACCAGGTCTAGACCTGGACTAAACCAGGACTAGACCAGGTGGATTAAAGCGCCGCGTGCGGGTCTATTTCCTGGTTTCGTGCTGCCGGTGTACCTCACAAGTCACGGCTGAGGCGAGCAGCGAGGAGGGGAGGGGAGGTGCCTCCCCGCACGCAGTCCGAGCTCATGAACGAACGCATGCACGAACGAACGCGTGGTTTAATCCTGGTTTAGACCCATGCTCGCAGCCCCGCACCGGGTCATGCTGCGCTATCACACACGTGTCCGCGCGCACACTTCTCCGCCCTCCCCCTTCCCCCCACGCTTCACTATTAATACATTTTGTTGAAAATCTATGAAAGTTTGAGTGTTTAAACGAGAGACAAATGTGAGAAAAGTTTAAATTCAGTCTGAGAAAAGCGTATAATGTGTGTGGCTGAGCACGCATTATTTAAATTTTTGAGATTTCGCGTTTCGTAACTTGAATTTTCTTTCGTATCTAGAGACCAAAATTTAACGTGAAGGCGTTTCGTAACTTGGAATTTTCGTTTGTTGGGTCTTTCGTAAGGTGAGGTACCACTGTATTTATCTTAATTTTGATGCGTGCTCATATTTTCCTACTGTTTCTGAAACTTGCGTTGTGACACTGCAATTTCCCCATTGTGGGACAAATAAAGGATTATCTTATCTTATCACACGCACGCATCTTTACACTTAGCAAGCTTGCATCTCCACAAACATGACTTTGATCTCAAACTATTTATAGAGCACTTTTCATACAAAAATGCAACACAAAGTGCTTTACAGTGATTAAAAACAGACCCCATTTCCTACCGCTCACCCAGCTAGCCCCCCACAGCTGCCCGACAACACACACACCCCACCCACCCACACACCCACACCCACACACCTGTGTAACACCTGCTTGGATACTGTATGAGATTCACAATTGGTTACTTTTAAGGAATGGAGGAAAAATCAAAAGAATGGTTCAGACTCTAGGAGGAAGGTGAATGCATGTTAAATGAAACTCAAAACAAGGAGATGTGGTGCTACCCATGTACCAAGTGTTATTGAATTAATATATACAATATTTACAGAGACAAGTGCACTTTTAAGTAATAGCAATTTTTGATGAAACCACAGTAGAAGTTCATTAGAAGTAGTTTGATAAATCCCAGGCACAGTAAGAGTTCGTGAAGCTCGTTTCCACTGAGCGCTAGAGTTGTTTGGTTTGTAGATAGTTGAGGTTTAAATGTCCATTTTGTTAATCTGTATAAGCGATATCCGGAAATGATAAGTGTCCATTGTCCATTGTCTCATAAAGAGACCGAGCCAGAGCGCGTTGGGGGTGGTGGAGTGAGCGAAACGAGTTACCAAAAAGGCTACAGAGCCTCCTACCGCACACTGAAGTGTAGGCTGATCCAGGTCAAACAGGTCTTAAGTTGGGCTGCTGGCCCTTTGATTAGTAGCAGCAGGACAACCCAACAGTAGTCCAAAAACCTGGCCTGTGCAAGAACATGCATGTATAAATCATCTGTGTACACAACAATAGATGCCTAATAAATAAATAAATAGCAATGAGTAGTATAAATTGTAAGCAAATTGAATGTACATTATTAATAGAAAAATAATTCTGCAGCACCATTTCCCTAATAATAAAGTGCATAGTACTTAATCACAATTGCATATCATTATCATTAGAGGCAAATAATCATGATTAAAAGGTCACATTAGCACAAAAGACATGTCAATAAAGTGTAAAGTTACTGCTTAAACCACACAGCAGAACTTCAGCATTATGCACCTTCAAATACAATTCAGTTGAGTGATTCATTAAATAAATCGGTGCTTATAATCACTTCTAAACATAGTAGATGCTAAACCAATGCTAGCACCGGCTAGCGCTAGCGCCGGTTAGCATTAGCATCAACACAACACAACACTCACCGATTCCTAAGTTTCTTTCACACATGGATCAGTCAGTGTCTCACTTGCAGCGGAGGCATCTACAAGGTTAGGGAGCACAACGCTTAAAAATCGGATCATTTAGTTGAATAAGCGATTTAATGAGTAAAATGGGTTACCTGCAGCTTGCTCACCGTCCTACTAGCCACGCACCTAACAGCCAAGTGAGTGTCTAGTCTGTATATTGCGAACGGAGGAGGCAGAAAATCTCGGGACCTAACTCAAATCCCGCGAGACTTCGAAGGATATTAAAATGACAGCGGCAGCTCAAAGGGTAGAGAGGGAGAACCCATAGATTACTTATTTATTTATTTATTTATTATATATATTAATGCACAACTATTTTGTAATATTAAAATATAGACCTGGGTTACACCCTCCCCCCTTTAGTCCATGCCCGTCTCGTGGCATGTTGAGACGACAAAAGCAGGTTAATTATTTTTGGGGTAATGCGGCTCGATTTAGAGCGTCAGTATAAACATCAGAAAGACTCTGGAATAAGGTTTGGACGACTGAGATTAAGGGGTTACCCAACTTCGAATACTGTAGGCGGCTAGGCGGAGCCCGCTGACGGCCTGAACGGCGTAATGTAATATTATCAGCTATCTCAGGAGGTAAAGCCACGTTGTTGGGATTAGCGGTTTCCACAGCTACCCTAGATAGATCTGGAACAGTGTTCGTGGGTATAGGATCTAAGGGCAACTCAGCTTGATATTCAGGAATGGGCAATATTTCTTCAACAGGTAACATTTCTTCAGCCACAGGTACATCACTTCGGTACTCACTTTGTTCTTCAGGATCATGGATGGTCTCAGCTAAGTTTTCAATTTCAACAGCATTTTCACCAGGATCAACATTTTGAGCATTGTCCAACGGTAGCACTGTGTTAGGGGCTTGACTGGTCACCGGAGTAGATACAACAGGATCATCTTTGGCAATGTCCGTCACGGTTGGTTCAGGAGGAAGTGACGTATGAGTATCTTGCTCAGGGACAAGGTTGTTTATGGCCTCTGTACTTGATCTCGAAGACTTGGCTGGAACAGCGGGCATGAACTTTGGAATTTCCTCATCTTCAGAAAAGTAGTCATCACCTGGATCAGGTAAGGGCTGACTTCGGGTTCGAGGCCTTTGAGCAGGAGCAGGTGGTGAACTTCCTCGGCGAGTGACAGCTGGGAGGAACCCACAGGGAAGGAGCAGATCTCGGTGGAGGGTACGTGTAGGACCTTCTTTAGACTCTGGCTTCACTGTGTACACGGGAAGATCTCCAGCACATTTGATCACCACATACACTTCAGGCTCCCACTTGTCCTCTAATTTGTGTTTTCCTCTGATCCGAACGTTACGAACAAGCACTCGATCTCCAACATCCAGTTTACAAGGTGTTACTCGTCGGTCAAATCGAGCTTTGTTACGTTCGGATGACCTGAGTCAAAAGGCACATAGTAAAGAGTCAAAAGTGAGGCTAAATACAGACGAGCCGTCAGAGGAGGCGTCTACACCAAGAGCAGAGAGCCGTCCACCGCCACCAGGGACCGCCACAGGGCCCAGGGGAGAGATGAGGCCCAAGAACCACCCCCCCCCCCACCAGGAGCCCACGGAGCAGACCCCGGCAGCCGCAGCCGACCACCGCTCCCCGTGCAGAGGCTCCTACAGAGGAAACACTGGGAATCCTAAAAATAATAGATCAACATTAGTTCAAAATAAATAAAATAAATAAGTTAAATAACATATGAACAGTAAAGACAGGTAAAAGTATAAAATTTTACTCGAAGGCTAAGCTAAACAGGTGAGTCTTGAGCCCAATCTTAAAAACATGAACGTTCTCTGCAGCCCTGAGCTCCTCCGGCAGGCAGTACCATAGACGAGGGCCGTAGTACTGAAAAGACACCTCTCCATCAGTGTGTGTCCTGACTTTGGGAACGACCAGGAGCTGCTGCCAGAGAAGGGCAGGGTCCGCGAGGGTTTGCTTGTTTCCAAACTAAAGGTAAAAGGTAGCTAGTAACTTGAAAACTTCATGACACCACAAGGTGGAACAGAGCACTGTGAGCTTTGGAGATGTAGACTAATAATGCGCAGGATTTATTAAACATGCAAATGAAATTAAACAAACCTCCAGGCATTAAACAAACCTCCAGAGCTAAAAACATTCTCACATGACTAAAAACTCACAATGGTTGGAATGGGTAATTTCGTACCCCACTGTATTGTATTTACCTCTTGTCACTGAAAATAATTTGATATTTTGTCTTTTTATGATGCAAATTCTCCCGACTGGGCACAAAAATTGGCTGCAGGGCTGTTTTTTTGTCGCTGACAGATTTGAAATTCAATGGGTGAAACGCCGGAGCTTACCTTGTTTTGGGTTTGACATGGAAATAGCAGTGTTGTGGGTGGACCGAGAGGAGCAATGATCGCACGCACAAAATACACAAAAACCACGTATTTTCTAGTCACAAATGTCACTTACTGGAGCCCCAGTAAAAAGTAAACACTGCAATTTGGGAGATGAGTCACGGGCTGTGTCAAAACTGCACCTGGTGGAAATTGTAGCATTAGAATCACCCACAGTTTCACAGACATAAATTGTCCAAAAATTGTCTTTTTTTGAGACAATATGGAAATTTCTGGTGGTGGTATGTCGCTTGAATTCTCCATTAAGATAAATGGGTGGTGGTCACATTTATTTTTATATAGCACTCAAAGCTCCTTACATCACCCATTCATACACCAGTGTACGCAGACACAATGTCAACTCACACCCTGTTATGACCAGTGGTGGGAAGAAAACTTTGAAAATATATTTGGATACACAATCACAGTACAGTGGTACCTCACCTTACGAAAGACTCTACATACGAAAAATCCAAGTTACGAAACGCCTTCACGTCAAATTTTGGTCTCTAGATGTGAAAGAAAATTCAAGTTACGAAACGCGAAATCTCAAAAATTCAATTAATGCGCGCTCAGATGCACACCCCGAAACGTAAATACACTTTATTAACACACACGGGGTTAGGTTCCGGAGGTGGCCCGCGGTGGGAGAGGATCGTGAGGTAGGACGACTTTGTATTTTGCAATTGTTCTACATGTTTTAGGGCTGTAAATGCCTCACCACACACATTCTACGCTTTTCTCAGACTGGAGTTGGGCTTTTCTCGCTTTTCTCTCTCGTTTGAACACTCGAACTTTCATAGATTTTCAATGGAATGTTTTGATAGTGAAGCGTGGGGGGGGCACGGCTCAATATAGCGCCGAACGTGCGAGGGGAGCGGAGACATAGGATTACTATCGCAACAACACATCATCAGTATGGTAAAACTCACCTGTCTCACGACGGTCTAAACCCCGCTCACGTTCCCTATTAGTGAGCGAACAATCCAACGCTAGGTGATTTCTGCTTCACAATGATAGGAAGAGCCGACATCGAAGGATCAGAAAGCGACGTCGACACGGCGCGGGATGGAGCCGCGGCGCCCGGGCCGTGCCTCCCCCTCTGGGCCGCGCCCACGCGGGTTTAGACCTGGTTTAGTTCTGGTCTAAACCTGGAAGTCACATAGAAGCAGAGCCCGCCCCGAGCGAGACCCCGCGGTCTTTCCCGCCGATAGAGCACCTTTCTCGGCCTGTTAGGTCACAGTGTCAGCCCCCCGGCTCTGGAGGTCAGATAGAACCAGAGCCTGCCCCGCCCCGCTCTTATTCCCACTGAAAGAGCGTCTTTCTCGGTCTCTTAGCTCTAGCGCGGAACGCGCAAGGAGCGCGGAGACACGAGCAACGCGCTCCTCCAACGGCACTGCCATGTCCCGGGATAATCCTGGTTTAGTCCAGGTCCAGTCCAGGTTTAGACCTGGTTTAGTTCTGGTCTAGACCTGGTTTGTTCCAATCAGGACGCAGAACACAAATGTTACACTATAAAAAAAAGTTACACTATAAAAAAAACAATCTTGGAACAGATCAGGCCTTTTCCATTGAAAAAGCTACTCAACTTACGAAAAATTCACGTTACGAAACCACTTCTGGAACGAATTAATTTCGTAAGGTGAGGTACCACTGTACTGCATTCTGAATACTTTTACATCCAGTTGCATTATATTACAGTAAAAACATGATATGCAATTACAAGCTTATAAACAGTTTCATTTTAGTCGCACTGATGTCATGCATTCATTTACATCCAATTAGAGAAGGAAAATTGTGCATACTCACATTTTAAGAGTATTTTCTTATTTCTCACTAATAACTTTCAGTTCAGAGCAAAAAAAAAATCAGAATGTACCGCCATGTAGTTCTTTGAGTAATTATATTCTGAAAACCACCAAATGGAAGAGTAACTGTAGCACTTTATAGTCTTAATGTGCCTTTTTTTATCTATATTCTCTTATATACTTATTTTATTATTATTACTTATCTTGTCTGCATGCACTTTTTTGCACTAAACTGCCTGGAACTAATGTGGCAAGTGAATTTCTCCTCTGTGAGATCAATAAAGTCTTATCTTATCTTACCAGAATACAAGTGGTCAAACTTAGTATTCTGAATATGCTCGGTTCATGTATTCAGTTACTTCCCAACACTGTTTAAGATAAGATAAGATAAGATATGCCTTTATTAGTCCCTCAGTGGGGAAATTCCGTTTATGACTGGATGATTACAGCCAAAGGTATCCCTTCTCCAGGCCAAATAAGAGGTTTGTGGAGATGCAAGCCTGCTCATAATAATGACACATGTTTTTCAATGCAATACACTCAACCAAAATGAAAACAAATATATATATATATTTTATGTTGTCTAAAAAGTTCCATACTGTGGAAGTTTGTGAAGTTTATCATTGTACTTCCTGGTTTGACACAGGCAGTAAATGACACACAGAATTAGATGAGCTTCTAGACAATCTAAAAACTCTGACAGGGTCTAATGTGTGCGGTGTGTCACCATGGTAACTGCTGAACATTCCACCATAAACATACATGAAGAACACCCCCAGCGTGATGTCACTGCAAAGTATCAATAGTCCGTTTCTGTGCTTACTTCAAATTTTGGTAAATACATCAAATTTTTATAAAAACAAAAATAAAAATAAACATTTCCAACAATGCAATCTCCATGGAGATGAGTTTACAGCTGATGTCATCAACATAACCTGTAGGCATGCTCTGTCTGAGGCTTTGTACGACTTTAATCTGAGCTTTATTTTAACACAATAAAGAACTGACTTGGTTGGAATTACAATTTTACACCTGAAAATGTGCTATTTAAAACCATTTTATTTTATTTTTTTCTTGAATTTTCAGACAATCTTGAAACTTATTTGGCAGCGTTTGCTAAAGTGTGCATTGTGTCTCCATGGCAACTGCTAAACCTTTCACAAACACACATACATGCAGAAGCCCCCCAGCATGACATCACTGAGTGCGTGCACATGGTAGGATCGAATTGGATTTCTCCAAATCCGATTCCGTTACTCGGCGCGTGGTCTGTCGTCCAGTCTGAGTGCACATGAAACTCGTGTAATCGGATAATGGTCAGCGACCTGGCCGGCTCCGCTACGCTATGTGGCGCTGTAGTCCAACTACTTCCAGGTGATGGCTACTGAATAAAAACACAACAAACTATGCGGCGGTACAAAGATGGCGCTCGAGGAGTTTGACGGAGCAGCATTGGTGTACGTGTTGTGCATTCTTTGTTCGCAGCCATGATTTCATCTGACTTTTCCAGGAACAATCGCTATTTATGATGCCGTTGGCGCCTCCTGCCACTTCTGGGTGAAATCCCCGGCGAAAATTCCCACGCATGCACAGTACGCCAATCCAATCCGATATTGTGCACAAGGCGGCACCAAGCGGATTACTATCGACCTAAGCCAGGGGTTCCAATCGGATTCCGGAAACCAATCCCTATACAATCCTTAGCCTGTGCACGTGAATCTGATACGATCCCAATCCGTTTGCAATCGGATTACACTCATCCATGTGCACGCAGTGATTGCAAACAACACTTCCTCCTGAAAAGTTACATCGCACACCGTTACACAAAACACTGTTGTGAAGAATACAGCACAGCACCACTACCATGTCCCTGCAAAGGTAGACACGTGCATGCACACTGCTGGAATACAGATTTACATTTGAAAGACTCACGCATTATGTTTAGCAGCGGCCCTTTGGAACTCCTATCCCCTGTATACTCCCTTTGTGTTGTATTCACTCTGAGCGCTGCACTTATACGCTGAATGCTAACGCGCTGGAGGGCTCAGAGCTGGCAGTGGTGTGGATAGGAGCAGACTGGCCGGTGCTAAAGTATTTGGAGCGTGCCAAAACTAATCTGTACTTCAACAAGTTATACCGGGCAGGCCTTGGGCGGAGGAGACGGAGGAGAATGAGGAGAGGAGGGACTGGAGCTACTGAGTGACATTAAAAAAAGCAACTTGGCTCAGAACGGTCTCCAAGGTCTTCACAGTCTAATGCAATTCTATTCAGGGGAGCTGGCGGTGTGCGGGCGGAATAGTAAAAGTGAGTTCAACAAGTACTGAAGTTGCATTTGCATTATTGCAGTGTTGCCAGTCCCTCAAAAACACATTATAGTAGAAAGTGCCCAAAATAATATACTTTTCTTCAATGTTTGGTTACCAGGAAGGCCTCGCCGAGTTCAGGTGGCGGCGATTGACAGGTGGATTAGCGACATGCATGAATAGGCTGTAACAAAACAAATATGGCTGCTTTATGAGGAAAGAAAAAAGAAAAAAAACATGTTGGACTGAAAAAAATATATATAAGGCTACGTTCAGATTGCAGGGCTTAAAGCTCAATTCTGATTTTTTTTTTTGTGAAATCCGATTTTTTTGCGAGGTTCTTCACATTTCCAATTAAATGCGACTTGCATGTGATCTCCAGTGCGAACTTTAAAGGTCCCAAAAGTGTCCCGGCATTGGAGGGCACGACAATAGACGCTAGCATTGATACCTGGCGATTTTAAAGTTGCTGACGTACCAGAGCCAGAACACATACAACTTATTTGTTGTAAGGAGAAAGACAAGATTTTTGGCCGTGACGTTTTGTGGGGCAGTGGCAGCAACGTCCGTAGAAAGGAACGTGTTGGTGCTGAGAGCGGTGGGATTGCTATGGGCTTTACTGCTTCACTGACACGTTCATACACAATTTTTGTATGTTTTGTATACTTGTACCACTCTCTTGTTGATGACGTGTAGGTCGGATGAATGCGACCTGGCTGTTCAGACTGAAGTCGCATGCCAAAAGATTGGATATGTATTGGTTTTAGGACCACATATGCAAGTGGCCTGGGTCGCATTTAAAAAAAAAATCTAATCTGTGTCGTTCAGACGGTCATTAAACGTTGAATTTAATCAGTTAATCAATACACCTGCAGTACACTGGAGACAATAGCCACAATTGTTGTGGCTATTTAATGTCATATTGTGGAACATTCCAGGCAGAGCGATGACATATCCATAGAAAAAAGCATGTGATGGACTTGACCAAGCAAAAAGTTACATAGTGCACCTTAGAGCAGAGACTTAAAACAGCATTTATTTCTTTTAAAGAAAAATAAAATAAGACCAAACAAATCCAAATATGTTATGTGGCTGTTATTTATCTCTGAAGTAGTCCTGGATTAACAATGATATGGTTTGTAATTTGTATTAATAATTCTAATTGGGAAAGTTCATTGGTCCTAAGATTGACCCCTGTGGTACACCTGCCAAAATACATTTTCAGTATTATTTCACAGTACAGTGGTACCTCACCTTACGAATGACCCAACAAACAAAAATTTCAAGTTACGAAACGCCTTCACATCAAATTTTGGTCTCTAGATACGAATGAAATTTCAAGTTACGAAACGCGAAATCTCCAATCCAACTTTATTTATAAAGCACTTTAAAAACAACAAATCTCAAAAATTCAATTAATGCGCGCTCAGATGCACGCCCGAAACGAGGGGAGACACAACAACACATCATCAGTATGGTAAAACTCACCTGTCTCACGGTCTAAATCCAGCTCACGTTTCCTTAGTGCAGTGGTTCCCAACCTTTTTTGGCCTGCGACCCCATTTTGACATCCCACATTTCTGGCGACCCCAGACGATTTCATAAGAAAAACAGAACTATGAAAAAAAAGTCTCTTTACTCACATTTAATGAGATCGCTGAGCCTGCACACTTCGCTGCAACCTTTCAAAGTCAGGTGCTGTGGTAGACAGTGCGCATCTCATCTCTGACGTAACATTCAATCGGGAACGGTACTTTGATTTAATACAGACAAGAGCACTAAATCCAGCTTCGCAAAGGTAAGTACTTCCAAAAGGAACCAACAGTTTTAAAGCACACAGTGAGATTTCGGGGTACTCCTCTCTGAGTCCAAACCTGAATTCCTCCACAGGCACGCGTGAATGTAAGTTCTGATGCAATTTGTCATGAGAAATGTCAATCAGTACATTACCACACAGCAGACATTTCGGTCGTTCTTCGTTTCTTTCTATGACGCTTGTAAATCCATACTGAAGGAAACGTTCGTTATATTTCCTCTGTCTTTTTGGTACTTGTTCATCGGATGATGAACAGGCACCATCGGATGGTGAAGATGCCGTCTTATTTACGGTGCCAGGCGGGCGAAAAAATCTCTCCATTGTTCTCGTCTGTTATTAGCCGTGTTCCAATTCAGCGAGTGTACAGTTTGGAGCGTGGTCCCAGCATGGACCGCGCGCTATTTCTTCGATCCCAGCATGCACCGCGCATGCACCAGCGCGGTGCATGCTGTCGCAGTCCGCGGTGCGCATGGCGGACTGCACTCAGGGCTGAGCAAGAATGCACAGTCTTGCCTCCTCCTCGGGACCGAGCACGCGCGGGCCGAGCACGGGGTGATTTATTCCTGCTCCGGTCCTGCTTTAGACCTGGTTTAGTTCTGGTCTAGACCTGGAAGTCACATAGAACCAGCGCCAGACCCGAGCGAGACCCCGCGGTCTTGCCCGCTGTTATCATTCCTGCTCTCATCCGCCCCGCACCGCAAGGTGCGCGGAGACACGAGCAATGCGCTCCTCCCGCGGCACTGCCATGTTATAATAATAACAGGTCCAATCCAGGTTTAGTTTTGGCCAGACCTGGTTTATTCCACGTTCTTTTAGTCCTGGTCTAGTCTCTTAGCCTGTCAGCACGCAGAATACAACGTTACACTATAAAAAAAAAAAAAAAAAAAAAAAAAAGTTACACTATAAAAAAAACCTTAGAATGGATCAGGCTTTTTCCATTGAAATAGCTACTCAACTTACGAATTTTTCACGTTACGAAACCACTTCTGGAACGAATTAATTTCGTAAGGTGAGGTACCACTGTATCTTCAATCAAACCAACTCAAAATGACTGTGTGTACATTCATCTTTTGGTGGGTTTTAAACGTTAAATTTCTGTCAGCCAATTAAAAGATCAGATACAGGTCATATAGGGGTGAAAAAAATAAATCAGATTTGAGTCACTTCAGGCTGCAGTCTGAACGTACCCTAAATGATGGTGACCGATGAGTGACAGTAACTGGGTCGCTCACTCAGATTGTTGTCTACGGTTGGGGGTTCAAATCCCGCTCTCGACATAATTAGTTGAGCGGTCAGATCCACTGACCCTGACTGCTCCCCCAGATGAATGCTGTCGTCGTGTCCTTTGGCAAGACATTAAACCACTCCTCCCCAGTGTCTGCGTACTCTGGTGTGTGAATGTGTGAGTGGGTCATTCATTTTAAGTACTTTGAGCACCTTGAAGGTGGAAAAGATCTCTCAAACTTCTGTTCCACCTTGCGATGTCATGGGGTAACACAGGAAGCTCTCCACTGTGTTTTTAAACTCAATACACCTTCACTAGAATCATTTGGATGATTTCAGCCCTGGAATTGTCCATTTCTACCGAACTAAAGGTAAAAAGGAGCCGTTTGCATGAAAACTACCGCTTCATGACATCACAAGGTGGGACACAGCATTTTGAACTTTGCAGATGTAGACAGACTAATATTAAAGGGTTACTCAAACATGTCTGATGAAACAAAACAAAACTCCAGGTATGTTTTTGAGGAGGTAACAATATAATGTACCTTAAAGCTCACAAGAGTCAATTTTGTGTAGTATAGGACCTAAAAAAAAAATCCTACAAAGACACGCACTCTTACTGTGACTGGTACTATCACCTATTGCCTCCATGTTTAGCGTTAGTCCTGTATTCATTTCAATCCTCATAATTTATTCCCACACAACACGACCCTGATACTTGAACCTCTTAAAGCACAGACCGCCCATTCTTCTTATAATCACTGAGACGAGATGTTTTCTCAAACTGTGCAATTTCCAAAGCGTTTTCCGGCTAAATTCAATTACCCTGATGCTGACATTTGCCCACACAGTCCATCCTATTAAGAGTCTATATTCACTCTGAAGAGCGTGGAAACATTCTTAGGCAACGTTCTTAGAGATTAGCCAGTACTGAGAAGAAGGGGTCTCTGAACCGTCATTAAATGAGACACGTGAAGAAACTGTGAGTCAGCACAATTAAACTACAGAAACACAACAAATGGGATACTGAATAAATAAACTGAATAAGAATATGACCTGGACTAAACCAGACTAGGACTAGACCTGGACTAAACCAGACCAAGACTAGACCTGGACTAGACCAGGATTAGACCAGGACCAGATCAGGACTAAACCAGATGAGGACTAGACCTGGACTAAACCAGATGAGAACTAGACCAGGACTAAACTAGACCAGGACTAGACCAGGACCAGATCAAGACTAAACCAGATGAGGACTAGACCTGGACTAAACCAGACCAGGACTAAGAACAGGACTAGAATAGGACGAGACCTTGGGCATCCCACCTTGCCCCCAGTGTCTGCGGACACTGGTAGTCCCCATGGCAGAAGATACATGTGACGTGAGCCATCCTCCTGTGGACCCACCACCCGCGGGAGGATTCATGGGGGCTGGTGCATTGTGTTCTGGGCAGCAGAACACTGCTTGGACTGCTGCCCCGCGACCCAGAAAATGGAAAAGCGGAAGAAAATGAATGAATGAATGAATGTATTATTTTTGATTGCCACGGTGAAATTTTGGAAATAAATCTATGGGATAAAAGAAATATTTTCAGAGTCTGCCTCATACTTAGACCACATTGGCCAGCTTCCCCACAATTTATATGAGAGACATAGCAATTATCAAAGGGTTAGGGAAAGGAGGTGACAGACAAGGCCACAGAGGTCGGAAAGACGATGTTCATATTTTAATCTTTGCAAAACGTGAATAATAAAAAACAATATACTCGTACTTAAACACGTTACACATGGAATACAAGTATGCCGACCTTTGCCATCACAATATGTTTGTCTCTAATTTTCCACACTTTGCGCTCTCGTACCAGCCACAAACAAACTGGTTGTTGCCTCCAGACCTTTAGAGCTCTGAAGGTCTTGTGCTGTATCAGGGCTTGGGTAGTTGACAATATCGGGATCGCTTACAGCAGCAGAATCGACAAATCGCCACTGTCCCTGAACAAACTTGAATCGATCTCATATGGATCTTCTCGCCCAATTATTTGACTTTGTTCATATAACGCTCCTTTTCTTTGGCATCCACTTATCTGTATACAACTGGTCAACTGTATCAGAAGTTTTGGATTCCGATGTGGAAGGTTTATCGCCAAATTTTTTGTTTTTCTGCATGGTTGCTTGTGTGTTTAATTTGAGTGAGCAATATCTCCAACATGGCCACACATCCGGGTCATGGTTGGATTTTTCGAGTCCGTGAAAATGCTCTATAGGCAACAAGTCATTTTAGATTAGCTCTGGTCAAAACACATATATCGCCTTTAATACGCATATGAACGGGAATGAGTGCAGCTCGCGCCAGCTCCAAATACAATGCACTGAACCAGAGCGCTAGCATTAGCATTGTAGCTCTGAGAACAACAAAGTTAGCACTCACCAGTTGTACTTAAAGGAATAGTAATGTTTTTTTACAATCTGAACCTTATTTCGGTAATAAAACAACGTGACTTACTCACTCATAGTACTTTGGTGTCATTTGGAGCATTTCCGGAGATTTTGTAGTTTAGCGATGTCCGTGAGTGCTCGGGGCATAATGTTTGCTGTCTCCAAATAACACAAACGTTATCACTTTTCAAATTACAGAAGCTCAATGTCTTAGTCTACACTTTCGTTTGAGTCTAAAGTGGCCTCTAATCCGATATTTAGCCATAGTTTCGATAGCACTCACGTTACCCGGATATCGCTAAACTAAAAGTACTGTGGGTGAGTAAATCACGTTCTTTTATTACCAAAATAAAGTTCAGATTGTAAAAAAACTTTACTATTCCTTTAATCACACAGACAGCACTTTGTCATGAAGGCAAGAGGCGTCTTGAGAAAGGATGGCAACATAACAGTCACTTTAGAGTACTTTTAGAGGTAGAACAAGCACTTTTTAGAGGGATAATCTCTGTTAGCTCCGTTACACGCGACGTGAGTTTGGACGGTTCCTCGTCTCCTCCGATTGTCTGTTTCAGTTGGCCACAAAAACGTCATGTCAGGTTCAGCGCCGTAGGCGCGACGCTATAGGTGCTGTAGGCTTTACATTAGTGATGTTCAGCGTCTTTACATTAGTCATGGGAATTTCGGCTCTTTTTGGAGAGCCAGTTCAGATTTTCTGCTTCTTAAATTAATTTAACACCAAAAATAATACAAAACTGTGTTTTAAATTAATTACTAATGTAAAAACATGCATAATGTTTAAAATGTTTATAAATATTATAAAGTATAAAAAGTCCCATGTAACACCTGCTTGGATACTGTATGAGATTCACAATTGGTTACTTTTAAGGAATGGAGGAAAAATCAAAAGAATGGTTCAGACTCTAGGAGGAAGGTGAATGCATGTTAAATGAAACTCAAAACAAGGAGATGTGGTGCTACCCATGTACCAAGTGTTATTGAATGAATATATACACAATATTTACAGAAACAAGTGCACTTTTAAGTAATAGCAATTTTTGATGAAACCACAGTAGAAGTTCATTTGAAGAAGTTCGATAAATCCCAGGCACAGTAAGAGTTCGTAATGCTCGTTTCCACTGAGCGCTAGAGTTGTTTGGTTTGTAGATAGTTGAGATTTAAATGTCCATTTTGTTAGTCTGTATAAGCGATATCCGGAAACGATAAGTGTCCATTGTCCATTGTCTCATAAAGAGACCGAGCCAGAGCGCGTTGGGGGTGGTGGAGTGAGCGAAACGAGTTACAAAAAGGCTACAGAGCCTCCTACCGCACACTGAAGTGTAGGCTGATCCAGGTCCAACAGGTCTTAAGTTGGGCTGCTGGCCCTTTGATTAGTAGCAGCAGGACAACCCAACAGCAGTCCAAAAACCTGGCCTGTGCAAGAACATGCATGTATAAATAATCTGTGTACACAATAGATGCCTAATAAATAAATAAATAGCAATGAGTAATATAAATTGTAAGCAAATTGAATGTACATTATTAATAGAAAAATAATTCTGCAGCACCATTTCTCTAACAATAAAGTGCATAGTACTTAATCACAATTGCATATCATTATCATTAGAGGCAAATAATCATGATTAAAAAGGTCACATTAGCACAAAAGACATGTCAATAAAGTGTAAAGTTACTGCTTAAACCACACAGCAGAACTTTAGCATTATGCACCTTCAAATACAATTCAGTTGAGTGATTCATTAAATAAATCGGTGCTTATAATCACTTCTAAACATAGTAGATGCTAAACCAATGCTAGCACCGGCTAGCGCTAGCGCCGGTTAGCATTAGCATCAACACAACACAACACTCACCGATTCCTAAGTTTCTTTCACACATGGATCAGTCAGTGTCTCACTTGCAGCGGAGGCATCTACAAGGTTAGGGAGCACAACGCTTAAAAATCGGATAATTTAGTTGAATAAGCGATTTAATGAGTAAAATGGGTTACCTGCAGCTTGCTCACCGTCCTACTAGCCACGCACCTAACAGCCGAGTGAGTGTCTAGTCTATATTGCGAACGGAGGAGGCAGAAAATCTCGGGACCTAATTCAAATCCCGCGAGACTTCGAAGGATATTAAAATGACAGCGGCAGCTCAAAGGTAGAGAGGGAGAACCCATAGATTACTTATTTATTAATTTATTTATTATATATATTAATGCACATCTATTTTGTAATATTAAAATATAGACCTGGGTTACACCCATCTCAGTTAGACAAACTTTTAACTATTTACATTAAAGCAACCTGCGCAAACTGACAAAATGCAGATGCCGCAACACATCTTGACCAGTCATGTGTGGCTTTCACAAAAAGTAATAATTTGTACAGTACTCTGCATTTAGATTTTTTTCTAATAATTTAAAAGGCTACAACTGATTCATGATCCTCATGTCATTGTTAAGCAGCATGATGCAAGTTAGAACACATCTCACCTCTGCCTCTCTCACCTCAGGAAGCCTTAATGAACTCTGTGTTATGTTTATTATTATGTTAATGTTACTCCACAGTAGTGTGCGATAGTCATTCCATTTCTCACTGCATTCCATCCTAATTCCCCCTGTTTATCTGTATTTAATGAACCTGATGAATGATTCCATTAGTGTAGAATAAGAACTGAACACAGGTCTCTTGACACCACAATATGACTCAAACATGACTGATTTTATTGAATAAGTATTGATCTGGACAGCAGTCCGTTCTGTGTGTTGGTGTGTGCGTGAATGAATATTATGATGTTTAAGTTCCAGCTCTGTCGTCTTGTTTATTTGCCGTGTTGGTCACCAGTAAAGGTCACACTTTGAAGATTTCTAGAAGAGCGATTTTTAAGATGTCTAGATACCAGAGTTGTGTCAGAAGGTAAAATCTAAATCAGAGAGTTGTCCAGCTAACGATACATGTGAGACGACGACCTCAGTTGTTCCGCTAGCGATGAACGTGAGATGACGTTTTCATGGCCAAATGAAACAGCCAATCAGAGGAGAGCCATACCAGCCAATTAGAGACTTGGAAGGCAGTATCCTCCCCTACCATCCTACGTTTGGCAAATTCGCACCTGGCACGACACAATACACAACTGAATAGTAACACACTACCATGTTTAAAAGAGCTTTACACACTAAGTCTCGCGATACGTGAGCAAAGTCTCACGAAAGTTAAGAACTTAGCCCTGGGTGAAAATGTAAGGTAGAGATGAGCCAGGGACAGAAAAATACACCAGGACTGAACCAGGACTAGATCAGGACTAAAGCAGTTAATTTAAAACAGGAAGTTAAACCACAAAACACAACCACACACACAGTAAAACTTATTTCAAAATAAAAGCATACAAATAAAAACTTAAAAAGCATTTCCACTCTGTTTCAAATACATCAAATTTTTTCAATACCAATCCACCCGTCAATTCTGGAACTATTTTTTAGGGTTTGTTGTCTTCGTCTTCATTATTTTCATATTTTCTTTTGCAGAGAAGACGTCCCCCCTCCGGAGAGCCGACCCGTCAGCCGCAGGACCACCAGGAGCAGCGGCCCGTCCCAGCACCACGTGACCTATGACCCTTTGGGGGGCACGGAGCTCAGCTGGTCCGATGACGTGACCTCCGACCTCCCCTCTAGCAAAAACCAAGTCTACAACCCGGTACAGTACGACAGCAAGTTCGGATACGCCGTTTGATAAAAGGAGGAGAACGTGAAGGTCTGAAGGTGATCAAAGCTGTGAAGAACAAGAGAAAGATGACATTTTGTCTCATCGTAATCCAGAATTTCAAGATGATTAGGAAACAAGTGCTGATGGTTGGTTCCAGGGAGGAGATGGAGAGGCTGTGGAGGCTGGTAGGTTTTGCTGCTGTGGTAAAGAGCAGTCGTTCCTTACGTTTTTTTTGTCACCGAGGTTTGTCCGGCGAACTCAGGTAGAATAAAAAACTCATAAAAGTAGTTTATTGTCAACTATTATGATTCTATTTTACTGTTTTAATTACACTACCAGTCAAAACTTCGGCCACACTTTTACATTTTTGTTTTGTCTTTATTTGCATCACTGTTTACATTGTAGATTCTCACCGAAGGCATCAAAACTACGAATGGACACGTGTGGAATGTAGCAAAAAAATAAAAATAAATAAATAACAATACAGTGGTCCCTCGTTCTATCGCGGTTCACTGTTCGTGGCCTCGCTGTTTCGTCGATTTTTTTTTTTTTTTTTTATAGTGTAACATTTATTTATAGTGTAACATTGTGTTCTGCATCCTGATTGGCTAAGAGACTGTAGACCTTTGTCGATTTATAGATGGGGGACGCGGGGGGGACCGGGACCAGACTGGAACTAGACCAGGACTAGACTAGGACTAAACGTGGACTAAACCAGGTCTAAACCAGAAATAAACCAGGTCTAGACCAGGTCTAGACCTGGACTAAACCGGGACTAGACCAGGTCTAAACCAGGATTAAACCACCATGTGCCGCTCTTTGCTGGTTTCGTGCGGCTGGTTTGTGGCTCGGGCTGAGAGGACGCGGTCCGGGCGCCGCGGTTCGATCTCGTGCTCGCAGCCCCGGTGTACGCGCGGCCTCGCGCCAGTCACACTGCTCTGTCACGGATTTGACCACGATGAGGGGTGCACGTGTCGCGCACTTCTCCAAGGGGTTGGTGCGCGTTACGTCCTGGGACGTGGCTCATGTCTCCGCTCCCCTCACACGTCCGGCGGGGCTTCCGGGGCCGCGTCTCCCCCCACACTTCACTATTAATACATTTTGTTGAAAATCTATGAAAGTTTGAGTGTTTAAACGAGAGAGAAATGTGAGAAAAGGTTAATTCCAGTCTGAGAAAAGTGTATAATGTGTGTGGTGAGGCATTTACAGCCTTAAAACATGTAGAATAATTGTAAAATATAAAGTTGTCCTACTTCGCAGATTTCTCTTATTGCAGGTTATATTTCTGGAACCTAACCCCCGCGATAAATGAGGGATTACTGTATTTTATTTGAACCCTGGTTTACACTTTTTTCCTGTGTCTAAAATGTAGGAAGTACTAAACATGAAGTAGAAAAAACAACAGTTGTGTAAGATTTTCTGTTTCTACACTGGTATCAGTTAATATTGGGTATGGGCAGATACCCGATCGGCAGTCAAAGTATCGATATCGGTATCAGAAGCAAATAAGCTAGATCAGTGCATCCCCAGTGAATTCTTGGGTCAGGCTGGAGTCTGTGTAAATGAGGCTTTCGATTAGTTTTTGAGTGAATGAAATAGTTTTGTGTTCACTTTGTTTTGTTGAATGAATAAAGCTGTGAAGGACTAATAAAAGACCATTTGTCACATTAAAATAAAAGTGTCTTTTTAGAACTGGCTGAATCACTTTTAGTGACACAAGAATAACTCTAGTTTTGTACACTTTTAAGAGCGTGTATTGTTTTGTATTACGCTTCACTGAAAACTGAAATTGGAAGGTCAAACGAAAACACTGACATTTGTGCAAAAATGTGACTCAAAAGCTCAAAAGCAAAATTTTCAAATTTTAATTGAAAATTTAATTGGCAAATTTCTAAAATTCAATGGGGGTAATTTCAAGACTGCAGTCATATTTATCATTTACTAAACGTGTTGTCTTATTTTTTAATATTTTAATATTTTTTGATGTGACAATTGTGTTTTTGCTACTGTTTTTGTACTGTTCGTTTTGCTAGTTTGTGGAAATTCAACTTGAAGGTAATGCAGCTGTTTTTTGTTTAGTTTTTTTAGATAAACAAACTTTTTTTTTTCCATTTCCTGAAGTGTACTATATACATACATATGTGTTTATGATGTACTGTATTTGTATTTATAACACTGAATGAATAAAGTACTTACTGTGAGCATTTTCATTTAATCTCCCAATGTGAAGAGTGAAAACAAACACAAACACACAGTTTTTAAATCAAAATGAATATTTATTTCATGATAGACCTCATTTGGAAATATTCAACCATTTAAAAAATGTACACGATTAAGTATGCATTTTTGAAGGATGTACTGAGGAGTTGAAATGAAAACAAAAGCCACATGCAATGGGAGGGTTTCCATTACACAGACGGCACCTAGCCCCTCCCCCTCAGAGTACAGGGAGTGTGTATCGTGTCCTGTGGTACATTAGTAGTATCTTGTGTAGTTTTGGGGCAGTGAACTTTATTTTTTTTTTTACAATAATTGTTGTTTACTGGCAATACATTGATACTTTGCAGTGACATCACGCTGGGGGATACTTCATGTACAGCTCTGGAAAAAAATAAGACCACTGCATTTTTTTCTGAAATCAGCATCTCTACATGTATTACAGCCATTCCATTCCAGCGCCTGTTGAATTCCAACACAAACACAAAGCTGAGCTACTTCAGTTCTTGCACCAGGAGTGGAATAAAGTCACCCAAGAACAATGTGAAAGACTTGTGGAGAGCATGCCAAGACGCATGAAAGCTGTGATTAAAAATAAGGGTTATTGCACCAAATATTGATTTCTGAACTCTTCTTAAGTGTAAACATTAGTATTATGTTGTTTTAAATGAATTTGATCTTGTTTCTTTGCATTGTTTGAGGTCTAAAAACATGTATCTTTTTGTTATTTTTTGACCATTTTCCATTTTCTGCAAATAAATGCTCTAAACGATAATAATTTATTTGGAATTTGGGGGAAATGTTGTCAGTAGTTTATAGACTCAAACAAAAATGTTCCTTTTGCCCAAACCCATACCTATAAGTAGTAAAATCAGAAAATATAATAATGTTGCAGCGGTCTCTTATTTTTTCCCAGAGTCTATGTCTATAGTGGAATGTTTAGCCCTGACGATGATGACATTATTACACACATTAGCAAACACTGCTGGGGTTTGGAAACTGGATTAAAACAAAATGTTTCAGAAACTTGTAATGAATACGAAAAGGTGAGAAAACCTTTCCAATATGAGCTAGCTTGTGACAAAATCAGTGCACCTTTCGTTGTTCGAGCTAAGTCAGTCCTTTTTGGTCAGATTGTGTTAAAACAAAACTCAGATTAAAGTCAAAAACTTGTGTAACACGGCTTCACACAGAGCAGTGCCTCCAGTTAGCCTCACCCCCGCAGGGAATGTTGAAGACATCAGCTGCAAGGTATCAAACGCAGGTAGAAGTGTGTAGTTAGCAGTCCTTAGTTTGGACAGGGTTGCCAATATTCAAAGTGAAGATCACAGTAGCCTATATTAAAGGAATATTAACATTTTTTACAATCTGAACCTTATTTCTGTAATAAAACAAGTTGTTTTACTCACCCATAGTACTTTGGTGTCATTTGGAGCAGTTTCGTAGATGTTGTAGTTTAGCGATATCCGTTAACGTGAGTGCTTGGGGCAGGCGATTGTAGTCATCAAATAACACAAACTTTATCACTTTTCAAATTACAGAAGATCATTGTCTTATTCTACACTTTTGTTTGAGTCAAAAGTGGCCTCTAATCCGATATTTAGCCATAGTTTCGAGTAGATGAGGAGGCCAGGGTGCATGCGCTCATTCACATGATTTCTCTCTCAGCTCTCGGGACCCAAACATGAAAGGCAAAGCTGTAAGACGTTTGGACCATCGTGTTTGCAGTACCCACTTCAGTCAGGACGATTTTTTACCAGCAAAGGAAAAGAAAGAAGGCCAGCGGATTCAGCGCACGATTCTGAGAAGTAATATGAAACCGATGGGTTTTCTCTGGTGCACTGCTCCTAAAACTGTCTCCACTTCATTCTTTTTGTATCCATTCTGTCTCCTCATCCGTATATTCCTCTTCAGTCCTCCATAAGTCCTCTTCAGCCTCAAAGTCCCAATCTTCTGCCATGTGTCACTCGCAACAGAAAAGTTATGAGCGTCTTCTTATCTGCAAAACAGCTGTGAATGCGCGCATACGCACTGTCCTCCTCATCTACTCGAAACTATGGCTAAATCTGGATTAGAGGCCACTTTTGACTCAAACGAAAGTGTTTGACATTGAGCTTCTGTAATTTGAAAAGTGATCAAGTTTGTGTTATTTGATGACTGCAATCGCCTGCCCCAAGCACTCACGTTAACGGATATCGCTACACCACAACATCTACGAAACTGCTCCAAATGACACCAAAGTACTATGGGTGAGTAAAACAACTTGTTTTATTACCGAAATAAGGTTCAGATTGTAAAAAAAACCTTAATATTCCTTTAAGTCTTAGTACAATGTGAATTTGCTTACATTAGAAAATCCACGCAGCGTCCCTTGCCAACTTTCCACCAAAAATGTTATGAATCTGGAATGAGATCAACTATATTTTGTCATTAAGTGCAAATTATAATATTCCAGTGACTCTTATTGTATCATATTTACAATTTCACATTATTTTGCTCTGGTCTAAGGAGAACCGCTAGCCTTCCAATACAACACCATTTCTGGCATTGTGTAACTTTTCAGTTCGGGGTCCTGTCACCTGCTTGTTTCTATGGATACGTCATTGCCCTGCCTGGAATGTTCCACAGTATGACTTTAAACAGCTTTCCCTGACAATTATTCAATTACAGGTGGTTTTATAGCTCAAAAATACCTAGAAAAGAGGCATTCTGACTGTGAGCGGCACCGCCTCTCCACAAATCTGACCTGTAACCTGGTCTGGTTTGGTCTCCTTGAGGATAGAAAGGTTTAATGCCACACTGTGAAACATTCCAGAAAGCAGAAACATTTCCACGGTGACAAGCATTTGACGTGCTCTCCAGAGAAGTTACACAAAGCGCAATAAATAAATAAACTGTGACTGGCGGCGCACCATAGCAACACATGTGTTTTATAGCTAATAGCGTCCTGTTAAGGAAAGTTACAGAGTGTGTCTTTATATTGCTGCTGGGGAAATGCATGGAACATTTTCTTTTAGTAATTTAATGGTGTACGTATTTTTTGCAGTCAACTCTTATTTTTGGTGGAAGGTGGCAATGCAAAAAACATTTCTGGATCGCAACAAACTCTTTTACAGTCTATTTCAACACTTTGATTTGAACCAAATTACATTTAAAACACAATGCCCCGTGACAGTTTGAGAATTATGAATTATTTTCTGACTGCCTGTAATTTTTGCCAGTCTTTTCAGCACCAAAAAAACAAAATAAACAAAAAAAAAACATAAAAAACAATACGCAACAAAATAAAGACCCGTCACCTGTCACAAAATAAGGCAAAAGTATTTAAAAAATTATAGAAAATCGTCAGAGAGGAATCCATGCAGACTAAACGACATGGCAATTTGGCTTCATTTAACAAAAAAATAAAATAAAAATTCTGTGCAAAAACTAAACAATGAACAGCAAGAGTAGAAAGTGTAGTGGAGTCTTGCGTGAAGCGTGGATGGTTTTGTCGATGGTTTCCTGTGAGCTGTGGGAATTATTGTAAAAAATAAAAAAGTCCAGTAGTTTTCTTTTTTTTTTTTTTTTTAGTTTTTTTGGCCAACAGCTTGCTCAGTCCATACGGTTGGCACAAATGCGTTTTCTTGACCGTAGTTCTATGGATGTGGACGCAATGTTGTGGAGTAGCACTGAAAACCAAACATAGACCAAGGGACATCTGAACGTTTGGAGATTTGATCATTTATAAAGACTTTGGTTGTTGAATTTGCTAGCATATATCGAACTAGCTAGAATCCGAGAATTTAGCAAATGCTCCAGCTAACGATTCCTGACCAAGATCTATCTAGCTCAGCAGTTGGATTTGATGATAAAACCCTGAGAGTCAGTTGACAGAATGCAGTTTGTCATGCGATAGTACATCAATACAGAGGCTGCAGCACTAATCCTGACCACATGATCGTCGTGTCGAGTATGTGCCTTTGGCAGTGTCGTAGCAAAGAGACCTGACCACCCTTTTGTTTGTCTTCTTTTTGAGTGTTACATGTGGTATGTGTGATTAAGTAGATTTAAATCAATGAGAAGGGATAATCCCTGCCCATAGTAGTAGAGAGAGTAAAATAGACTTTACACCAGTAAAGTCCTGTCCAATACCCAGCCCAAATGAAGTCTTTACTTGTTACATTTGCATGTTCTACCTGTGTCTGCGTGGTCAGTGCTCCAGATTCCTCCATCAGTCTCAGTAGACCAATCCCCTGCTATGGGGCTCTTTATCATGAACCTAAATCTACTCCCAACAGGGAGAGCCTTACACCTGCGCTCTTGAACTTAGAGGATCCACCACCTGTTTGTTTCAGTGACATTCTTATCACTTCACCATTCAAGTGAAGCCAACCGGCCAAGTTACTGGTCTGATCTGTGGGAAGGAGAGTCAGCTGAGAGCAAAAATCAAATCATAATTTAATAACAAATACTCCTTGAATTGAATAAAGACAGTTTATTACCATACTGTGGAATATTCCACGTAAAACAAAGACATCTCCATGGAGACAAGCAGGTGGTGTACCCCCCTCCCTTTTGAAGCTAGCTTCACCATGTTTTTATGCTCAGAGTCCCTTGGTCCATTGAACTGTATATCTCCAGTATTTGTCGGACGCTCTTGTTCACTGCTGATGTTGAGGTTTGGAGAGACGACCATTTCTCGAAGGCACCGTACTGTCCATTGGTCAGTGTGTGAGTGTGTGTGTGGGCACATGCATACAGGAGTCCAACCAGAACGCCTGGTGTCAGCCCCCACAAGGCATCACCATGACAACTAAGGCAAAAAAATCTCTCGACAACAAATCAGAAAAGCAGGTTTTTTGTTTTCGGAACACATTTTGGACCGCGGCTAAAATCCTCACAATAATCATGATAATAAACTCTATTCAATAAATTATCTATACTGTACAATTATTTCACCATAGCAACGAAACGGAGCCTTTTCAAAGTAAAGCTATCCAAATTGTGTGCGGCGAAATTAGCCACACTTCTCCTGAAAGAGTTGAGACAGGAGATCTTGAACAAAAATGAGAGCGACGCAGATGCATAAGAAGAAAAAGAGAGAGAGACAGTCACTGAAATACAGTATCCAGCAAAAGCAACATCGAAAGTCAATTGGGGTTTTCCATTGGTTTTTCCATTGTTTTTTCCATTGGGTTTTCCATTGGGTTTTCCTGGACTGGAGTGATTTCCTCTGAGTAGAACAGTAGATAGAGAGTTCCTGAAGTGGAGTTGGTTACTGAGCGCCGCCCTCTTCGTCCACATAAGTCGAGGGGAACCAGCCGATCTGAAAGACACAATAAATAACAAGATGTTAGCCGAAAAAAAAAGAAAATTGTTTGTCATGATGATAACATTTGATTTACTTTGATGCCAACAAAAATGTTTCACACTCGAGCAAGATCATTCTAAAACCCTTCAGAAAAAGCTCCTAAGTTTGTCCTGTTTTTTTTTTTGTTTTTTTTCCCCCAGTATCAATTGGGAGATTGGAGATTAGAGATGGGTCCCCGGGTGCCTGAAAGATGAGCTACCCACTGCTGCTGAAAAGGATGGGTCAAATACAGCGAAATAATTTCCCTACAGGGATAAATAAAGGATAATAAAATAAAAAAAATCTGTTTTTAATTACAGATAAGCTGATATAAAGGTTGGCTGATATATTGGTCCAATATTTGCCCTTTTTAGCAAATCAGCTATTGGCCATAAATCTCTAGATGAGGCCGATATTTTGTTGCTACCAGCTGCCTAAATATGCATGAAAAAATGTAGTCCAGAGTAGAATAAAAATGTGAATACAATGGACTCTACACAGTTTGTAGAAAAAGAAAGCTGTGGATGAGTTTGTATGAAATTTTACTCCCACATATCAGCCCAAAAATATCAAGAGATAATTGCCCATTGGTTCATTGAGATTCTAAACAATAGGGATTGGCAAAATGCCGATTCCTGCTCACACCAAGTTGTGTTGTTGTGTCCTTAGGCAAGGCACTTCACCCGCACTGCCTATATGTGTTGTGCGAGAGTGATAGTTGGTTGGAGGAGTCATTGGCACAGATTGGCAGCTTTGCTTCCATCAGTCTGTCCCATACCAGCTTTGGCTACAACAGAAGGTTACCAGTGTGTGAAGGACATGAATCATGACAGTGTAGCTCCTGGACAGGCTTATTGTTGGTAGTTTTAAATATACTCTACAAGGGAGCAGGGTTCTGACAATGTATAATAGACAATGCACAGGTGAGAAGTTGTTTCTAGAACTTTTATGGTAAAATGGAGACTTACAGGGTTCAGAATTGAAGACAGAATACTCATTTGTGAAGTTATCGAAACTAAAGAAATCAGAGATTTCTAAACCTAAACCTAAATAGGAGAAAAAGGGACAGTTCCTGAAGTTTTAGAATGGTTTTGCTCTATATTAGAACAAGTACAAAACTACACACACTATATCATACACAGCTCTGGACCACTGCAAAATGATCAGTTTTTCTGATTTTACTACTTATAGGTTGCCTGGAAGAATCCATGACTCATCGCTGTACCAGCGAGTGAGTCTGGTAACGCTTGATCCACAGAATGCGCTGCGGTTGCGCGTAGACAGAGAGCTAAGTGAACCAATCAGAGATTGCGCCATCTTGATTCAAAACTGAGGCGGAACTTCCGCTGCCTAAGAGTGACTTTGCGGGCAAAGGCGGGGGCACTGACGTCACCATCTTTGAACGAATCAGAATCGCGAAGTCCGTTTGGAACCGGAGGAGCGAGGGTGGATGGAGGGTGTCCAAATGGTATCGCGGTGTATAGGAAATACAGAGAGATATCATTTGGCTGGCCAGGTAAACTTATAGGTATGTGTTTGGGCAAAAGGAACATTTTAGTTTGAGTCTATAAACTACTGACAACATTTACCCCAAATTCCACATGAAAATATTATCGTATAGAGCATTTATTTGCAGAAAATGACAAATGGTCAAAATAACAAAACAAAAAAAACATGTTTTCAGACCTCAAACAATGCAAAGAAACAAGATGAAATTCATTTTAAAACAACATAATACTAATGTTTACACCTAAGAAGAGTTCAGAAATCAATATTTGGTGCAATAATCCTTATTTTTAATCACAGCTTTCATGTGTCTTGGCATGCTCTCCACAAGTCTTTCACATTGTTCTTGGGTGACTTTATTCCACTCCTGGTGCAGGAACTGAAGTAGCTCAGCTTTGTGTTTGTGTTGGAATTCAACAGACGCTGGAATGGAATGGCTGTAATACATGTAGAAATGCTGATTTCAGGGAAAAAATACAGTGGACTCTTATTTTTTTCCACACACACACACATTGCCGGAGAGACAAAGAGATTAAATGCCGGGACATAACGTCTTATTAATAATTAAATTAGATCTACAAAACATGAGAAAATGACACAAACAAAATCATATGTGAAGGAGCGCAAGAAACACAAATGTTCCCATCATTTCATATTGTCCACATAAAGCTTTTGTCACATGTAGACTTAGTAACCAAAACTTTTACCCAAGTAAGAGTAGTTATATAAATACATGAGTGAAAAGTCCCTCAGTCGTCCAGGTAGAATCCATGATAAAAGGAGAAGTTCAATTTGTCAACTGGACAAAGTTTGTTTGGTTGAAAACGTTTCGCTGCTCATCCGAGAGGCTTCGTCAGCTCTGGTTATTGTGCTGGTATATTGTGCTGGTGTGCTTATATAAATACAAATATTACTCAAGTAGGTGTAAAAGTAAAGGTAAAAGTACATGTGACTGAGTCCTCCTGCCATTGTTACAAGTACAAGTGTCTCATTTGAGAAGCAGGAATTAAGCCTCCACTGTGGGCTGGAAGTTGATGCAGTTCTCATCTGAATTTTCATTTCAAATTTTCAAACTGAAATAGCAAAATCCCTCCAGTGGAGATGGTAATAAACGGCTGGTCGGTGAGACAAAAATGCATCCCGGCAGTTTGAGTTTTTGTCATTTGCTTTGGTGTAGTTCCTGGTTGGAAGTGATATTCATAAAACATTTGTTTGAACAATAATCTTTCATAAACAGCTTCAAATCAACACAAATACAAATTTCAAAGTGATTTTTTTAAAATAAAAATTGAATAATTTTGCTCCAACAAACAAACTAAACCACCAAACACTTTATCTGAAAATCTCAAGGCAACACTCAAGCACACACAAAAGAGAATTCTGATGCAACAAAGGCTCTATTTTATGCATTAAACGAGCACTATGTAACTGAATGTTCCACTGTATGGCATTAAATTGATCTCCATGTTGACAAGCAGTTACATATCAGATCTATGGAGAGGCTACTCCGCTCACAGCAAGAATGTAGGTATTTTTCAAGTTTGATTTTTATCAATAAAAACACTAGTAATTTAATGAATGCAAGCTATAGAACATTAACACCTCAGTGTATTGTAAGTATTCCAGAAAAATCCTAAAAATGCACTTGATACTTTTGACTCCACAGCTTTGGCATTTTAATATATTGTTTAGTTAAAAACAAAGTACATACATGGGAAGAAATAAAAGTTAAATTTTTCATTTTAAGAGGAGAAAATGCACCACTGTAGCACAGGGCTCAAGGACATCCTGTCACAGTCAGAGATAAAAGTGTTTAAATAAGGCCATAGCTGCAGGAATCAAAGCTCGTAAATTGTTTATTGACCTTTGCTTAACCAGGAGAGTCCCGCTGAAAGGAAGAATCTCTTTTCTTGACCCCAGGGTGGAGTCTATTGTGCCGTATCCAACTTACTTTGATCCCAAAGGGGCCAGATCAGAAAACTCATGGCATTTATACCCCAAAAATAGCAAGTCCAAATATTTGTGCAGAGAAACGCAAATCTATTACAGAAGTCTTTTTTATTTGATGAACTCTTTCTTTCATATTTATTTATTTTATTTATTTATATCATATATTTGTCCCCGAAGGGAAATTTGTCCTCTGCATTTGACCTATCCTTTATTCAGGAGCAGTGGGCAGCACATGACTGCGCCCGGGGACCATCTCCATGATCTTACTGCTTAGGCTTGGTCAGGACCTCAGCTGGAGGATTTTACCTATGGTGCATTACAAAATATAATATTATGAACAACCTGAAACTTTAAGAAAAATGCAATTTTCAACACAGGTTTCCAATTCACCTCCGTGAACAAATAGGAATTAGTAAATTTTTCTTGGAAAATCACTTTTCTCATTTTTGACATTTTGCTGATGAACGTGCCGCTCTTTGCTGGTTTCGTGCGGCTGGTTTGTGGCTCGGGCTCCAGAGGACGTGAGTGCTTAAATTTAAGAGTAATTTAAGCAGTAGTGTCAGTGTCATTTAAGAGTAATTTAAGCATCAGTGTCATTTAAGCAGCAGTGTCAGTGTCATTTAAGTGTCATTTAAGCAGCAGTGTCAGTGTCATTTAAGTGTCATTTAAAGGGATATGCCACCCCCAGGTCAAATTTGGGCATCTCCCCACAGTCCAGAGACTAAAATAAGTGGTGGAAAGCGTTTTCCTGCTCACCCAGCCATTGTCCGAGTCTGTCGCCACTGACCGCCGCGGTATCTGCAGCTCCTCCGCCTTAGACTGGAGTCTAACGTCGCCAGAGAAAGATTTCAGCCAAAAGGAATTAATTTGCTCGATGCGTTTCCCAATTACTTTCTGTGTAGTGCGCATTCATATCAAGTGCAAATAAATGTGCAAATCAAAACGGAGAGCTTGCCTTGGTCATTTTGGGTGGGAACTATTTTCCAGTGCGGAAGAATACAGCCGAATCACGCAGCACGCTGCCAGGGGAATCCCAGTTACGCACCGGGAAGGGAGTTCCCCTGTTGCACAACGTGGTGCGTGATTCGGCTGTATTCTTCCGCACTGGAAAATAGTTCCCACCCAAAATGACCAAGGCAAACTCTCCGTGTTGATTTGCACATTTATTTGCACTCGATATGAATGCGCACTACACAGAAAGTAATTGGGAAACGCATCGAGCAAATTAATTCCTTTTGGCCGAAATCTTTCTCTGGCGACGTTAGACTCCAGTCTAAGGCGGAGTAGCTGCAGATACCGCGGCGGTCAGTGGCGACAGACTCGGACAATGGCTGGGTGAGCAGGAAAACGCTTTCCACCACTTATTTTAGTCTCTGGACTGTGGGGAGATGCCCAAATTTGACCTGGGGGTGGCATATCCCTTTAAGCATCAGTGTCATTTAAGTGTCATTTAAGCAGCAGTGTCATTGGGGGAGGGCAGGGCGCGGAGAGAGTTTAGCATCCAGCAGCAAAATGTGTTTACAAGCCCTTTGCACAACTCCTAACGACAACTAGCATGCTATCGTGCTCTTCCTTATTATCGGACAATAAAACACTTTGTAATTAGGAGCAGACAGCACGCAGCAAACTTATTTTGACCTCAAGAGCTGCTTATACAGTATATCTGCGCTGGGGCTTTTATCGAATACATAAGGGGGAAAAAAATCAAGTAAAAAATACAAATTAGCAACCAGCTTTCTAAATTTACAGCTGACAGTGCACGACCGGCACGGGGGCTGCAAGCATGAGATCTCATGCTTGCAGCCCCGGTGCCGGTCGTGCAGACCAGGACTAGGGGTGCTCCTCGCTCCTTGCGCGGTGCAATGCTCCTCGCGCGGTGCCATGCTCCTCGCACGGTGCCATGCTCCTCGCACGGTGCCATGCTCCTCGCGCAGTGCGTTCATGTCTCCGCGCTGCTTCCGGAGTCGTGTCTCCCCCCACGCTTCACTATTTAATACATTTTGTTGAAAATCTTGCGTGTTCGGCGCTAGAGCTAAGAGGCAGAGAAAGGTGCTTTTTGAGCGGGGATAACAGCGGGGCGTGCATCTGAGCGCGCATTATTCGAATTTTTGAGATTTCGCGCTTCGTAACTTGAATTTTCTTTCGTATCTAGAGGCCAAAATTTAACGTGTAGGCATTTCGTAACTTGGATTTTTCATATGTAGGGTCTTTCGTAAGGTGAGGTACCACTGTACCAAATACACGTAAAGAGCAGGAAAAGAAGTCGGTGTGATGATGGCCTGGTTACACAGAGGAGGAATGAGAACTTAAAGCAGCTCCCAGTTTCTAGGCAACAGTGGTGGTTGTAAAATAAGGGAAGAGAGTGCCTTCTGTACGATCCATCAAAATCGTGTAGTGTAAGAATGCAAAGTTTTGTGTGTGTCGGTGCTATGTTAAGTGATGATCCTTATGTCCCTGTATGGGTGAAAATGCATCTTGGGAAAATGGCCAGGATCCCATCCAAATTTTGTCACTGGAGAAAAGGTTTAATTTCAGTCTTATTTAGTGCAGTCGGTCTGATGTGATGTGTGACACTTCTATTGTGAATTCAGCTCTGCCATGGAGATTATAATTAGAGACATAGCTCATATTTGATCTGACAGCAAAAGGAGTGTTTACAAAGAAATGAACAGACTGAGATGTCAGCTGTAAATTTAGAAAGCTGGTTGCTAATTTGTATTTTTTACTTGATTTTTTCCCCCTCATGTATTCGATAAAAGCCCCAGCGCAGATATACTGTATAAGCAGCTTTTGAGGTCAAAATAAGTTTGCTGCGTGCTGTCTGCTCCTAGTTACAAAGTGTTTTATTGTCCGATAATAAGGAAGAGCACGTTAGCATGCAGTTGTTGTTAGGAGTTGTGCAAAGGGCTTGTAAACACATTATGCTGCTGGATGCTAAACTCTCTCCCTGCCCTGCCCTCCCCCAATGACACTGCTGCTTAAATGACACTTAAATGACACTGATGCTTAAATGACACTTAAATGACACTGACACTGCTGCTTAAATGACACTTAAATGACACTGACACTGCTGCTTAAATGACACTGATGCTTAAATTACTCTTAAATGACACTGACACTACTGCTTAAATGACTCTTAAATTACACTGACACTGCTGCTTAAATGACACTCAAATGGCACTGACACTGCTGCTTAAATGACACTTAAATGGCACTGACACTGCTGCTTAAATTACTCTTGAATGACAAACACTACTGCTTAAATGACTCTTAAATGACACTGACACTGCTGCTTAAATGACACGTAAATGGCACTGACACTGCTGCTTAAATTACACTGACACTGTTGTTTAAATGGCACTGACACTGCTGCTTAAATGACACGTAAATGGCACTGACACTGCTGCTTAAATTACACTGACACTGTTTTTTAAATGGCACTGACACTGCTGCTTAAATGACACGTAAATGGCACTGACACTGCTGCTTAAATTACACTGACACTGTTGTTTAAATGGCACTGACACTGCTGCTTAAATGACACTTAAATGGCACTGACACTGCTGCTTAAATGACACTCAAATGGCACTGACACTGCTGCTTAAATGACACTTAAATGGCACTGACACTGCTGCTTAAATGACACTGACACTGCTGCTTAAATTACTCTTGAATGACATACACTACTGCTTAAATGACTCTTAAATGACACTGACACTGCTGCTTAAATGACACGTAAATGGCACTGACACTGCTGCTTAAATTACACTGACACTGTTGTTTAAATGGCACTGACACTACTGCTTAAATGACACGTAAATGGCACTGACACTGCTGCTTAAATTACACTGACACTGTTGTTTAAATGGCACTGACACTGCTGCTTAAATGACACTTAAATGGCACTGACACTGCTGCTTAAATGACACCATTTGAGCTTTATTACGTTACACATTGTGTGTTTTACCTATTTGTATTATATACAAGTTTACTGTACTTTTGCTATGGGTATATGTGATGTTTTAGTCATTATGTTTATTGTCTTGTTTATCAGATGTTTTATGTTCACTGTGGGTCTAGGGGGCGCTGCAATTTCAAATCCTACCGGAGATCCTTCATCCCCATCATCATTAGACTGTATAATTCTACTATATAGTCCAAACGTGCAATATCCTTTTTCCATACTCTCCTAGTTACTGTTTTTTATTATTATTACTTATTTTATCAGACTGTATAACTCCACTATATAGTCCAAACATGCAATATCTTCTTTTTTTCCATACTCTTCTAGTTACTGTTTGTATTATTATTATTATTATTATTATTATTATTATTATTATTATTATTATTATTATTATTATTACTTATTTTATTCCATTCTTGCCTGCATGCACTTTTTCTTTCTTGTTCAAACTGTCCCTGCCTGGAGCTTCTGTGGCAAGTAAATTTCTCCTGTGTGAGATCAATAAAGTCTTATCTTATCTTATCTTATCTTATCCTGTGAGTGCAACCTGTACATGTTTTTTGACAATAAAGCTGACTTTGAACTTTTGAACTTTGATTATGGTGAATAAGGGATAACTCTGGACCACTGTGCTGTTTAATATGAACTAATTCAAGGTTTTAAGACAGTAAAAATTAGGAACAGTGCCTTTAAAGGTGAATGGACATAGCTAACCCGCTAGCCGTCACGTTCCGAATAGGAAATGAGCATGGGCGCACTTCCAGCTCCATTGACTCTGGGTTCTGTTCACTTTATACTGATAAAACATCACCGTGAGCTTCGTCATTTTGGTCTTAAATTGCTCTACATGATCCTGGTGTTTTTATTTCACTATTTTGTCCGTAAATCAAGATATGAACATTAATAACAGACAAATCAGGAGCCTTCTTTCGCCGAGGTCACTCATGCTAGTGTTGGCAACAGGTTTGATTGACAATGTTGCTAAGTGCCCGCTCCCTGCTAAACTGAGTTGAGCGGGAAGAGGCGTTATCTTCAACACAACACTCTTCTCGCTCCGGATTGGCTCTCTGGTTGCTATGATATTCGCGGTTGGAATTCTAAACACAGAACTCTAGATTAGCTGCTGTAACCGCCAGCTTCGATGAGCTTTATTTGGTTGGAGCCGAACGCCGTGGGTGACGTCACACTCCCTCAGTGCAATTCTTTATAAAGTCTATGGCTCATATACAGCATTAGATGTAGAAAGTGGGCAGTGGCCCAATGGAACATTCTCTGCATTTTATTTGACAATTTTGGTGACATTTATAATTTTACTTCCTTGTTTAACATGAGCACCAGATGTAAGATACGTAGAGGTAATTCTGTAACTGTTACCGAGCAACCATAATGTAAACAAGCCCCAAAACACACCCCATTTTCATAACAGTCAGCATAATCTAAACATAAACAGATTTGTAACTTTCACCTTTCAGTTTTCAACTTTTCTCCACAAACTGCCACTTAAAGGACGCAAAACTACGATAAATATTGACCATTCCAAATATTGACGATCCCACCCAAACAAGTCAAAACGATAATAACGCAAAGAGCTGTCATATGTACTTTAAAGTGTTATTGCTTCATAGATCGATAAAGCTTTTTGGGAGTCTGTTTCCTGCTTGTAAAGGTGAAAAACTTCACTTTAAATTAGGGAATGCAAAACTTTTTTTATTTTTATTATTGTTTTTATTTATGATTTACTGTATTTTATTATATTAATTTGTCTGTGCAGCACTTTGGAGACTGTCATGTTTATAAAATGTGCAATATAAATAAAGTGGATTGGATTGGATGTGTGAATGAAACAAAACAGAATTCCGGGTATGTTTGTGATGACATAACAGATCAGAAAATAGTGTGCCCTTTAAATTGCGTGAAAAGTCCCTCAGTCATCCAGGTAGAATCCATGATCAAAGGAGAAGTTCAATTTGTCAACTGGACAAAGTTTGTTTGGTTGAAAACGTTTCGCCGCTCATCCGAGAGGCTTCGTCAGCTCTCCGTCAGAGCTGACGAAGCCTCTCGGATGAGCGGCGAAACGTTTTCAACCAAACAAACTTTGTCCAGTTGACAAATTGAACTTCTCCTTTGATCGTGCCCTTTAAACGCAACTCTAATCACAATATTTGTCAGGAAAAAAAACACACTTTGATTTCATTTTTTCAGACTGTGCAATGTGTGGTTGTATTCTCACCCGTCCGTTGGCCTCCCCCTTCCACCAGCCCTGGTCTCCTCCGATCTTGCTGTAGATCTTCACCACGTCTCCTTCTCTCAGTGACAGCTCCCTCATGTCCCGAGCTGCAAAGTTATACCTGGCAACCGCCGTGCTCACCACCCTGGGAGTAAACACTGAAACAGACGGGAAAACAGGATCCGTTAGGATTTAGATTAGGATTAGAATAAACATCTCTGCTGTAACCTGCTTGTTTTTATGGATATGTCACTGCTCAACCTGGAATGTTCCACAGTATGACATTAAACAGCTCTACCTTTACATTCATTCAACTACAGGTGGTTTTATAGCTCACAAATACCTTCAAAAACATTCTGACTGTGAGCAGAATTCCTCTCCACAGATCTGACCTGTAATTTGGTCTGGTTTGGTCTCCATGAAGATAGAAAGCAGGGCTGAACTGGGACAAAAAAACGGCCCTGGCATTTTTGGCTTAGACCGGCTCCTCATAATTAGCGGAGCAAAACGGACTAATTTATGTTTGTGTTCCCCGAAGCAAAGTATTTTACTATTGTTACGTCTTGGCCGAGGGGAAACCTGGGCGCAACATTTAAAGGAAAAATCCCAGCTCACAAAAACCACCAGCAAACTCGAAGTAACTACACATTCAATGGTTTATTTAAAATGCATCTTGCACACACACAAAAAAAACTTTTCTCATCGAATCTACACGATTCACGCAGGTCACCTCTTTTGGCTTCAAAACGGTGAATTTCGCCAAAAGGTGAGCAATTTCCATGCCAGTCCATCACCTAAAAGTCCCGGTATTATCCTAACATTACTACCTGCTGACCTGTTGTGCCTGTGCGACACTTCCCTGGTCACTCTGTCCCTCGGGTTCCCTCGGGTTCCCTCGGGTTCCCTCGGGTTCCCTCGGGTTCCCTCGGGTTCTCTCGGGTTCCCTCGGGTTCTCTGTCCACAGTCTCTGGCTGCTCCTCTCCCTGTCCACCTTTAGCCTGGGCTGCAGAGGACGTGGAGGCTCCAGCAGCCCCTCCAGAGAATGTCTGTTATTTTAGAACATTTTTCAGCATCTATAGTGAGATTTGTTTATCTTTTAGCCCGTAACTTCTCCACACCCCTTTTCTGCTGCTTCTCCATGTTTCCACGCTCAACACTGAAACTGGCGGCGGAAAGAAATGTGTGGGACCGCTCTCGTAAGCTTCTATATCCTGATTGGTTTAGTCCACTGTCTATATTGAAGATGGACCAATGGGACGCCTCCTCTAAATTGTGGGCCGGTCTCTAATTAAAAACAAAAACAAAAAAAACAGCATTGGCCCTTAGGAATGTTGGCCCACCTTGAAAATGCCCGGTATGCCCGATTACCAGTCCAGGCCTGACAGAAGCATTAATGCCATACTGTGAAACATTCCAGACAAAGAAATAACATCTCCATGAAGAAGCAGATACATTACACACGCATTTTTTAAGTACATTTGACAGGTCAGATTACTTATTTCACCAACTATATTCAAGATTTTACTTAAAAAGGAGGTATTACACTTCTGCGGGGTATTAACAGCTAACATATTTACATCACCATGTTGCCTTTTATTGTTTTGAAAATGCTAAATATAAATAATAAAATGTGTAATGAGTTTCTGTTTCATTTTTGACGCGATTTACTCCCCGTGCTGAGTCACCTCTCCTTCAGAGCGCGATCACAACACAATCGGCGTGCATCCCGCTAATGATACAGGATTGTGAAGTTGTAGTGTATTGTTTTGTATCATGATTTTGTATGTTATATGGGAAAAAAGGCTGTGTGATCTTACAGCTAACCGCAAGGAGGGTTTGAATAGGGCGCGGGAGAGATCACTAGATTACTCAAACATGCATGGATCACATCTAAACCCTCTTCAGGCATGTTTTTGATGGGGGAACAATGTTACAACATGGTAGAAAGCTCCAAAAAGTTGATTTTGCGTAATAAACCCTCTTTAAAACTTTGGTTGGCGTGTATAATTTCAGTTTCTGTTACCTAGCAACCATACCGCTAACAAAAAATGCAGAATAAATATGACTAGACTGATGAACAAAGATGACAACACATTTATTTTTTTAAATGAAGGTTAAAGGTGCACTATATAAACTTTTCTGGTGGGGGGAAGGTCCATCACCTGCTTGTTTCCATGGAGCTGTTATTGCTTTGTCTGGAATGTTCCACAGTATGACATTAAACACACTGTATCTATCTCCGTGAAAACAAGCAGGTCACGCCACTAGGCCAAGTTACAGGTCAGATCTGTGAAGCGGAGAGCCCACTGACAGTAAGAACGCATGTGTTTCAAGGAATCTTTCTCAGCAATAAATACACCCGTAAGTGATTAAATGAAACATGGTTACGTTTAATGCCACAGTGAGGAACATTCCAGGCAAAAACCAAAACATACCATGGTAACAGACCCCCACGAGAAAGTTACACAGTGCACCTTTACATCTGTTTTGAAAAACTGCCATCCTTGTGCGTAAATCGTCTCTAACTTTTGGATAGAATTCCGGGTATTGTTTTCCATTTTGAAGCCAAGCACTACTTCCTGTATTTTGGCCTTTTTTCCCACAAACACTCGAACGACGTAAAACTATGACAAATACGCACTATCCCACCAAACAAAGTCATAATTAGAAAAACACAAAACCCCGTCTTTAACCTTGTAGCTTTCCAGTGAAGTTCAGACACACTCGGAGACGGTAATAATGAAAAGAGTTGTACGACTCTCAAAATGCCCAACAATGACAGGAAGAGGACAGAGCGTTTCATCCGGTGCTGAGAAAATGACTTTATTGTGGTTTAATGAGTAAATATCTTCCCTGGAAATGTTCTGGTAATTGGAACTTACACAGCGGTCTATGTAAAAAGGTAATGAAATTGCAATCACACAAACCGATTTGAAAATTACAGGAACAGGAGGCACAGGAAGGAGGGAAGAGGAGAAAGGAGACTGTATGGAAGACAATTTGTCCTCTTAGAATTTCTCACTTTGAATATCAAGTAAATGTAAGTTGTAATGTGTAAAACTATGTTGTGTTCAGTTTTGCCCAGTTTTCCCAATTTGTTTAATCAGATTTTGAATTTTAAATCTTCTTTTCTCACATTTTTTAACCCTGAAAAAGATGTCTGAATTATTTTTTTCTGAATTTTAGTTGTTGACATTTTAAGTAGGTTTCAAATTCAAAATAAATTGCTTCTGCCTTGGCATGTTGGATATTTATGTGAAAATTTTGCCTGCAAATTTTGCACTCTAAAATATATAAAAATATTTGCTGAATATTTAAAAGGTTTTTTTTTTTTTTATGAATTTTAAACACTTTGAAAATGTACACGTATCATTTCATTAACTGACATTCAGAATAAAAAGAATTCAAACATATTTTTTCAGAGTTAAAAAATTCAAAGTGAGAAAAGCATTTTTAACCCTGAATTTTAATTCAAAATTTTAGTTGTTGACATTTTAAGTATACTTTTTTAAAAATATGTTTCAAATTCAAAATAAATTCTACCTTGGCATCTTGGATATTTCCGTGAAAAATTTCTGCGAATTTTATGCTCTGAATTTTGACTTTTAAGTTTGAGTTTAAAAATATTTGTGCTGAATATTTAAAAGTTTGTTGTTGTTTTTTTACTGAATTTTAAACATTTTGAAAATGTACATGTATAATTTCATTAACTGACATTCAGAATATAAATAATTCAAACATTTTTTTCAGAGTTAAAAAAATTCAAAGTGAGAAAAGCATTTAAAATTTTAAATCTGATGTCACAAACTTGGCAAAACTGAACACAACGTAGTTTTACACGTTACAACTTTACAACGTTACTTCAGCAACTTTTTGAATAAATTGTACTTCTCAGAGTAGTTTTCGGATGCCATACATGTACTGTTAGACTTAGACAAACTTTATTGATCCACAAGGTAAATTATTTGGGTACAGTAGCTCACTCATCATAATATAATACCTAACAGAGGGAAATAGCAAAAAAGATAGCAAAGATAGCATACCGGTGTCAAATACCGGTAAAAATAAAAAAAATAATAAGTGCATACTGTAAGTAAAGTAAGTAAGTAAATTTTATTTATATAGCACATTTAAAAACAGTGAAAACTGGCCAAAGTGCTGTACAATGTCAAAAAACTAAAATTAAATAATAAATTTGCCAATCTGATTTGTATGTACAAATCAGAATAAAATTGAAAAATAAGTAATAAAATATCAAATCACAGCTACATCTGTTACATAAGGGTGAGTTTAGATTATGAATGTAGTCAGTACTCGAGTTGAGGGGTGATGGCATCCCCCCTGGGGAAAAAAATAGTCAAAATCATCCCTCTTCTAAAACGGGCATCCCTTCTTCCATCCCTTGTGACATTTTATCAATCAGGCATGAAAATCCCTCACCTTTTGGCGAAATTCGCCATTTTGAAGTCAAAATAGGTGACCTACATGAATCATGGCCAGTTCCAAGAGCCAATCATAACTGCGCTCCGGCATCCAATCATGTTGCAGCATACCCACCAATCGCGCTCCCGCCAATCATGACAATTAGCGTTGTTGTGTTTGCGCCTGTTCGCCGATCAGCTGTGAGTGAGCCCCGTTAATATGTACGCTACGTTAATGCTACGTAAGAAGGAACTCTCGCCTTGGGACTCGGGATAATTATGTCGGTTTCCACGCGCATACACGTGGACATGAGAATTATTGAACAACACCGCAAACCACGGAGCTGACCGTGTTCTTATGGGGTTAGTTATATTATCATATTATTTCTACATCCAAGGGACATATTAGCTGACAGCAGAAGCCCGGGAATAAACCAGGACTAAATCAGGTCTAAACCAGGTCTAAACCAGGTCTGAACTAGGACTAAGGTGTGTGTGTACGCCCCCCCCCCCCCCCCCGCTGGAAAATATGTCACATAAATGAAAAATTTCACCATCCCCCGGTTTCATTTTACAACTTGACTACTGAATGTTGTCCTGTTACTCGAATTATATTTAGTTTGTAAGTACCAGAGAGCCGAATAATGCAGGGTACATGTGAAAACACAACTCGAGGTTAGTTTTTGATGAGGTAACAACATTTTGTGTAATGTAGGACCTCTAACCACTTTCAAAACCAACCAAACAAATGAACATAGATGGACAAATAGATGGACAGGTTTAAATACAGCGTAAACAAAAGCGTAGCGAAAAGGGCTGCAGTACCTGACCAGAAGGGGGCAGCGGTCGGAGAGGAGGAGAAGTTGAGGCCTTGCGGGCTGAGGAAGGAGAAGTTGTAGGAGGCGCAGGTGGCGGCTGGTGAGCGGCATACAACGGAAACAACAGAAGAAGAAAAACACAAAGGCAGAGGTAAAGCAGCGGGCAGGCAGGCGTGCAGCAGAGTAAGAACCAGAGATTACACGAGCAGAGTCAACACAGTCAGATCAAATCAGAAAAGCGTGAGGTAAAGGAGTTTAAATTTAGGAGAAATCAAAAAGTAAAGGTCTGTGCAAACTGCAAAGCCTGGTTATGTTGTTTAGTGTGTGTGGGAAGGGCTTAAAACAGGCGCTGACATAAAAAATGCATTCAAGTAAGAGGAGTGTTACTTAAAAATCATTTTAATCAAGTGCAAAGTTGTCCAAATATAAATATATAATAAGCATTAGGACCATTGGGACATTTTTGGTACTCAAAATGTTACTCTGTTCAGTACCTGTACTTTTTCAATCACTGTATGTTTTCAATACCTGTACTTTCGTTATTCCCTGTACTTTTTCAGTACCTGCACTGTTTTTAGTCCTTGTACTTTTTCCAGTACCTGCTCTTTTTTTCAGTGTCTGTACTTCTTTCCAGTGTACTTCTGTACTTCTTTCCTCCACCTTTTTGGTCCTTTTTTTTTTAGTACTTGTACTTTTTCCAGTACCTGTACTTTTGTTAGTCCCTGTACTTTTTTAGTACCTGCTCTGTTTTTTTAATTATTATTTATTTATTTATTATTTATTTCGAGCTTCCCATACATTTGTAAACATAAAAAGGTACAGAAGTATACATACATCCTGCACAGTCAATTCAATTGATTCAGACATTGAAAAAAAGCAAAAAAAAATAAAAATAAATAAATAAATAATAATAATAAAATAATAAATGCTCGAAATGGAGTTTCAGTGTCTGTACTTCTTTCCAGTGTACTTCTGTACTTCTTTCCTGCACCTTTTTAGTCCTTTTTTTAGTACTTGTACTTTTGCCAGTACCTGTACTTTTTTAGTCCCTGCACCATTTTTAGTCCTTTTTTTAGTACTTGTACTTTTGCCAGTCCCTGTACTTTTTTAGCACCTGTTGTTTTCAGAACATGGACTTTTTTCAGTATCTGTACTTCTTTCCAGTACCTTTATTTTTTCCAGTAGCTGTACTTTTTTAGTCCCTGTACTTTTAGACCCTGCACCTTTTTTGGCCTTTTTTAGTACGTGTATTTTTTTTTACCCCAGTACCTGTACTTTTTTAGTCCCTGTACTTTTTTAGTACCTGCTCCGTTTTCAGAACATGTACTTTTTTTTAGTAGCTGTACTTCTTTCCAGTACCTTCATTTTTTCCAGTAGCTGTACTTTTTTCAGTACCTGTACTTTTTTTAGTCCCTGTACTTTTACTCCCTGCACTTTTAATAGTCCTTATACTTTTTTAGTACTTGTATTTTTTCAGTACCTGTACTTTGTCCACCTGCATTTCTCTGCAACAGTTCATTTTTTTTCCAGCAACTGTATTTTTTTCTGCACTTTTTACCTGCATTTTTCAGTTCCTGTAGCAGAAAATACATTAATTAACAATGCTCATTAATACACACACGCATTTAAACTGAACATTTTGCCCCAAATGGTATCAGCATCTACACAACCTGTCAGCTTTTACTCATTTTTTGAATCTTTGGAGGCGGTCACCCTTACTCAGAGTCTGTTATATTAAACTGTGTAATACAGTTCGAGCAGCAGGTCGTCTATGGTGCTTACCTGGTGACCTGGTGCTTCCCCTGGTGAGTGACCGCTCTCTCGACTTGTACGGGTACCTCAGCGTCGTGTCGAGTAGTTTGAAACTCTCCTTTAGCGAGTGGCTCTGATAGTATTCCACTAGTTCCTGAACAGATCGATTAAAGTGATGAATTAAAATAAATAAATACCTAAACATTACAGGATGATTTTGGCAGTTTCCCATTAATAAGATGAGAAACGATTCACTCACAGAAATCATATACACACTTAACTGTTACACAAAGCCACAAAATTGACTTCAAAATGACATGTAACAGTTTCTGATCATGGTCTTGTGACTTGAAATATTTTAATAGGATGTAAGCGAAAGTTTGTATGACCCATGGGAAATAAAATGACTTAGACCATTATTTTAGGAGGGCTTCGATATACTGTAATAGCAAATGTGGCCAGATCAATAAACAGGCCTAAGTCGCGCTCTAATATAAAACATTATCCGTTCAGCTGAGGAGAAAAAAATCACTAATGCCATTGTAGTCAAATGGGAAACACTGTAAAGTATGTTTTTATGAAGAGAGGTCAGTTCAAGCCATATTTTTTTTGGAATAGTCCTCACCAATAAACTCTCAAACTTCTTAGCCTCTGTGATGTGGATCCAGCTGTCTTTTTCGATCACCTTAATGTGTTTGACTTCATCATTGAACCTGGGAGAGAAAAAAGTACAGAAGTTAGTACAAATTGGAAAAAAGTACAGAAGTTAGTACAAATGGTCAGGTTTTAGCAATTCAACTGGATAATCCTCTGGCTAGCTCCTAAAATCCAAGCTCAAAAACTGCAAAAACTGTTACTTTTTGGCTATAAAATAGACTAAAATAAAAGCATATTTATTTTTCATTATGGGTGTTTAGTGCACTGATGTATGTCCTATGATATGTCCTTACACTTGGCTTGCATCGCCACAAACCTGACTTTTCTTTGGCCTGGAGGAGGATCACCTGCTTGTTTCCATGGAAATGTTGTAAGTTTGACTATAATCTTCCAAAGTATGGCACAGAACTTATTTATCTCCATGAAGAAAGTCCCAAATTATGATTTAACTTTCGATTTGACTTTTCAAGATTCAAGATTCAAGATTGTTTATTTGTCATATGCAGGATCAACACAGGGTCAACAATGCAATGAAATGTTTAGGATCAGAGGAACCGTTGACTCACTAAGATAGTCAGAAGTACTAATAACATGCAATAATAGTACATGGTAAAAAAAGTGTTGCAAAAAGTGCAGGGGAAGAAGTAAACAATATAATAAAAATAGGTAATAAAATGTAATAAAAATACAAAGTACAATGTACAAAGGTGCAGGTAGGATTAAATAAGGTGTAAGTAGAGTATTTCACAGATTGCACATGATATGGTGTGGTATGGGTGTTGCACGTGGATTTCGTATTGCACATAGTATGGTATAAATACTGCAAATGGGTTATTGCACAGATTATTGCACAGGTAACAGTAGTTCACTGTGAGGTAGTGACAAACATGATACATTCATACAGAGCAGCAGCAGTAAACATATTATGCTTAATGAAAAGTATGATAACAGGAGAAGTTCAATTTGTCAACTGGACAAAGTTTGTTTGGTTGAAAACGTTTCGCCGCTCATCCGAGAGGCTTCGTCAGCTCTAATAAGAATACTGGTAAGACACTTGCTTATATCTTGCTGCAGGGAGGAGCTACCTAGCTAACTACTTTCCGGAACTATCTCATTGGTTTCCGTCTTTTGTTTCTCTGGCGTCTAGCTAACGATCACGATACTAATGATAACGAACTAATGAAAAGTAGTTTAGTGCAGTATTATTGAGAGTTCAGTATTATTAAGAGTATTATCCAGAGTTCAGTAGTCTGACAGCTTGGGGGTAATAGCTGTCTTTGAGTCTTTTTGTGCGTGCTGGCAGGCTCCTGTATCGTCTACCAGAGGGTAGCAGACGGTAGAGTCCTTGTGCCGAGTATGGTCCTTAGTGATGCTTTTCACCTCCAAAAAGTGATATGTTCTCATTTTAAAGGTCCTATATATTAGGCAAAGTTGATTCTTATGAACTTCAAGTCATGTTAGAATATTGTTTCCTCCTCAAAAACATACCTGGAGTTGTGTTTTGTTTCATTCACATGTTTCTTTATTATTAAAGATCCCATGACATGGTACTTCTTGATGCTTTTATATGGCTCCTTAATGGTTCCCTAATACTGTAAATGAATCCTTCCTCAAAATCAAGACTCAGTGCATGAGAAAGAGAGATAAGATGAGAAAGAGTCATAAATGTCACTCTGGAACAGTCCATTATGGGCGTTGTTGCTTGAATGCAAATTAGGAGGACAGAGATGGCCTATAGTAGCGGGTGGGGGCGTGGCCAAACTCTCCACTCTTTCCTTTTCAGCTGTGCCTGTGCGCTCTGACCCACTTCCGTGTTTTTGCGCGGAGGGAGAGATGAGAAGCATTCCATTGAAAAATAAACACATTTCCACAGAAAATAAAATTAAACCACTGCTGTTTCAGATATCCACAGGCTCAGATAAAGGACTTCCGAGCCTAGAAACACTCGCAAGTTCCTCCAGGCAAACAAAAAAACGCATTTCGCATTGCGCAGCTCATTCGCGGTCCAAACTCTCTGGGCGTGATTTACAGAGACGCTGAGTAGAGACAGACGGGGGTGGAACTGCATTTGCATTTCTTTTTTCGAGCTGACGTCAATAAGTTTCCATGTTCAAAATTGCCCGTTTGAGCTCTGATTTTTTCTAACGCAGAAAAGGATCGCAAATGCTCAGTTTAGACATTTCGCAACTTTTAACCATGGGGGGGGGGGGGCTAAACAGGGTAGGGGAGCCCACATTAACAAAAACCTCAGAAAGTGAAAATTTCATGCCATGGGACCTTTAATTTGTCTACATCTCCAAAATGCTCTGTTCCACCTTGTGATGTCATGAAGCAGTAGTTTTCATGTTAACATCTACTGAACCTTTTACCTTTTGTTCAGTAGAGATCGACAATTCCAGGTCTGAAATGATCCAAATGATTCTAGTGAAGACCTATGAAGTTTAAAAACACAGTGGAGCATTTCTTGTATTACCGCATGACATCACAAGGTGGAACAGAGTGTTTTCTGTTTGAGAGAAGTGTGTGAATGAAACCAGACAACTCCGGGTATGTTTGTGATGAGGAAATATGATTATAACAGATCAGAAAATAGGGAAAAATGGATAAAAAAGCATGAACACAGGCGATGCATTCACTGTAAGAAAAATGGGTATATTTTTCCAGGTTTACTGCGCACGGCGATGTGTGATTATGTGCATGTTATGGCTAATCAAACGAGTAATTACTTAAATAAATATTATAATAAATGTAAGTGTTTTGGAGCTGTAATGAGGCACAGCTTGCCTCTTGTTTCCTCTGAGACTGTGTCCTCAGGGAGTCTCCGCACATAACGATGCCTTTTTTCGCCTTTTATTTACCTGACGCTCATTTGCATTTAAAGTCTGCCTCTATGCAATTACTCACACAGCGTAGACCTATAGGAAAAAGTGCCTTGCTCGATGACACAAACACCAGCATGCTCAGGTTAGCTGGGACAAAACCTTCAACCTGGCCATTCAGTATCCTTATTTAAAATGTAGTTTGTGAGTTTTGCAGCATCGTTTGTCCCTGATGTTAAAGCTGCATTGCGTAATCTTTCTGCTGGAGGGTCCATCAAACGCTTTTAGTCCATGGAGATGCTATTGCTTGGCCCGGAATGTTCCACAGTATGGCATTAAACCTTTCTATCTTCACGGAGACCAAACCAGACACAGTTATATGTCAGATCTGTTCACAGTCACAGTGTTTTTCTAGGTATTTTTGAGCTATAGAACCACCTGTAATTGAATAAATGTAAAGTGGAGCTGTTTAATGTCACGCTGTGGAACATTTCAGGCATATCCACAGAGAAAAGCAATTGACGGACCCCAGAAAAGTTACATAGTGCACCTTTTTTTTCCACTATGTAGTTACAGACCAAATATGAAAGAGACAAGTGAGTTTACTTCTGGTTGAATCCTCAGACTGCTCTCTCTGATCTGAATACTCACAGCAGCTGCAATCATGAATCAGTTCTAGTGCAGCCAGCCTCCAGTAGTTAGCGCCACAATGTACTATTGTAAAGGGAATTTTTATATGAAATGTTATATGCATGAGCTCTGTGTGCCCAGATACAAGGCTAATAGGGCCCAAAAAAAGTAGATTTATTCTTAATTGTAAAAACATTAGACACGGTTGCCAAGTTGTTTATGCTGAAGACAATTAGAAAGCAGAATGAGCCTCGCATGAACTTGGGTTGCCAGTTCCAATGCTGAAATCCAGTTGGTTTAAACCTAAAAGGAAGCTAACTAAACCCCCAACCTGTCCATACACTGAGAATGAGGAAAAAAAAAAAAAAAAAAACTTATACTAGTATATATGTAAGTGTAATGGTTGTTTTTTTTTTTAGTTTAGTTTATTAAGGACAGTGTGCAGTTTCATTAAAAAGATGTCTGCACCAGATTTAGCTCAAAGCTAATTTCCATCTGCAGTCCTCACATCATAAAATACAATACAAAAATACGATAAAGTGCAATTATAAATACAATAAAAATACAATACAATATAATAAAAAGAAATCAAGACAATTAAAAAATATGTATACATTTATTATACAATACTACTACTGTTAATTATACTTTTGTTTTTTTTAAGTGAAGTAATTTAATTTTATTGGTACATGATTATTATTTGTATTACATTATACAGTGGTACCTCACCTTACGAAATTAATTCGTTCCAGAAGTGGTTTCGTAACGTGAAAAATTCGTAAGTTGAGTAGCTATTTCAATGGAAAAAGCCTGATTCGTTCCAAGGCCACGATCCAAGTTTTTTTTTTTTATAGTGTAACTTTTTTTTATAGTGTAACATTGTGTTCTGCGTCCTGCGTCCTTTTCTCACATTAGTCTATGTTTAACCACTCAAATTTTCATAGATTTTCAACAAAATTATTAATAGTGAAGCGTGTGGGGGGAAGGAGGAGGGGGGAGAAGAGTACGCTCTGACACGTGTCCCGGCGCGGACCCGGCGCGGAGCTGACAGCAGGTCTACTAGACCAAGGTCTAAACCAGGACTAAACCACGACTAAACCAGGACTAGCCCAGGTGGACTAAAGCGCCGCGCGTGGGTCTATTTCCTGGTTTTGTTTCGAGTCACAGCTGAGGTGAGCCGCTGCTCGCCTGGGCCACTCCAGGCACGGAGCCCCAGACATCCAGGGACCCAGGGGGACACTGTCAGCCCGCCTTAAGAGTTCCCTAAGCGGGCATGGGTCCGGGGATTGTCCCGGTCACCGGCCTGGAGGTCTTGAAGAGGCCGACCTCACGATTCTGTCATGCCGCTCTGTGAGCACCTTACGCGGGCAAGTCTAGAGCAGCGGCTCACCTCAGCTGTGACTCGAAACGAAACCAGGAAATAGAGCCACGCGCGGCGCTTTAATCCACCTGGTCTAGTCCTGGTCTAGTCCTGGTCTAGTCCTGGTCTAGTCCTGGTCTAGTCCTGGTCTAGTCCTGGTTTAGTCCTGGTTTAGACCTTGGTCTAGACCTTGGTCTAGACCTGGTTTAGACCTTGGTCTAGTAGACCTGCTGTCAGCTCCGCGCCGGGTCCGCGCCGGGACACGTGTCAGAGCGTACTCTTCTCCCCCCTCCTCCTTCCCCCCCACACTTCACTATTAATAATTTTGTTGAAAATCTATGAAAATTTGAGTGTTTAAACGAGAGACAAATGTGAGAAAAGTTTAAATCCAGTCTGAGAAAAGCGTATAATGTGTGTGACTGAGCGCGCATTATTTGAATTTTTGAGATTTCGCGTTTCGTAACTTGAAATTTCATTCGTATCTAGAGACAAAAATTTACCGTGAAGGCGTTTCGTAACTTGAAATTTTCGTTTGTTGGGTCATTCGTAAGGTGAGGTACCACTGTATTATATTATATTATATTACAGTATTTAATATTTGGTATTATGGAAAGATTTTGGTTGGATAAAGCACATCTGGTGAACAGCAGGGAGCGCTCTGGTTCATTCTCGGGTCATTAAAACCATTGACTTGAGACCTGAACGACCGACGTTTTATTTATTTACTCAAGTTTTATCCCCATTTTTCAGGTAACTATGTGCTTTTGTTTGTACAAAAGTTATATTATAAATAATATTTGTTATCAAAACCACTGACTTGAGACCTGAATGATGTTTTATTTACTGAAGTTTTACCCCCAAGACAATTAGAAAGCAGAATGAACCTCGCATGAACTTGGGTTGCCAGTTCCAATGCTGAAATCCAGTTGGTTTAAACCTAAAAGGGCGCTACCCCCAACCTGTCCATACACTGAGAATGAGGAAAAAAACTACTACTACTGTTAATTACACAATTCATAATAGGATTTTTGGTAAAAAGTAAAGTAATTTCAATTTATTGGTATATGATTATGTGTATTATATTACATTATATATATGCATACACTTTTTTGTTCTAACTTTCTTTTGCACTAAACTGCCAGGAGGTAAGTGAATTTCTCCTGTGTGAGATCAATAAAGTCTTATCTTACCTTATCTTATATTATACTATTTAATATCTGGTATTATGGAAAGATTTTGGTTGGATAAAGCACATCTGGTGAACAGCAGGGAGCGCTCTGGTTCAGTCTCAGGTCATTAAAACCACTGACTGCAAACCTGAACGACCGTTGTTTTACTTGCTCAAGTTTTATCCACATTTTTCAGCTAACTATGTGCTTTTGACGTACCAAGTTTGTCCAAAAGTTATATTATAATAATTAATATTTGTTATTAAAACCACTGTCTTGAAACCTGAATAATTGCTGTTTTATTTACTCAAGTTTTATCCACATTTTTCAGAGGTTATAATGCAAGTTTCGGCTAAGGTTGTCAAATTAGGACTGCAGTATCGTTTTAAACCAGAAGAGGTAATGTAATAATAAGAAAAACGGACACCAGGATGGATTAGACTCTAGAATGTGATAATTTCCTCGATGGTATTACATTCAGTGGTGAATGAAGTAAATAATTGTGTTACTTAAGTAAAAGTACAGATACAGGGGCAGACGATTACTCAAATAAATGTAAAAATAAATAAATAAATAAAGGTCCCATGGCATGAAATTTTCACTTTCTGAGGTTTTTGAACGTTAATGTGAGCTCCCCTACCCTGTTAGCGTGAGTGCTCGGGGCATTACTTTGCGGTGTCCAAATAACACAAACTTTAGCACTTTTCAAATCACAGACGATCGCTGTGTCAGGGTAGACTTTTACTGCGTTACAAAAAATCGGAGCTCAAACGGGCGAGTTTGAACAAGGCACCTTATTGACGTCAGATCGAAAAAAGAAATGCAAATGCAGTTCCACCCCCGTCTGTCTGTACTCAGCGTCTCTGTAAATCACGCCCAGAGAGTTTGGACTGCGAATGCGCTAGGCACCGCTCTGAACTTTGTTTTTTTATTTGCCTGGAGGCACGTCCGAGTGTTTCAGGACGTTTTGGAAGTCCTTTATCTGAGCCTCTGGACCTTTGAACAGCAGTGGTTTAATTTTATTTTAATGTGGAAATGTGTTTATTTTTCAATGGAACGCTTCAAATCTCTCCCCCTGTGCAAAAACACGGAAATGGATCAGCTGAGAGCGGAGAGTTTGGCCACGCCCCCACCCTCTACTATAGGCCAGCTCTTTTCTCCTCATTTGCATTCAAGCAACAACGCCCAGAATAAAGTGTTTGAGAGAGATATTTATGACTCTTTCTCATCTTATGAGAAGTGTTGATTTTGAAGGATTCATTTACAGTATTAGGGAACCATTAAGGAGCCATATAAAAGCATCAAGAAGTACCATGTCATGGGATCTTTAAAGATACCTGTTCAAAAATGTACTGAAAGAGTAAAAAAATCAAAGTATTTGGCAGAGAGCTTTAGAACAATACGATGTCAGTCCAATATGTGGAGACACTGGTATGGCTCTTTTAAAAACATAAATGTGTATTGTTTTATATTGTTTCTGCCCTTGTCTGTTTAAAAAAATGGACCATGGGTCTGGAATAAAAATGAATTGAATTGAAACTGAATTAAAGGATGAAATGTAATGATTTGGATCATGAGTTTTAGCAAGGTTTAAGTGACTGAAATGAGTTCTTATTTTTTCTGGCTGTTTTTGTGTTTTTGTGTGTTTGGTTTGCTTGAAATTGGGACATTAACATTAAAGTGCTAAAAAATAAGGCTCAGTCCTTTCGGCAGGTCTGAAATTGTAAAGAAAATTACTTTTTCTACTAATTTTCAGTCCAGATCTAAAATGTAGTGGTCTGAAAACATGTATCTTTTTTGTTATTTTGACCATTTTGTCATTTTCTGCAAATAAATGCTCTAAACGATAATATTTTTATTTGGAATTTGGAGGAAATGTTGTCAGTAGTTTATAGACTCAAACAAAAATGTTCCTTTTGCCCAAACACATACCTATAAGTAGTAAAATCATAAAAATTTTGCAGTGGTCTCTTATTTTTTCCAGAGCTGTATGTGAATGCGACCATGACCATGAGCAGTTTTGCCCTTATTAGCATTACTGTAAAAAAAAAACTGATAACATTTAAAAAAAGAACTATTTTCTGTCGTTTTTCTTACTTGATGCTGATGGCGTATCTCTCCGCCTCGGCCGTCCTCTCACGGATCAGGTAAGTGCCGCTGCAGTGGGACTTGAGGAGGTTGTCGGCCTGCTGTCTCTCCATGTTCCCAGCAAACCTACGGAGCACAAAAAGGGACATCATCAAAAAAATAAATAAAAAAAGGGACTGCCATTACCTTCAAATAAACTCATATAAAGTCAGTAACGAGGACAAAGCTTCAGACACTGGTGCTGTAATAAATCTTACTGTAAAGGGTCAAAACAGGATAGCGCAAACACATTGTCGACAAATTGATGCTAATTATGGAGCGGCGTAAAGTGAATAAAAGGTTGCAGCGGCATTGAATAGGAGGTGGGTTGTGTAATTTATACAATGACATAACATTTCTAACATATATAATATCAGGTACCTTTTGTAGTTTCAAGCCTTTTTCCTTAATAAATAAATACATAATATATTCAGTAATACCTGAGTAAATTCATCCCATACTCCATACTCCATACAACACCCTACTCACCCTAAAGTAACAGATAATACTCCCTACAACTGTATATAGCTGTGATTTGACATCTTATCTGATATTGTATTTTATATTGTATTACTTATTTTTCTATTTTATCCTGATTTGTACATATACAGTAAGTTTATTATGTACATATTAACGTACACATTAATGTGCATATACGTGTACATATATATTTAAATGTACATATACATTCATTATCATTTTTTATTTTATAATTATGTCTCATCTGACACCGGTCTCTTGCTCTTTTTTTGCTATTCCATCTATTTTTTGTTACCCTCTGTTATATATTATATTTGATGTGTGAGTACCCAAAACTATTTCCCTTGTGGATCAATAAAGTTTGTCTAAGTCTAAGCCAAAACACCTGAATTCACCTGAAAAAACAGTTGAATAAATGAAAATGGATAAGTTTAATGGCAAAGTAATAACATCGCCATGGGACAAGCAGAGAAGTGGATTTTTAAAGGTCCTATATTACACATAATTGGCTCTTGTGAGCTTTAAAGGTCCCATGGCATGAAATTTTCACTTTCTAAGGTTTTTGAACGTTAATGTGAGCTCCCCTACCCTGTTTAGCCCCCCCCCCCCCATGGTTAAAAGTTGCGAAATGTCTAAACTGAGCATTTGCAATCCTTTTCTGCGTTACAAAAAATCGGAGCTCAAACGGGCGATTTTGAACAAGGCACCTTATTGACGTCAGATCGAAAAAAGAAATGCAAATGCAGTTCCACCCCCGTCTGTCTGTACTCAGCGTCTCTGTAAATCACGCCCAGAGAGTTTGGACTGCGAATGCGCTAGGCAATGCGAAATGCGTTTTTTTATTTGCCTGGAGGCACGTCCGAGTGTTTCTAGGCTCGGAAGTCCTTTATCTGAGCCTCTGGACCTTTGAACAGCAGTGGTTTAATTTTATTTTCTGTGGAAATGTGTTTATTTTTCAATGGAACGCTTCAAATCTCTCCCCCCGTGCAAAAACACGGAAATGGATCAGCTGAGAGCTCAGAGCGAGAGCGGAGAGTTTGGCCACGCCCCCACCGTCTACTATAGGCCAGCTCTTTTCTCCTCATTTGCATTCAAGCAACAACGCCCATTATGAAGTGTTCAGAGAGAGAAAAATTACTCTTTCTCATCTTATCTCTGTTTCTCATGCACTGAGTGTTGATTTTGAAGGATTCATTTACAGTATTAGGGAACCATTAAGAAGCCATATAAAAGCATCAAGAAGTACCATGTCATGGGATCTTTAATCCAGGTTAAAACAAACCTGGAGTTGGGTTTGTTTCATTCACACACGTTTGAGTAACTCTTTATTATTAATCTGTCTACATCGCCAAAGCTCAAAATGCTCTGTCCCACCTTGTGATGTCATGAATTTTTATTTAGTAGAGATAGAGCTGAAATTATCCAAATGATTTTAGTGAAGGTGTATGGCCTATAAAATTTATAATTCATCCTACATCTGCAGGGTTTAGGTGTTAAACGTGTGTGATTGAACACAACTCCAGGTCTGTTTGTGATGAGGAAACTGCATTATAACAGATTTCAAAATAGCGTAATATGGACCCTTTACTGTAGAAGATAACTCCACAAGGAGCCTATGTTTTCACACTTTCAAACAGCACATCAAAGTTGGTAATAAACAGACACGACCTACACTCAATCTGCAGAATATGAAGTGAACGCAACCTAAAAGTGAAAAGTTTTAAGCAAAGTGAAAGAAATGTCCTCTTTCAGAATAGAAGAACACTCTTTTCAAGGTAGTCATCTGAACAATGTTTTGAAGTGGAGTTAGCTATTCAAAAGCCAATCCTTGAAAATAGCCTTTGGATGCCAGCTGAAATAATAATAATAATAATAATAATAATAATAATAATAATAATAATAATAATAATAATAATAATAAAATAAGAACTTTGGCAGAATTTACATTTTTTCATTTTTTTTTTTAATTCCACTGCTATTTTTATTTTAATTAAATAGCAGTTTTTTGATATTTTAATATTTGGACAACAAAAACTTAACTTTAAGGACCTATATTATGCCATTTTCTGATCTATATTATAATGTTGTTTCATCATCACAAACATACCTGTTGTTGTGCTTTGTTTAACGCAAAAGCCCTGCATATTTACAGAAAATACTCTGTTCCACCTTAAGATGTCATGTGGTAATACAGGAAGTACTCCACTGTGTTTTTAAATGTGTTTTTAGATGTAGACAGACTAATAATGTAGGGGCTACTCAGACATGTATGAATGAAACAAAACACAACTCCAGATATGTTTTTGATGAGGAAACAACATTACAGGGGGTCCTGGGGTTACAACGTTGATCCGTTCTTAAGACGCGTCGTAACCCGAATTTCGTCGTAAGTCGGATTTTGACTTTGATCTTCCAACCAAAGCACCAATAACCTTTCCATCTCAATAATTAGACCACTACGCTGCTTGGTTATCACTGTCGCTTTCATAGGAGCAGATCAGAGCCCACATCAGGTACTTCCGCCCACATTGGGCACGCACACGAGGCCGTCCTCTTCTCCCTACAACCACAACAGAGCGTATTCTTCCGCCGCGTGCCGCGCGCCGTTCGCGTTTGTTTACGTCGCTTACCACGCTAAACCGCGTAAGACGGAATGACGCGTAATATATATATATATATATTTTTTTTTAAATGGGGGCGCGTTCGTAACCACGAAACGTCGGAAGTCGAGACCGTCGTAACCCGAGGACCCCCTGTATAACTAGGGGTGTGCAAAATAATCGTCATGACAATGCATCGCGATACTAACTTTCGCAATATACTGCATCGATTCTTGATGCCAAAAATCGATTATTATTAATTAATAATGAATAAATAAATAAATTATTAATTAATTAATTAATTAATTATTAGGTTTTTTTTAATAAATCCTATGCACTTTTTTCTTTTTGTTATGATGGTAGCTACCTCCAAAATGGCAAATGTTTGAACATCATTTTTTGTTTTAGAAAAAATCCTATGCACTTTTTTTTTGTTATTGGTTTGGTTTATTTGTTTTTGTTATTCAATAAATTCAGTTATGAATTGAGTTGCTCAGACACTATTGAAGACACTACCTAGATGCACAGCCACTGATATTTAAGTTATCCTCTTTTGGGTACATTTTTTGGGTACATTTTCACTGAAGTATGTCGAATATATTGCAATGCATCGCAATAATTCATAGTATCACATCGTGGCATATGAATCGTGATTCGAATTGAATCGTGACTTCTTTGCCAATACCCACCCCTAATTATAACAACATTATATAATGACTAAAAGCTCAAAGAAGTCAGTTTTACGTAATATAGGAGCTTTAGGCATTTATCTGTCTTACCCCTTCGTCTTACCCCTACCTCTTGGTTTTGCTCGTTCATGTGTGCAAGGGGTGTCCTGATTTTAATTTTGATCAAGGGCTCGGGCCACGACCTCGGGCTACATACCCCTTGAAACGAAGTAAGCTCTCAACCAGACTTGAAACAAAGGCGTACGTCTACAAGCTCAGGCAGGTTTTGGGATCAGGATGGCAGCATCACATCGACCAGCCAAGGAGTCTCATAAATGTATTTTCAGCAGTTGTAATTATCGATTAACAGTTTAGGATGGTTTATAATTATGACGCTTATGTTCTACGTTACTTTTAGTGAACTGTTGGTGCGGTTTAGCCAACGTTATCGTTTTCATCAAACTTTCATGCATAAACAAGCCAGTTTTTTTGTCGAGCTGAGGTACTCGATAATCCTTGACATTTGTTTACGTTTGTTTGCGTCAATTGTTGTCGCCTCTGTAGACGTAGCAGCCAGGTAGAGGCGAGGGATGATGACGCAAACGGTAATCGAGTGGCGTCCCATTTCTTAGGGGAACATTCGTACCACGAGCCCTCTCAGCTCGGTATCGAGGGGCAAGACAAAGATGTAGATAGGGGTAGGGGAAGGGGTAAGACAGAGTAATGGGACGCAGCCTTAATCATATCCCTCGTCAATATTTAGCAAATATACTATACTTCCATTAGTATGAAGTAACTTACCAGGGATAGCCATAGTAGTCCCCCTCCCTGGACGCTGGTCGACATAGGGTCTGGAACGGCTGGCACAAATACTGAGGGTTAATGACAGTACAGTAAGTAAGCACACTTGTAGTAAGGGAGTTAGAATGTGCCCTCTGTAGTGTACAAGTGTCCAATGATATATGTACTTTGTAGCCTATAGAGTAATGCAGAGTGCTGAATATGCAGGTTCAAGTACCTTTGGGTCCAAACAGGGCTTCACACACGAACTGGGGAAGAATCCACTCTTTTGTGTTTGCATCAGCCTCCCCTGTAAAACACAGAGATGTACAGTGAGATAATTATAACTGTAGATCACATACGGAAGGGCACCCAGGCATAAAAATGTACGTGTAGATATAGGATGAAAGCATACTGCAATAAGATGCGTGCAATAAGATACTGCAATAAGGCCACACCGCAGAAAAGTCTACATTAAAGAAGACCTACGTATTGTGCTTGTTTCTGCTGAATAATGATAAAAGGAGAAATTCAATTTCTCAACTGGACAAAGTTTGTTTGGTCGAAAACGTTTCGCCGCTCATCCGAGAGGCTTCGTCAGCTCTGGTTCTAGTGCTGGTTAGGCCCTGTTTATATCTAGCTGCAGGGAGGAGCTCACTACACTGAAATAGCTCTGAAACTATCTCCACTAATCTGTCTCTTTTGTATTACGAATTCCTCTGGCGTCTAGTATTAGCATATCCATTCAGCCCTAGGAGGCGCTCACTACACTGAAATAGCTCTGAAACTATCTCAACTAATCTGTCTCTTTGTTTTTCATTGTTCATTGTTTTTTCATTATAAATGGGAGACAAGTTATGTCTAACTCCCCCATTTCTAGAAATGGGGGAGTTAGACATAACTTGTCTCCCATTTATAATTCGATTCTCAAACCAAGTCAAAACAGACAAAGTAACATTAGGGCAGACAATCCAGGGCAGAGGGGTGGAGAGGGTCGTTAGGCTTGAATAGGGAGGCTAAACTAGACGCCAGAGAAATTTGAAAAACAAAGAGACAGATTAGTTGAGATAGTTTCAGAGCTATTTCAGTGTAGTTAGCGCCTCCTAGGGCTGAAATATAAAACTCATTTTACGGCAGAATATACTAAAGAATATACTAAAATATATCCCTGTCTGATTAGAGTGAAACATGATGACACTGTGGTGAGGTGCACTGTGTGTAAAATAGGCTGGTGACAGGTGTTTTATGCAAACATGGACATATATTTGAAATGTTTAAACACAAATAACATATTTAATTTTTAATTTAATTTGAATATTTAATAATTTAATGTTTATGTTTAATTTTAAAGTTTAATGTTTAAGAACTTAATAAAAAGTTGTTAAAATAAGTGGCCTTCTCTATTGTGTAGAGTTAGGACATCTCCGGGGGGGTTTACCCTTAAATATAAAATTTAAACTTTATTTTAAGGCTTCCAGAGGCTACAGGGGCCATCTTACAGTTGTTTTACTGCCGTGTTACTGCCATAGGCGCTGTTCAAAAAAAAGCATGTACTGGTATTTACGTTAATTAAAAAAAAAAAAAAAAAAAATCCTTTTGTGTACCATCTTTCTGTGTAAATATCTCAACTTAAAATGTGGACACCTGCGGCTTATATTCAGGTGCGCTCTATAGTACAAAAGTACGGTACTGCACATCACATCAGGTTTGTGAAGTTGTTGTGTATTGTTTTTTTGTATCATGCTTTTGTATATTTATGGAGTATCGCCGTTTGTGTCCTCTATCTGCAGGTTTAGGGACTTCAGCTGTGATTGTAATACTGTGTTTGTTTTTTACTGTAAAAGCCCACGCTACATACAGTTCCTTTTAAGTAACCCAAAAGAGCTCCGTCTCTATGCACTTATTTCAAGAAGCGTGTCTGTCTATTGTGTGGGAAAAAACACATTTTGTTACATAATGACAATTATAGAAATAAATGTCAGCGATTACAAAGAAATGCTCTATTTTGAGAAATACTACAATACCTGTTTAAGAATCCGACAGAACCACAGCGCCCTCTACCATTACAATGAACTCGTTTCACTTCAGGCAGCTTTTTCAATCCCTTTTGTCTTATTTTAAAGTGCCCATATTATGGGATTTTCTGATTTACTGTATTTACAATGTTTTTTTCCTCATCACAAACAGGCCTGGAGTTGTGTTTTGTTTCATTCACACATGTTTAACACAGAAATCTGCATATTCAGAGTTCTTCTCTCGAACAGAAAACACTCCACCTTGTGATGTCATGTGGTAATACAGGAAGTGCTCCATACACCTTCACTAGAATCATTTGGATAATTTGAGCCCTGGAATTGCCCATTTCTACTGAAATGGGTAATAGTTTTGGTTGTGTTTTGTCTTTATATTGTATTTTGTACACTGTCTTTTTGCACTACCTGGCTAGAGAGAAACGTAATTTCGATTCACTGTATGTTGAACACATATGGCAGAATTGACAATAAAGCTGACTTTGACTTGACTTTGACTTGAACTAAAGTTAAAAAGTAGCTTGAAAACTACTGGTTCATGACATCACAAGGTGGAACAATAATAAAGGATTACTCAAACATGTGTGAATGAAAATAAACACAACTTCAAGTATGTTTATCCAAATCCAAATCCACTTTATTTCTATAGCACATTTCATAAACATAAACAGTTTCCAAAGTGCTGTACAGACAGAAAAACTAGCGACACAACAAACATCAGGTACCGTATATGTTTATGATGAAATAACAGCATTCTAACATGGATTAAAGCTCATGAGAGTCAATTTACTGTAATGAAACACCTTTAACTGAAACACTTTTACTGCTAAAGCCCTAAATTAGGCTTAAAACAATAACTGCTAGCATGAACATGGTCTCATTATGACCATTTGAGCGCTATAATTAAGCACAACAATCAACAAACACCACCTAATGACATCACATCACAGCACATTCTCATCTCTTCCAAAACAAAAACCCTAAAAATGCGTAATTACTCAATATAACATGTATGAATGAGATCAGTACTCCAGGTATGATTTTCGAAACCCCTTTAACATTTCTCATTGTAGAAAGTACATTGTGCGGACACTGAAAACTTCAAATAGGTCCATTTAGCTGCCAGAGCGAGCCGCCAGATCTCAGAATGTAATGTAGGCTTTTTAACTGTTACTTAAGCAGAGTTATTATGGAATGTCGGAGCTAAAAAAAAAGACATGCTTTTAGCTCCATGGTACAGGGCTGTGTCAGAGCACCCTGGGCCCGTGGTGTTAAGAGTTTTCACAATCCAACAATGTCATGTAAAATCCTCCAGATAGGCTGCGTGCAGTGTTGTTATGTACCAGAGACAAATATAGACCTGGGTATGGAGAAGGAACATCACAGGATGTTCCTTCGATATTGAGATACGCCGACATCGGTTGTATCGACTTCGATCAAGACGGAATGTTGCATCAGGTGTGTTTTCGATATCCTGGTTGTGCCCATTAATTTACAGGAGATTTATATGAAATTACTGGCCAAGAATGTCTCATAATTTAAAACTTTAATATAAAACTTACATAGACCCAACAGAGCCGGGCCATCCTACACACAAACTACATAAGCTGCATAGGGCCCCACAGCTGCGAGGGGCCCCTCCTCCCGATAGTTGGATCATTCATGTCGGTCTACATGTAGTACTGACATGACGGGCCCTGGTTTGGTCCTCTGTGTAAATGTCACTTTGTGATTGGTGATACCTCTCCACTACTTCCTCCTCCCTCGCTCATAAACTCGTCTCAGCGGCAGCATGGTACAGCAGGATGTAAGTTTATTTACTACATGTGTCTGTAGCCTTGACTTTGGCTCACGTCAAGTATTCAGCCACTAAAGGCTGCAGCGGGTCCCGTTAATAATGACAGAAGTGTCCTTTATCTTTTCTGGAATGACCGGTGACTGAGCAAGTTTTTTTTTTTTCATTCTCAGTATATTGACAGGGGGCAGCAGTAGCTCAGTAGAGTGTTCGTCCACTGATCCAAAGGTTGGTGGTTTGAATCCCGCACTCGACATAACATCATTGGTTGAGCGGTCAGATCCACTAACCCACAGGTTGGCAGTACATCTCAGCTCCCACAGATGAATGCTGAGGTTGTGTCCTTGGGCAAGACACTTAACCCCACCTCACCCCCAGTGTCTGCGTACACTGGAGGTTGGAGGTGTGGTTTACGATTGCCAACGGCTGTTTATTGGGCGTTATGAATGTCTATCATTTGGCGTATACGGAGCCCATAGCCAATCATGTCAGTTGTCAGTTCAAACTACAAGTTTCCGTTTGTCACGTAGTACGCGTCACCCTCTTGCCACCCCTCCCCGCTCTCTGATTGGCTCTCAGAATCGGGAGAGCTCGCTTTCCATAGTTGCCAGGCTGTCTTTCAGATCGGAACGAATGAAAGCAGCCTGGGATTTCCCAGGTTAGAAGAGCGCGCCCATGACAGAAGATACATCAAGGCCGGTTGCGTCAAGCGATGTTGGGCCATCCTCCCGTGGACCCACCGCCCGCAGGAGGTCTGTCTAGACTGTTGCCTTCACAACCCAAAGACTCGGAAAAAGCGGAAGAAAATAAATGAATGAATGAATGAATGAATGAGTATACGGACAGGCCTCATGTGAAGCTCAGAGCCTCCAGAATTCCTTCCCTGAGCTGCAGAGGCTGCACTAGCACTGATTCATGACTGATGCTGGTACTGGAGTTTAGGTATTGACAGTTCAGATATAAACAACATGTCCATCATGTATTCAATGTTTATGTAATTCAGAAGACATCAGCATTCCAACTGTTTATGAAATTTAAAATAAAAATCTTACATTTACTGATATCTGACTGCTAAGGATTTAAAAGGTGGGGGGTCCATCAAATCCTTTTCTCTATGGAGATGTTATTGCTTTGTCTGGAATGTTTCACAGTATGGCTTTAAACCCTTCTATTCCTATGTACGGTAGAGCTGTTTAATGTCATACTGTGGAACATTCCAGGCAGAGCAATGACATATCCATGGAAACAAGCACGTGATGGACCCCTAAATAATGAACCTTAAACATAGCTAGTTTTGAATTTCCATGGCAATAAAGATTCTATTTAAAAAAAAAAAAAGAAAAAAAAAGAAAAGAAAAGAAAGTGTGTCTAAAATACTAATCTAGTGTACAAATTGTGTTTAAAAAATCTTTTGGATAAAATTAAAATGATTATGGGACCAACATGTCTGTAACATTAATCCAGTAAAACCTCAAAATCAAACTTTTGACTTCGGCTAAAATGCCATGCTGAGGAATATTCCAGGAAAAGCATTAACATCTCCATGGAGACGAGCATGTGGCACACTCCATACAGTTACACAGTGCTACACACATACACTCGATAAGATGCTGGCTTTACAAAATAGTGTAAAAAGCAGGATCAGTGACAAAACTAGTTAACATGAATGGAATTCTAAGGCTGAAGATTGGATGACAAACTGAGAAATGTTCCAAGAAATCAGCAGGATGCGTTACAAAAATCACCGTCCCACCGTTATCCTTCCACTTGAAATATAATGAGTATGATTAGACCACGCACTCGCCTTACGCTCCTAAATCCTCATTATTACAGTTACAGAGAAATGACTCAAAAGAGGAGGATATGAGATTAAAGGGGACGGGCTATTGCTTAAACTTCTAAGAACGTCATAATTTCATTTGCACCTCAATCAGATATCTGGAGACGTACTTTGTTTCGTTTAAAGAGAGAGTATTATGCTAAATCGACTTTTTTGGAGCTTTCTGCCATGTTATATTGTTGTTTCCTCATCGAAAAACATGCCCGGAGAGGTTTTAGACGTTATCCATGCATGTTTGAGTAATCTAGTGATCTATCCTGGGCCCTATTCCAACCCTTATTTATGGTTGACTGTAAGATTCTGTCTAAGACCCAGCCCACAAGGCAATTTCCTATAAATATTCGAAAAATATCATAGTAAAAATATCATTCTGACTGTGAGCGGGGTCGCCTCTCCGCAGATATGACCTGTAACTTGGTCTGTTTTACCAAGACAGAAAGGTTTTTAACCCCAAACTGTGAAACCAATAACAGTTCCATGAATACAAGCATTTAACGGACCCTCCACCAGAAAAGTTACACAATGAACCTTTAAGTTAAGTTTTACCATAAGCTATAATTTTTTTTTTTTTTTTTGTCATTAGGATAATCACAAATATTGATTAACCTGATAATCTCGACATTCATTATTAATGTATTCCACAAGATGGGGTGGGTTAAAAATCAAGTTTATCTTACATCTTTTTGTGTGTGGCTTTTTTCAGTGTCTGAATCAATTGAATTGACTGTGCAGGATGTATACTTCTGTACCTTTTTATGTTTACAAATGTATGGCAAGCTCGAAATAAAATATATATATAAAAAAAAAATTCAAATCTGTATGTCACGCAGATGTTTGTCCACTAGAGGGCGCTCTCACCTCCCACCAGGACGTGTCGGGGTCCCCCTTGAGCAGCTCGATGTAGTCCCCGGTCTGGAAGCTCAGGTGGGCCTTGCCTGGAGGAGCCGGGGTGCCGTGATAGTTCCTCACCGCCACCATCTTTGGACCTGCACGAACAATATATGGGAATTTTTTTAATCTTCACCTTCATAACATTAGGTTAGATTACTTTATTTGCCATTTGTAGCTAAAAAATAAAAATAAAAATAAACAAAACGCTGGAAAAACATGTGCAAAAATGTCAAAGTGCACCAAGAAATACGGAAAAAAATAATAATTACAGACAGACTGACACCAAACTTTATAAACAACTGCAAAAATCTAAGATGTGATTTCTTTACCCGGAATGTACCACAATATGATATTAAAACATCTCCATGGAGACAAGTACCACAAGGCTGAGTTACATGTAAGATCTGTGGAGAAAAGAGCCCGCTCATCGTAAGAACGCATCATTTTCAGCAATATTAACCAGAAAATCCTCATTGTTTCCACTGAGATTAGTTAAATACCACACTGAGGAACACCGTCCACCATAAAAGTTCCACATTGTACCTTTAATGGGCCTGTATTTTAATGGTTTATATTATTTTCTGTTATGTTATAATGTTGTTTCCTCATCACAAACATTCCTGGAGTTGTGTTTTGTTCCATTGACACAAGTTTAACACACAAATCCTGCATATTTAGGCTGAGTTCTTCTCTCAAACAGAAAACACTCTGTTCCACCTTGTGACGTCATCTGGTAAGGAAGTGCCCCACTGTGTTTTTATACTCCTTCACCAGAATAATTTGGATGATTTCAGTCCTGGAATTGCCCATTTCTACTGAACTAAAGGTAAAAGGCAGCAGAGCATTTTGAGACATGTGACAAAACACAACTCCAGGTCTGTTTTTGAGGAGGTAACATTATAACATGACTGACAGCTCACAAGAGTCCACTTTGTGTCCTCCTGTCAAACCTGTAGTGTCGTGAACATGTTCTGTCCGGCAGCACCACGTTCACTCATTTACACACAGAATCCACTAGATGGCAGTGTATGACCATGAAGTCTCTGTTTGGAGCTGACAACACTGAGCGAGCAAGGATTGACTCAGATCTAAACCAAACGAGAACCTCTACCAACAAGGACTAAACCAGGACTAAATCCACACTAGTCAGGGTCAACGGAAGACTAAAACCAGCTCTTCTACAGGACTAAACCAGGTCTAAACCAGGACTAAAAGAGGACCTGAGGACCTAAAGAGGAATTATATCGGTTATAAGGACTACACCAGGACTAAACCAAGAAAAAACAAGGATTAAACTTGAACTAAACCAGGGATAAACCAGGAATAAACCAGGACAAAACCATAACTAAACCTGAACTAAAAGAGGACCTGTAGCTGAACTAAAGAGGAATTACATCAGTTATAAGGACTACACCAGGACTAAACCAGGACTAAACCAAGAATAAACAACGATTAAACTTGAACTAAACCAGGGCTAAACTAGAACTAAACCAGGAATAAACCAGGACAAAACCAGGATCAAACCACAAATAAACAAGGTTAAACCTGAACTAAACCAGGACTAAACCAGGACTAATCCAGGACTAAACAGGTCTAAAGCAAGCTAAAACCAGGGGTAAACCTGGACTAAACCAGGATTAAACCAGAAGTAATCCAGGACTAAAGCAGGACTAAATGTTTTTTTTTTGTTTTGTTTTTTTTTCCCCCTGGCGGCACGGTGGCTGAGTGGCTAGCACTCATGCTTCACAGCAAGAAGGTTCGGGTTGCCCGGGCCTTTCTGTGTGGAGACTGCATGTTCTCCCCGTGTTTGGGTGGGTTTCCTCCGGGCACTCCGGTTTCCCCCACCAACCTAAACATGCGCCATAGGTAAAATCCAGCTTAGGGCCTGACCAAAGCATAAATAACAAAACAAAATCATGGGGATGGTCCCCGGGTCAAATATAGAAACAACTTCTCCTGTGCGAGATCAATAAAGGTCAATCTTCTAATCCTTGACCACTGTAAGGCGCTTTGTGCTACAATTTTGTATGAAAAGCGCCTTATAAATGTTTGATTGATTGATTGATTGAAATCATGGCCTTAGAAATAGAAGAGTTCTTACCTGATGCCATCCCAGGCTCCTGGAAGAAAATATAAAAACACACGTAGATGTTTATCACACTAAAGAAATCCATTTAATCTTATTGTTTTGATACAGTGCAAAGTGAATTAGTTTTACTCACCAAGTCATGAGGATCTGCAAGAAAAGGACCAAACACAAAAACAGTGATGAGAGAAAATGCCTATTATTATTATTTATTTTGGAGCTACAAAACTACAAAAAATGTGTATCAATATTAATAATAACTAATAATATCCTTAATACATCCTATTACTACACAAACTAAAAACAAATATATAATAAGAAAAATTATGCTAACCATAAATAAATACAATATGTCACCCTTTTTATCTCAGGATGCTAAATGATAATACTATACTCTAAATAACTTGTTCAGTATTTCAATAGAAAACAGTGACATTATTCATTCATTCATAGACTCAGTATTTCACTTGTTTTAGCCTCTGCCTGATTCGTGTCGCGGCGTTAGCAAAGCCTCACACTCACTGATTTTACAGATGGTGATGATCTCCAGACACTCTTTATGTGCTCCAGTCCCACAGCGAGAGCAGTAGTAGCCCTGGTAGAAAATACCCCTGCGACAGAAAAATACACACTGGTGCTTTACAATACTTTACAATACTTTACAATACAGACACAGGTGCGTGGATATTCTATTTCCACATAATAACCGTGCTAATACTCTGGTTTTATTTTTGAACACACAGATGTTCCACTCTCTGCAGTGACTGTTGAAGCCACAGCTGCCCTGGGGCTGAGTGAAAAAGCCATTCCACACCAATGGCCTCTCCCTCTTCTAGAGTCACTTCATTCATTATTGTTAGTCATTCTTGCATGCAGTGATGTCCTAATCCCACACGGGGGCGCAAGAGACACTGTTTGCTGTTGATTATATTTGAAAATAACCAAAAGATTCACAAATATTGAACTTGATCATTTCTATTATTTACTCGACCTACAATCTCATTGTATTACAACAAACATATAAGATGCAGATGCAAGATGCTAGATTTAAAATTCAATAAACATGAAATATATCTGTATCCCCAGATATGAGGCGGTCATGATCAGATCAGAAATAGTTTTTACTTCGAACATTTAACTTAATGATGATTTATCCTTAAAAAAAAAAAAAAACATTAAACATGATGTCTCGTTTATTTATGTAATAATTTGGTGTTTTGATTTTCAAGACTCACTCAGAAAGCAGAATGGGCAGAATGGTATGGTTTATTTTATTTGCACAGGGACAGTGTGCAACATTTCATTGACCTTTGAAATAAACAAAAGAAAGATGCAGGTGCCAGGTTATAGCAAAAATGCTCATTTCCACCTGTAGTCCCGGGACAGGTTGATGTTAATTAAATATACTGTAACAGAGATTGTAAATGGGTAATGGACCAGTACATGAATAATCACATGTGCATACATATCAGGTAAAATTCCGACCCTCACTATGCCATTTCTAAAAAACATTCAAAAAAAAAATCATCTTTAAACATCCATACACACACTCACCAGTCCTAGCCTCACTCACTCACATTCATCACTAATGAGTGCAAATTTGCTTTGATAGTATCTTTGTTCGATGTGCAAACATGAGTCTCTCGTTTGGGTTGCCAGTTTCAATGCTGAAATCCATTTGCTTTCCAACTAAAATGCCTCTCTCTGATCTGAACGGTCACTAAACCCCAGCACCTGCACCAATCCTGAGTCAGTGCTAGTGCAGCCTCTGCATCTAGAGGTTCTGAACTTTCACATGAGGCTCGTCCATAAATTGAGAATGACAAAAACATGGATGTGTCTCTCTCTGCAGGTTAAGGCTCTGGCAATACAGGTTCAGTTGTGGTAGTAAAAAAAAACAACTACATGCCTGCCCCCCGCTGTCTGAAATATTATTGGCCTATTAAGATTTTTTTTTTTTTTTTTTTAATGTGAATCTGTATGGCGTCCCCTTCAGCAGTGTCGTGTATTAACACTAACTTACCCCTGACAGTGTCCTCTGAGCAGAGTTCTGCCCCGGTTCTGGCGCTGACGAAAGTAGGTCCGGCAAGTTAGCGGGGACATTTAATAAAGCTTGTTTTTCTTCTCAAAACAATATTTGTCCAAAAAGTGATATGTGCGTCAGAAAACAGTTGCACACGAAAAAGTCAGCAGTCTAAATCGCTTGGTGCTATTTTCTCTTGAGTCGTATCACTGCGCGCCTATTATTATTATTATTAGCCTGTTCACTTGAAAACATCGTCACTTACAAGTTAATGCACGACATTGCTGAAGGGGATGCCATACAGATTCACATTTTTTTAAAAACTAAGTTGTGATATCATGGGACGACTGCTCACCCACTATTCTGTTTTTCTTTGTAATACTCTATTAACCAGAGTATATTTTTAAGGTTTGAAGTTACACAGGGCATCATTATATTAGTACAGTCATACCTCACCTTACGAAATTAATTCGTTCCAGAAGTGGTTTCGTAACGTGATTTTTTCGTAAGTAGAGTCGCAATGTAAAAGGCCTGATTCGTTCCTAGCCAATGGGAGGCCAGCACGGTGTTGGGAGAGTGTATTTACAAGTATATTTACTTTTCGGGGGATTCGGGCGGCTGCGAAGCCGAGTGCGCATTATTTGAATTTTTGAGATTTGGCGTTTCGTAACTTAAATTTTCTTTCGTATTCAGAGATGAAAATTTTACGTTAAGGCATTTCGTAACTTGGATTATTCGTTAGTTGGGTCTTTCGTAAGGTGAGGTATGACTGTAATAGATGTTTTAGGGTCAATGCGCCATTACGGCAAAGTGAAAATACCCCAGACATTATAAGTGTCTGTAAATCACCCGTAAAATCACAGTAACGCTCCGAGACACAACTTCACTCCCATATTGTGATTATTACAAACATAAAATCTACTCTGTACATGCAGTAAACATGAGGAGACATTTATTAGTCTTAATTTTATATCACTGAAAGCTCAGGCTGCTGCCGTGTTCAAGACTAAGTCGTATAAATCTGCAGGCTCCACGGGGCCCCGCGGTAATTAGGATCTAACTGAGGAGAAGAGCCCTGATGCTGAGATGGGAAAATTTAGGTCAGGACAGCCTAGAAAAGTGTGGACGCTATTGGCAAAGTTGTTTTTCAAATCAAAAACATACTGAACTCCACACACGTTCCACATGACTCACGTATCACCACCAGATTCTGTCTACGATACAGCGGTCTGACAGTTTGGTCTGAACGGAGATCCGAGAGCACAGGTGAGACGAAAGGGGTGGGGCCAGGGCAGCCGTGGGAGGGGCCAAGGCAGAAGTGGGAGGGGCCATAAACGTACAGATGGTAGGTTTAAGGAGGAGATAGATTTTTTTTCTACTTTTTTGTAACTCCAAATTAAAAACAAAGAACAGAACATGTCTAAATGATGTGGTTGCTTCATATGTACTGTACGTATGTATATAATGTATATAATGTATGTATGTATGTATGTATGTATGTATGTATGTATGTATGCATGTATGCATGTATGTATGTATGTACTGTATGTATGTAGGTATCTACTTTATGTATGTATGTACTGTATGTATGTATGTATGTACTGTATGTATGTATGTATGTATGTATGTATGTACTGTATGTATGTATGTATGTATATATGTATGTATGTATGTATGTATGTATGTATGTACTGTATGTATGCGTGTATGTATGTACGTATGTATGTATGTATGTATATATGTATGTATGTATGTACTGTATGTATGCACTGTATGTATGTACTGTATGTATCGTATGTATGTATGTATTGTATGTATTTATGTATGTATGTACAGGGGGTCCTCGGGTTACGACGGTCTCGGGTTACGACGTTTCGTGGTTACGAACGCGCCCCCATTAAAAAAAATATGTATATATTACGCGTCATGCCGTCTTATGTGGTTTAGCGTGGTAAGAGATGTAAACAAACGCGAACGGCGCGCGGCGCACGGCGGAAGAATACGCTCTGTTGTGGTTGTAGGGAGAAGAAGACAGCCTCATGTGCGTGTCCAATGTGGGCGGAAGTACCTGATGTGGGCTCTGATCTGCTCCTATGAAAGCGGCAGTGATAACCAAGCAGCGTAGTGGTCTAATTATTGAGATGGAAAGGTTATTGGTGCTTTGGTTGGAAGATCAAAGGCAAAATCCGGTTTACGACGAAATTCGGGTTACGACGCGTCTTAAGAACGGATCAACGTCGTAACCCGAGGACCCCCTGTATGTATGTATGTATGCATGTATGTATGTATGTATGTATGTATGTATGTATATATGTATGTATGTATGTATGTACTGTATGTATGTACTGTATGTATCGTATGTATGTATGTATGTATGTATGTATGTATGTATGTATGTATGTATGCATGTATGTATGTATGTATGTATGTATGTATGTATGTATGTATGTACTGTATGTATGTATGTACTGTATGTATGTATGTATATGCATGTTTATATTGTATGCCCCAATGCACCAGTACTTTATTGGCCAGTTTGATGTTTTTTTCTTTTTTCTAATTAAAAAAAAAAAAAGCTTCTTCATTTCAAATATGAAATCAATGTAGCCAAAAAAAGATAAGGTTTATCGCATACTTGCTTGACTTTATTCTTTATTTATTCTTTATTTTCATCAGGTTCCTGATGACACTGTAGAGGCGAAATCCGCTGTTCGCTCTACCCTAATAAAGAATCAATTCAAGCAAGTGTGCGGTAAACCTTCTCTTTTCTTGTAATTGTTGAACGTTCCTGCTGTTACCAGCACCTGGAAGCTGTGCGTGGAGTCTTGAACTTTTGAATGAAATCAATGTATGTTTATTCATATCCAAACATAATTTTACTTTGTTCATTTAAATAGTGTCTGCTTCACAAACAAATGTATTTTCTGCCTGAATGAATAAATAAATACATTAAAATAAGTAACTTTTAAAATTACGCAATATCCTGTTATATTAATTTTTAATCAATTTCTCTATCTTGGACACCCTGTATTATATTCATGTAAATACGACTGTAAATGTAATTAGCAGCTTTAATTCCCCAGTGTACTCCATTACTCCACATGTTTCTGCTGTGATTTTATATTTTATTTTATATTTTATTACTTATTTTTTCTATTTTATTTTGACTTTGACTTTTACAATTGATTTTGACTTTTATAATGATGTCACATTTGACACCTGTCTCTGTCGCTATGTTTTTGCTATACCATCTATTTTTGTTACTCTCAGTTATATTGTTTTTTTTATTTATTTATTTATTTTTTTACTCCCTGGCGGCACGGTGGCTGAGTGGCTAGCACTCATGCTTCACAGCAAGAAGGTTCGGGTTGCCCGGGCCTTTCTGTGTGGAGACTGCATGTTCTCCCCGTGTTTGGGTGGGTTTCCTCCGGGCACTCCGGTTTCCCCCACCAACCTAAACATGCGCCATAGATAAAATCCAGCTTAGGGCCTGACCAAAGCATAAATAACAAAACAAAATCATGGGGATGGTCCCCGGGTCAAATATAGAAACAACTTCTCCTGTGCGAGATCAATAAAGGTCAATCTTCTAATCCTTGACCACTGTAAGGCGCTTTGTGTTACAATTTTGTATGAAAAGCGCCTTATAAATGTTTGATTGATTGATTGATTGATTGATATATTATATTGTGATGACTTAGATCAACTTTATTGATCCAAATCGCTTTCCCTTGTGGATCAATAGTTTGTCTAAGTTTTAAATGGCATCACAATAAAAGCCAATAATATTCAATACAGATGGGCACCGATTAAATTAATATAGTTAAAATGCAGATTCTTGTTGTAACACAGTGAGTTCCTGGGTGTAGTCGCCAATAGAAATGATCAGGATCAACATTTGTAAATTTACCTTTTGGATATTTCACGACAAAGTGCAAAGTAATCAATAGGAAAAAAACGTCTCTTGCCCCCATCCGGGAATATAACATCATCACATTCTAGTACCTGAAAACCAGTGGTTAGAGTTCCGTGTCCTACCTGAGCAGCATCTTGCAGGCTCGGCAGTTGGTGTTCTTATCAAACGTGTGCATCTGGAAATTGTGCTGGTTGGCTGTGGCTCTCTCCGGTTTGATATTTGACCTGGAAAACGTAAATCACCATGAGAGAAATCGAACGCAAATAAAATATTAACTGTTACAGATTTGTAACATAAAACCGTAATGTAGGGGTGTCACACATCAACACAACCCTCGGCTGATTTTCTATTAAAATATTTTAATTATATTTAAATTTTCTATTAAAATATTAGTAATTTTCTGCGCCTCTTTTCTGCGCAGCATCTCCAGCACAAATGAAGCCTCGCCTCTTTCCAAACGCTCTTAAAGGACCATCGTTTTGACTGTTGACCGTGACACCCTCATCAGCAAAATGTCAAAAATGAGAAAAGTGGACGCAGAGTGCAGGATTTTCCAAGGAAAACTGACTAATTCCTATATGCTAACCTGTATGCTTGTGTTGAAATTGCATTTTTCTTAACCTTTCAGGTTGTTCGTAATATTATATTTTGTAAAAGAAAGAGTTAATCAAATAAAAAAGAATTCTGTAATAGATTTGCGTTTCTCTGCACAAATATTTGGACTTATTGCTAATTTTGGGGTATATTTGCCATAAGTTTTCTGATCCGGCCCCTTGGGGTCAAAGTACACCCCTGCTGTAATGGAAAGATTTGCAGTCGGGTCCGGCATCTAATCTCCGTCTGTTCAACTCCTGCACTACTGCTTTTGTCCTCTGGGGGAGCCACTCATCTAGATCATATATTTTTAATGTAATGTTCAATATGGATGGAATGCATAGAGTTGTGGGGGGCAATGGGTTTGTATGAGGTTTTAAAAGTACATCATGTCACTTCTCTGTCGGCTTGCTTATCTTGCTTATATATACAGTATATAATGCTTGGCCCGGAATAATCCACAGTATGGCATGAAATATCTTAAATATCTTCATGGAGACAAGCAGGTAATGCCCCATGCTATTTTGGCAATAAAAACCACATGTGGCTGGTTAAAATCAAGACGGGTCAATTTACTGCCAAACTGTAAGAGTCCAGGCAAATCGATAACATCTCCATGGAGACAAGCAGGTGGCAAATGCTCCCCCAGGTCCTATATGAAACAAAAGTGTCTGTTTTAACCGTTAAGTCATGTTAGAATGCTGTTTCCTCATCAAAAACATACCCGGAGTTGTGTTTTGTTTCATTCACATGTCTGAGTAATCCTTTATGATTAGTCTGTCTACATCTCCAAAGCTCAAAATGAATAAATACATAAATACAATAAAATAAATAACTTTTAAAATTATGCAATAGCCTGTTCAATCAATTTCATTATCTTGGGTACCCCATTTTATATTTGTGTAATTAAGTATAATTAACAGCTTTAATTCCCCAGTGTACTCCATTACTCCACACGTTTCTGCTGTGATTTTATATTTTATTTTATATTTTATTACTTATTTTTTCTATTTTATTTAGATCATTTCGATCAAAATGCTCTGTTCCACCTTGTGACGTCATGAAGCTGTAGTTTTCAAGTTAACCACTACCTTTTACCTTTAGGTTAATAAAAATTGTCAATTCCAAATGATCCTAGTGAAGGTGTATGCAGTTTAAAAACACAGTGGAGCACTTCCTGTATTACCATATGACATCACAAAGTGGAACAGAGTGTTTGAGAGGAGAATTCATTCTAAATATGCAGGATTTGTATGTCAAACATGTGTGAATGCAGAGGCGGTTCTTGGGGGGGGCGCAACTTCGTGAGGGGCGCCGTGCCGAGCGCTTGAAAAAAAAAAAAGATTATCATATCACTGTGTAGGAAATTGGCAAATTGGTGCCCCCTCTGGCTGCAAGCGCCCGCGCAATACATTCCCTTCCGCGGGCCAATGCGCAGCGCAGAGACCTGCTGGCGCCTACACTGGCCCGAGAGCAAAAGGAAGAGAGAAAGAAAGAGAAGATAGAGAGAGGATTCACCCTCTCTGCGGCCGGCTGCGAGTCGAGCTCACACTACCACGATTTGACCAAACGTCACGGCACTAGTTGCTACCAGGAATTGACCAATGATAGCGCCTACTAGCTCCTATCAAGAACACACACGCTCGCATCGGGAACACGGAAACTACAGAAGACAATAGTAAACGAAGTTAGTATAACGCAACATTTAATCACTTTTAAATCGATCGTTCACCCTCCGTGGTATTTACTATGAATACAATGTACAAAGACACACTTTACATGGGACTTTGTAGAGATACGCGATCGGCATTTTCAATAGAGGCGACGTGAATTACTTATCCCGGACAACACTTCATCTCGGAGCTCTTTCGGATTTGCTGGACAGTGTCTCATCTTTGCTTTTGGTAAGTCATGTCATGAAATGTGTGTTTGTCATATCACTATTCTATTTTAGCGCTATTATATTATATTATATTATATTATATTATATTATATTGTATTAATTATGTTAAATATACTGTATATGTTATATTATGTTATACTATGTATGTAGAGTGGGGAGGGGGTCTCGCCCAGGGAGTAATTAAATGTAGAACCGCCCCTGTGTGAAAAAAAAAAAACGATTCCAGGTAAGTTTTTGATGAGGAAACAACATTGTAACAGATCGGTGAATTAATGTGGACCAAATAATGCAGGTTTGATACGTTTTGTTCTTTGATGCACGTGGGGAAGACTTCTGCAATAATCAATATTCGAGCAGCACAAGCACCTTGAGCCGTGCTCTTCAGTGATCTGATTAAAGTCAACGGAGAAGTCGACACGGCGATCACTTATGGACCCTTATTTAAGCAGGAGAGTTCCTCTGAGGTTTGGACTCATTTTCAGGGGAGTCCAGAGGCGAGTCTCAACTGTACAGGATTTAGTGGAAACAGCAGCACCAGAGGAAACTAACACAGGCATGGAGAGAATGTGCAAACTCCACACAGACACAGGGAGAACATGCAAACTCCACACAGATATGGAGAGAATACCCAGTACAAACTCTATACAGTCATGGGAAGGACATACAAACTCCACAGAGACATAGGGAGAACATACAAACTCCACAGAGACATAGGGAGAACATACAAACTCCACAGAGACATAGGGAGAACATACAAACTCCACAGAGACACATAGGGAGAATATACAAACTCTACACAGACACAGGCAGAACATACAAACTCCACACAGACACGGGCAGAACATGCAAACTCCACACAGATATGGAGAGAATATACAGTACAAACTCTATACAGTCATGGGGAGAACATACAAACTCCACAGACACATAGGGAGAACATACAAACTCCACACAGACCCAGGGAGAACATGTTAACTCCATAGAGACATGGCGAGAACATACAAACTCTATACAGACATAGGGAGAACATACAAACTCCACAGAGACACAGGGAGAACATACAAACTCCACACAGATATGGGGAGAACATACAAATATCACACAGACATGGAGAGGACATACAAACTCTATACAAACATGGGGAGAACATGCAAACTCCACACAGACATGTGGAGAACATGTTAACTCAACAGAGATATGGAGAGAACACACACACTCCGAAGAGACATGAAGAGAACAAACTCCACACGGACACAGGGAGAACATGTTAACTCAACAGAGACATGGAGAGAACATACAAACTCCACAGAGACATGGAGAAAACATACAAACAGAGGGAGAACATACAAACTCCACAGACACAGGCAGAACATGCAAACTTCAGACAAATATGGAAAGGACATACAAACTCTATACAAACGGGGGAGAACATACAAACTCCACAGAGACATGGAGAAAACATACAAACTCCCCACAGACACATAGGGAGAACATACAAACCACCCACACCCATCGAACAGTGAGTCATGCAGCTGCAGCTGGGCCTCTCTTAATAAAGACTCCGTTATGTTCAGTGCAGATGGAACGATCGTTCTTGGGGAATTTTTTATTTTATTTTTCTATTAATAACTTCTATGACTCATTACAAACTCAGTACAAACTCTACTAAAGTTCTGCTGTTTACTTTTTGCGATTTGTGTTTTGTTTTTGAGACATATTTTACTTGTATTTAGAATAGTGTTTTGTTTTGCTTTTTTGATAATGTTACTTTAAGGTTATTGGCCATGTTTACATGATGTTTTTTTTTATTCTGAATTAAATAGTTCAGAATTACTATTATTCTCTTTCAAGGTTACATGGAAATAATAATTGCGAATTGAGGTTTACATGGAAAACACGTTAAATCGGCTTTTATTTAATTCCGCTCAACGTCTGGAGGTCGGGAAGGGTTCTGATTGGACAGGGACACAAACTTATTTACATCTACCGCTACCGGCTTTTTTGTCATCTCAGTTTGTCGTTACATCATGGACACGAATGTGATACAAACTTGTTTTCGTGGTCATTCCGATGGTGATTAAGCAGCAGCTGGAGAATTCTATCCTCATGCTTTACGTCTGTCGCTGAAGACGAGAAGGGAAGAGCGTCGGAGAAGGAGGATGACGACAAACGGAGTCAACGGCTGCTCTACCTCAGCCCACTCCCGCATCCCACTCGCAAATCCAAAGAGCAGTGGATGAATGTCCGAAGCGAGGACCAGATCGCATCAGAAGACCAACTCAACGAGCATGAACGAGCTGAACAACCGGAATTATTTTTAAGAAGAATAAACGTTTACATGATCGAGGAATAAATTAATTTGGTTTTCAAATTGGAATAAACCACCCACTTACTTCGGAATTAATTTTAATTCTGAATACTCATTTTCATCAGGAATTAAGTGTTTACATGGGCTTTATTAAAGTGGAATTAATTTTTATTCAGAATTAAATTATTTTTATTTGGAATTAAAGCTCTCAAGTAAACGTGGCAGTTGTGTCGGTGTCGTAAATTAGTTTCAGTATTATTGTTTTTCGCCAAAAAAACAATAATACTGAAAAAATATGCAGTATTTTCTTCAGGAATACTGCATATCCTGACAGACCTAGTTGCAGCATTTAATTGTGGTAATGACCCCAAAGAATGAGAAGGAGTCGTTAACAAATATGGAATAATTTGTCCTCTGCGTTTGACCCATAAATAAATACCATCTCCAGATCTTGAGCGAGGCTTGGTCAGGCGTAGAGGATTTTCTATTCCATCTCTTGAGGAGGGTTTGGTTGGGTTATTTTGGGTTAATGTCCTGAGATCGTGGACAGTTGTGGAATAAAACATCAAGGTAACTGCATTTGACCCGTCTTTGAAACGTTTGGGACAACCATGGAGAATGAACAGTGCTGATTATGTTTCAGTTTTAACTTTACTGGTGTTTAAGGAATTAAAACATGTTGCATCTGAAAAAACGTCATATTAATTTTTTTATAGAGCGACAATTGAGTTAGTTCTCCGTTATGGGATCACAAGCTGGTTTGGCAATTTAACAGTAAAATCTAGAGCAGAGATCTCTTGCCTAATAAACAGTGTGATGCCCCTTCTCAGTCCTCAGGATCTTTTTGAGCAGGCAACCATGAGGCAGGCAAATTCAATGACGACAGACTAAACGACAGTGCTCATGTTCTGAACTGTGAATACATCCTCCTCAATTCTGGAAGGAGATTCAGGCTTCCTCTGTGCAGCCACAACCGTTATAAGCACTCCTTCATCCCCATGTCTATTAAAGGGATAGTATGTGAATCTGTATGGCTTCCCCTTCAACAGTGTCCTGAGATTAACACAGACTTACCCTTGACAGCGCGATGTGATCGCGGTTCTCCTCCGGTAACGTAGCTCGTAAACGTAGTTCCGGAAAGTTCGCGGGGACAATTTAATAAAGCTTGTTTTTCTTCTCAAAACAACATTTGTCCAAAAAGTGATATATTTGCGTTACAAACAGTTGTTCGCTAAAAAGCAGCGTAATTCACATTTGCATATTTTCTCTCGATTCTTATCACTGCGCGCATATTAGCTGTATTAGCCTGCTAACTTTAAGCGGATGTTTACAAGTAAACAGGCTAATAGAGCTAACGTGGGTGCATTGATACGAATCTAGAGAGAAAATATGTGAATGCGAAATACGCTGCTGAATTTTTAGCGGACAACTCTTTGTGACGCAAATATATCACTTTTCGGACAAATGTTGTTTTAAGAAGAAAAACAAGCTTTATTAACTGTCCCCACGAATTTACCGGAACTACGTATACGAGCTACGTTACTGGAGGATAACCGGGACCAGATCACGCTGTCATGGGTAAGTCAGTGTTAATGTCAAGACACTGTTGAAGGGGAAGCCATACAGATTAACATTTTAAAAAAACAACGCACTATCCCTTTAAGATACTTAAACAGAGAAGAAATGTGATTGCCTGGAGCGATGTGAACCCTTGTAGTTGGCGTTTGGGGGGTATTTTAGAGTGAATGTGTTTGGCTCGATGATGGGGTGTAGAAGGAGGGGACTGATCTTATATTTATTTATGACAGAATGAATGTGTATATGTATAATTATAGAGTGATGTTGCTTGGTTTGGGAGAAGGGGAATGATGGTGGGGATGGGGAATGATGGGAATGTTAGCGGGAATGCTGGAGCGGGTGATGGTTTGGGGGGATGGTCAGGGGTCGTCTATGTCTGTGCCAACACTGCTATCTTTTTATCTGATGTCTTGTATGTATATTGTACGTCTTTCTGTCTGTACTGCAACCTTCCCTTACCTCTAAGACAAATTTCTCCCTGGTGGAGACTAATAAAGAATCCTAACCTAACCTGCATTGTTATTGCACTAACACAAGTCACCAGCAGAGACTTCCTCGCGCCACATCCCAACATAACGTTTTCATGTATTCGTGGCTTCTTTTCCCTCAGGGCTGGACACAACAGAGCTCTGCAGTTGTTAACCTACATACACTACGCCTGCCTTTGTTTCTCCATCCACCCACGAGTAACGGAAACATGAGACGATGACCGCTCTGAGATACGACCGAATACTCTGCAGTACAACTGTATACTGGTTTTAGGGTTGTACTCACATGGCCATCTCAAACTGCTCCATCCACTTCCTCTTGGTCTCCTCGGTTTTGCAGAAGAACTGAAAGCCCTGTTTGCCCTGCAGGTGGATCAGGTAGAATCCGTAGGACCACTGTGCAAGAGGAGAACGTAAGAACATACATACGCATAATCACAGTTTAGTTTGACTAGAATTGATTATTTTGGTAGTACTTTTAACAAAATTCCTCAGTAGTATCCAGCAAAAATGGGGGTTTGGAGGTCCGTCACCTGCTTATTTGTATTGATAAGTCATTGCGCTGCCTGGAATGTTCCACACTATGACTTTAAACAGCTCTACCTTACATTTATTCAATAACAGGTGGTTTACTGCTCAAAAACACCTAGAAAAACAGGTATTTGGACTGTGTGTGGTCGCCTCTTTACAGATCTGACCTGTAATTTCGTCTGGTTTGGTCCCCATGAGGATAGAAATTAATTTAGTTTAATACCGTACTGTGAAACACTCCAGATAAACTAATAACAACTCCTTGAAGAAAAGCATTTGACGGAGCCTCCATCAGAAAAGATACACAATCCACCTTTAATGGGCCAATATGGAAGACTTAAAGGAATATTAACGTTTATTACAATCTGAACCTTATTTCTGTAATAAAAAGTTGTGTTACTCACCCATAGCACTTTGGTGTCATTTGGAGCAGTTTTGTAGATGTTGTAGTTTAGCGATATCCGTTAACGTGAGCGCTTGGGGCAGGCGATTGCAGTCACCAAACTTGATCACTTTTCAAATTACAGAAGCTCAATGTCTTAGTCTACACTTTCGTTTGAGTCAAAAGTGGCCTCTAATCCGAGTTTTAGTCATAGTTTCAAGTAGATAGACAGACAGAGCCTTCTCCATTGCTGCCCCCACCCTCTGGAACTCACTCCCACAACCTCTCCGTGACTGCTCTGACCTCCCCACCTTCAAAAAATTGCTCAAGACTCACCTTTTTAAAACTGCTTTTAATGTTTCTTAATGTTTAATGTTTTTCTGATTGTTTATTGTTTTGTTACTTGTTTTATTACTGATTTTACCTCTTGTACAGCGTCTTTGAGTGTCTTGAAAAGCGCTTTATAAATAAAATGTATTATTATTATTATTATTTAGATGAGGAAGACACAGCTGATTTCGCTCTCAGCTCTCGGGACCCAAACATGAAATGCAAAGCTGTAAGACGTTTGGACCATCGTGTTTGCAGTACCCACTTCAGTCAGGACGATTTTTTACCAGCAAAGGAAAAGAAAGAAGGCCAGCGGATTCAGCGCACGATTCTGAGAAGTAATGTGAAACCGATGGCTGTTCTCTGGTGCGCTGCTCCTAAAACTGTCTCCGCTTCATTCTTTCCGTATCCATTCTGTCTCCTCATCCGTATACTCCTCTTCAGTCCTCCATAAGTCCTCTTCAGCCTCACAGTCCGAATCTTCTGCCATGTGTCGCTCGCAACAGAAAAGTTATTAGCGTCTTCTTATCTGCAAAACAGCTGTGAATGGGCACATGCACACTGTCCTCATCTACTCAAAACTATGGCTAAATCTCGGATTAGAGGCCACTTTTGACTCAAACGAAAGTCTAGACTAAGACATTGAGCTTCTGTAATTTGAAAAGTGATAAAGTTTGTGTTATTTGGTGACTGCAATCGCCTGCCCCAAGCACTCATGTTAACGGATATCGCTAAACTACAACATCTACAAAACTGCTCCAAATGACACCAAAGTACTATGGGTGAGTAAAACAACTTGTTTTATTATCAGATTGTAAAAAACGTTAATATTCCTTTAAACGACAAGGAGACATTTTAATGCACGAACACTCCGGTGCGTGCTTTAAAACACGCCTCTGTGATGGGCCGCGATTTCCAGTAGTTGGTGACATCACAAAAGACTGCTCTGATTTCAGGCAGGTGTTTCTGATCACAAACGCCTGGCAGCAGGGACAGAGTTTGAAGATGTTCGACCAATCACACTGCTCCTTATACCTCCAGACTCCACAACTCCTCCACCTTCACTCTCCCGTTTAGTCCTCCAGGTACTGCTCAGTTTAGCAGCTTTATTTGAAATGTGGTTGTTGGAGAAGTTTAGCTGTTTAGTCGCATAATCAAACCATCTTACGTCATCTACATTATGTTTAAAGGGCCAATATTACGCCATTTTCTGATGTTATAATGTTGTTTCCTCGACAAAAACCGACCTGGAGTTGTGTTTTGTTTCATTCACACATGTTTAAGTGCTCCACTGTGTTTTTAAACTCCTTATCCCTTGACTAGAATCATTTGGATGGTTTCAGACCTGGAATTGCCAATCTCTACTTAAAAAAAAGGTAAAAGGTAGCTGTTAAACTACCTCTTCATGACATCACAAGGTGGAACGGGCCATTTGGAGCTTTGGAGAGGTAGACAGACTAATAACAAAGGATTACTCAAACATGTGTGAATTAAAAAAAACAAAAACAAACAACAAAACAACTCCAGGTTTGTTTTTTGGATGAGGCAACTACATTCTAATTTGGCTTATAACTCACAAGGGTCATTTTTAGCGTAATATGGGATGTTCGATAATTTCAACAAAAATAATAAAGCTCACATTTAGACACCTACACCACCAATCACATGCACAACTCATTCCACACACCCACACAAAAGCCAATCCCACTGCACCACTATGAGAAAATGGTCCAAATAAAGAGTTGACTGAATCTTACCATTTTTCCACTCGACTGGTTTGGCATGCAAAAAGAAAGACACCAGAGGACAGCCGGTTACACATGCAGCATGGGCCCCGACATGCACAATCAGAACACAGAGCCATGGGACGAGTCAGCAGCCCCAAAAGGACTTCAGGACAGTCGTATGGATGTCCAAGCATGAGTGGACACAATGCGCTTTTACATATTTGTGATCCGGTGATTTGTAAGAACGGATGCGTATTGTTAGCCTCATGGAAGAATTGTATTTTTTTTTCTTTCTACAGGTGCCCTTGCTGTAGGTTGAGGGAGCAAAGTGTCTTGCCAAGGGATATGAACATAGAATGTGCGTGAGTGGGAACAGAACCAGGTATCTTTTAGTTCACAAGTTAATAAAAACGCTATGCCAAATTTTTGGTGATACAACATTAACTGATTATTTTTTTATTTTTTTTTTAAGTGGATTTTTCTGAGAATGGAGCTCAAGAGTAGCAATTCAAGAATACCGGAAAACTGAAAAAAAAAAAAAAAAAAGCGTAGATTTTTTAGGCTATGAGGTAACTAATGACACATTTCTTTCTTTCTTTTATTATTATTATTATTATTATTATTATTATTATTATTATACAAATTATTATTATTATATTAATTATTATTAATAATAATAATTTTGGTACTAAAATTAACTGTGCTAGTTACTACTAGTATCCATGGCACATTACATACTAGCACATGGCTAACTAAAAGTTGATTAGTTAGCTCAAGACTAATTATCGCCTGATGTGCATTTAAAGGGATATGCCACCCCCAGGGTAAATTTGGGCATCTCCCCACAGTCCAGAGACTAAAATAAGTGGTGGAAAGCGTTTTCCTGCTCACCCAGCCATTGTCCGAGCCTGTCGCCACTGACCGCCGCGGTATCTGCAGCTCCTCCGCCTTAGACTGGAGTCTAATGTCGCCAGAGAAAGATTTCGGCCAAAAGGAATTAATTTGCTCGATGCGTTTCCCAATTACTTTATGTGTAGTGCGCATTCATATCGAGTGCAAATAAATGTGCAAATCAACACGGAGAGCTTGCCTTGGTCATTTTGGGTGGGAACTATTTTCCAGTGCGGAAGAATACAGTCGAATCACGCACCACGTTGTGCAACAGGGGAACTCCCTTCCCGGTGCGTAACTGCGTGATACGGCTGTATTCTTCCGCACTGGAAAATAGTTCCAGGGGGAGATGCCCAAATTTGCCCTGGGGGTGGCATATCCCTTTAAATTCTTCATATTTATTTTTAATTTTTTTTGAAAAATGAATGGAAAATTTTCCTCTGGAACCTGAGAGAGCTTCAAGGTGGTCAGGTCTTTTGAGGTATATTTACATTGACATTTCAACGTTTTGAACCTTCACGCAATATCACACTGAAACTGGTCATTTTCTTGCATATATCAAGGAATGCATGAAGGCAAATATTTATTCTGTAATTCAGAAAAATAATTTGTCAAAAAAAATGAAATTAAGAAAGGCTTGCTATGAGGCTAACAATACGCCACATACTCACAGTTTTACACAGTGATCCGGCCGGTGTACGTGTTATGGAAGAAGAAAGCCTGTTCTTTCTTACCTTCTTCATGTCGCGATTGTTCATCGGATCGTCGGACATTTTGTACGACTGCAGCTCGATGATTTCTTTGAGTTCGTAGCTGTAGCCTTTCCGTTTGCACACGATCACCACTTTGTCGAACAGGAAAATATACCTACAAAGACACAAACAGTATAGTCTTTTACTAAACATGACTGCTATATTAATGTTGTACTGCAGAAGATGTAAAAGGTGTAACTGACCGGTCTTGCTTGGTCCGGTTGACGATGGAACAGACTTTGAGCTCTCCGTCGATCTTTGGGCGACCGTACTCCTCCAGTTTCACCTGCTGCTTAGGACAGACACAGAACGAATTACTCTGATTGGTCAAACAAGAAGTAAAGCAATGGACTTCTTGCTCGTTGAGAGAAGTAGCAATGACCAAGTTTATAACCAAGCTTTCCTCGAAGTTCTATTCCGCTGCTTGTCTGAAAAATTGGTTGCAATAAAGAGCAAAAGAACATTAAGCACAACTTTTTTTTTTCTTATAGCAGTACGGTTCAGTGCCAACCTCACTGGATATTGTTGCAACAGTAAATTCGCTCAATTTTGTATATGTTTTATATTTACAAGCTGCCATATTGATCCAACTCGACAATAAGTTCACCGACTTCAAAATTGCAGAACCTAATTCTCCTTTGTATTACATTTTCACCCTATGATTCTATGTGTAGTGCGTTGTAATTTCTCATAAGAACATAATTAGTAAAAGTACAACTCTGAGACAATGATTTTAACATGGTTCAAAGATCCTAAGCTCACATCCGTTTGGAGGATATGAAAAAAAAGTTCTGAAACTGCCTGTGGTTGTAAAGGAATTGCTTTCCTGTCTTGAAATCACTTTGAAGCTCTACCTGTTTTACCACCTCTCTAACTTTATTAGTGAAATACAATGAGAAAGTTATAGAATACGAGGTGATTTCTCCATTGTACCTCAACTACTTTTTCTTTCCAAGTGAGAAGAAACCTGACACAGAGGTACTTGATTTTCAAACCACAAAAAGAGAATGTATAAAACCATACCTTGTTTCTAGTTGGCCTATTACTAGTATGCACATGGTTGAATGTATTTGTAATATGAGAGCTTTAGAACAGCTTTTACAAATGCAGAAGTGAAGCAAAGTGGACCACTTTTTCTTACCAGTTTCTTACCAGATATGTTAAGTGTTTTGTAATTTGAAGGCGACAGCATGCATTATCTGATTTATGTCACGATCTTTTAAAATGCACTTTATTCTCCTTATTTCTGAAGTTGCTGTGGGCGCCGCTATCATTATTTGGGTTGTATTATTTTGTATGGGGCTGCCAATCTTTACAGCAAATAAGTTCAATCCTATAACTATCCTAAACTATAAAGCCGTTTTAAAGCCTCCAGAGAATCCAAGCAGTGTGACATGTTGGTGCGCACATGAACATTAAACATTTTTACACAAATGAACTGAACTGACTTTATGTCTTATTTAAGATGCAAAAGGTTTCCCAAATTATCCAATGACATTAACAGGATTCCTGTTTAACCAGAAATGCCCTCATAAAAAAGTACGGTTTAGGAGCATTTAGAAACATAGTAGGCGGGACAGGAAAAAGTCAAAAGGGGAAACACAAGTTGTCATAATTTGAGAAATTCAGCTGTAACATAACCATCATACCATAATCAAAACCGCCTATACAAATCTTTCATACCACACACAGCTCTGGAAAAAAATAAGAGACGGCTGCATTTTTTTCTGAAATCAGCATCGTACATGTATTACAGCCATTCCATTCTAGCGTCTGTTGAATTCCAACACAAACACAAAGCTGAGCTACTTCATTTCTTGCACCAGGAGTGGAATGAAGTCACCCAAGAACAATGTGAAAGACTTGTGGAGAGCACGCCAAGACACATGAAAGCTGTGATTAAAGGAGAATTAACGTTTTTTTACAATCTGAGCCTTATTTCGGTAATAAAACAAGTTGTTTTACTCACCCATAGCACTTTGGTGTCATTTGGAGCATTTCCGGAGATGTTTTAGATTTGCGATATCCGTAACGTGAGTTCTCGGGGCATGTTTGCAGTCTCCAGATAACACAAACTTTAGCACTTTTCAAATCACAGAAGCTCGCTGTGTCAGCGTACTTTAAGTGGAGTCCAAAGCGGCCTGAAACCCGATATCCAGCTATATTTTCATCTGATGACGTCATCATAGAGGACAGCGCGCATGTGCGAATTCCCCAGCTGATTCGCAGATAAACACCGCTCTGAACTTTTCTATTGCGAGCGAGACATGGCAGAAGATTCGGACTTTGAGACTGAAAAGGACTTATTTGAGTATGATGGCCGTCCCTATCGTTTTGTGCCTGAATATACAGATGAGGAGACAGAATGGATACGGAAAAATGAAGCGGAGAAAGTTTTAAGAGCAGCGCAGAGAACACCCATCGGTATCACATTACTTCTCAAAATCGTGCGCTGAATCCACTGGCCTTTTTTCTTTTCCTTTGCTGGTAAAAAATCGTCCTGACTGAAGTGGGTACTGCAAACACTATGGTCCAAACGTCTTACAGCTTTGCATTTCATGTTTGGGTCCTGAGAGCTGAGAGCGAAATCAGCTGTGACTGAGCACATGCGCACTGTCCTCCTCATCTACTTGAAATTATGGATAAATCTCGGATTACAGGCCACTTTTGACTCAAACATTGTGCTTCTATGATTTGAAAAGTGCTAAAGTTTGTGTTATTTGGAGACCGCAAACATGCCCCGAGAACTCAAGTTACGGATATCACAAATCTAAAACATCTCCGGAAATGCTCCAAATGACACCAAAGTGGGTGAGTAAAACAACTTGTTTTATTACCGAAATAAGGCTCAGATTGTAAAAAACGTTAATTCTACTTTAAAAATAAGGGTTATTGCACCAAATATTGATTTCTGAACTCTTCTTAAGTGTAAACATTAGTATTATGTTGTTTTAAAATGAATTTGATCTTGTTTCTTTGCATTGTTTGAGGTCTGAAAACATGTATCTTTTTGACAATTTGTCATTTTCTGCAAATAAATGCTCTAAACAATAATATATTTATTTGGAATTTGTCAGTAGTTTGTAGACTCAAACAAAAATGTTCCTTTTGCCCAAACACATACCTATAAGTAGTAAAATCTGAAAAATCTGATAATTTTGCAGTGGTCTCCTATTTTTTTCCAGAGCTGTACACACACACTTTTTCTTATCACACGTCGCTTCTTGTGACTAATTACCACAGCAACAGTTGCTTCCACTCTGTCCTAAACATACCCAAACACCTGACACCGTTGTCGTCCATGGGCTTTCTAATGGGCCGGAGTACAATGACAGAGGTTTTCTAATGTCTTGTACGCACTGATAGAATGTGTGGAATACAGATGAGTGCGTTTGGCAGCTGACAGCCCCAGAACTAATGAAGGAACATCGCAGGCAGAGAAATAAAGAGCCAGGACTTAACCATGTGGAGCACGTCCAGAGGAGCTGTGAGGTGTCATCGTTCCAATGACTCCTCCATTACTCACTGTGAAATGCCTGGCAGGGCTTTGTCTTCAATAAACCGCAATTTTTTTTATTTTTTTTTTATTATTATTACTGGGGAGATAATACGTCTTTACCAGGACTATCGGTCACATTTATGGCTTCAAAGGGTTTGCGAGGAGGGAGTAAAAATGATGTAGTTATTCTGTGAGTGTCTTCAAGTGACAAAAGAAGCAAGTTTAGAATTTCATTACATGTTTACAGATGTGTGATTTATATAGGGCGTGGTTGGGTAGGCTCAGATCTGTTGACGATGAATGTTTGAAATGCTAGAATTCTTTGCAAGGCCAAATAATATCTACCAGAATCATAACTAATCAGACTTGTAAACACCTTTTTATGTGTTTCAATAGCTCCACACAGCCTCGTACTAATAAAAGTTACACTATATTGCCAAAAGTATTCGCTCACCTGCCTTGACTCGCATATGAAATTAAGTCACATCCCGTTCTTAATCCATAGGGTTTAATATGACGTCGGTCCACCTTTTGCAGCTATAACAGCTTCAACTCTTCTGGGAAGGCTGTCCACAAGGTTTAGGAGGGAATTTTTGACCACTCTTCCAGAAACGCATTAGTGAGGTCACACACTGATGCTGGACGAGAAGGCCTGGCTCTCAGTCTCTGCTCTAATTCATCCCAAAGGTGTTCTATCGGGTTGAGGTCAGGACTCTGTGCAGGCCAGTCAAGTTCATCCACACCAAACTCTCTCATACAAGTCTTCATGTCCTCTGCACACTAGTCGTTGCTGTCGTTCCCAATTGCTTTCACTTTGTTGTAATACCACATTTACTGTGGAATATTTAGGAGAGAGGAAATTTCCGGGCTGGACTTGTTGCACAGGTGACATCCTGTCACAGCACCACACTGAGATTCACTGAGCTCCTGAGAGCGACCCATTCTTTCACAAATGTTTGTAGAAACAGTCTGCAGACCCAGGTGCTTGATTTTATACACCTGTGGCCATGGAAGTGATTGGAACCTGATTGATTTGCATGGGTGAGTGAATACTTTTGGCAATATACTGTTGATTTTAGGGACGGCAGTAGCTCAGTTGGTAGAGCGTTTGTCCACTGATCCAAAGGTTGACGGTTCAAATCCCGCTCTTGACATAAGAAACATCAGTGGTTGAGCGGTCAGATCCACTGACCCACAGGTTGGTTGGTACGATTCCAGCTCCCACAGATGAATGCTGCCGTTGTTTCCTTGGGCAAGACACTTAACCCTCCTCGCCCCCAGTGTCTGCGTACACTGGTGTGTGAATGTGTGTGTGAATGGGTGATTGGTTCCTTGTTGTAAAGCGCTTTGGGTGCCTTGAAGGTGGAAAAGCGCTATATAAAGATGTGACCATTTTAATGAGGTAGCACAAATTAAAATGAGATATTTCACATTTTTAGGCCAATTACCAATGAGAAGAGTCAAAAGTGAAAGTGCATTGTCAAGCCTGCAGTTATATTAGCATTAGACCTAAGACATTTTTATGACATGGCTGTTAGCTTTTATGTTATTTAGATTTTTTTCAGTAATGCATGTGAAAGAGCTCAGTGTTCACCATCATCAACGAACAAAATCCCTTTTCTCTTCCCTTAGATTAACAGAATTCAATCATTGATTCTGCAGAAATTCGTCAGGTTTTCAGTCCTCTTTGATATTTTTTCTTTTTTCCTCGTAACCAGCCATATTTGTTTTGATACGGGCAGATCATGCATGTCCCTGATTGGCTCATCCACATCTCAATCTGGGAGGTTCACCGAGCACCAGACTCACATCATCATAAAGTATTGAAAAAGTGCATATTCTGGATCCCAGGCAAAAAAACAATAACATACGGAGGTAACAAAGTTCTAACATGGCTTAAAGCTCAGAAGAGTCAACTTGGCGTAATATAGAACCTTTAAAATACAAACCCATTACATTATTGTCTACCAAACTTGTAATCTTCTCCTTACCAAGTTTTCTATGGAGCTCTGGAACTCACTAATCTTCTTGAGCGTCTCATTGTCCCGCTTGACTTCGTTGATGTACATAGCCAGGTCCTAAAAGAGACAGCCAGCGTTTCAAAGTTTGGACATACATCATTTTGACACATGTCTCCTCACGCTACATTTACCACTCTGCGTAAAACTGTAGCCCCATGAAGGCTTTAGCAGTGTTTTGGGGACCCGGGGCCATGGGGAGTTATTATATAAACGTTTTAAATATAAAGGACGAGGGAGGGACTGACCTGCATGGCCTCCAGTGCTTCCTTCAGCTGCTGTCTCTCCGGCCGATCCGTGGAGTGACTCAGAAGTTCCTGGGAACAGAGAATATTGTAAGAATACTAAACACAAATATGGAAAAGTGGTGGATAGAGATGTTTGTTATGCATTAAAGGGATAGTGCGGTTTTTTTATGTTAATCTGTATGGGTTTCCTTCTAAAAGTTACATGTGTTGACACCGGCTTACCTCTGACACTCTCAGCTGATCCCGGTTCCGCTCGCTTTCTGGAGCTCAGGTAAGTAGGTCCGGTAACTTCTTTAGAACATTAAATAAAGCTTGTTTTTCTTCTCAAAACAAAACCTTTGTCCGAAAGGTGATATAGATGCGTCCGAAACAGTTGTCAAGGAAACATCCAGCAGCGAACTAAGCGATTGCGTATTGTGTCTGACGACTTGTATCACAGCGCGCATATCAGCTGTATCAGCCTGTTCACCTTTAGCGGAAGTGTACGGCAGATGCGGTCCGCCGCAAGGGGAAGTTTACAAGTGAACAGGCTGATAGGCTAACGTGAGCGCAGTGATACAAGTCGGCAGACACAATACGCGATCGCTTAGTTTGCTGTTGGATGTTTCCTTGACAACTGTTTTGGGACGCAACTATATCACCTTTCGGACAAATGTTTTGTTTTGAGAAGAAAAACAAGCTTTATTTAATGTTCTAAAGAAGTTACCGGACCTACTTACCTGAGCTCCAGAAAGCGAGCGGAAGCTGAGACTGTCAGCAGTAAGCCGGTGTTAACACACGTAACTTTTAGAAGGAAACCCATACAGATTAACATAAAAAAACGCACTATCCCTTTAAAGAGTAGGTATTACACTTCTATGGGGTTTTAACTGCTAAAACAAAACATATTTAGATCACCAATTTACCTTTTATTGTTTTGCTCTCTATGCTAAGTCACTCCCCCTTCAGTGTGCATTTAACTACTGCACATCGCTTCAGGTTTGTGAAGTTGTAGTGTGTTGTTTTGCATCATGTTTTTGTACATTTATGAAGAATTGTCGTGTGGGAGCATGGGTGATGTAAACTTGTGGGTGGAGCCTTGTACAAAATCGTACTGCTAATTGTAACAAGGATTTGAATAGGGCCCAGGAGAGATAGCTAGATTACTTAAATGTGCATGGAAGACATCTAAAACACATTCAAGCGTGTTTTTGATGAGCGAACAACGTTAAAACATGTTAGAAACTTTGATTTTGCATAATAACTCCTCTTTACAGATGACAATTCTTACACAAATTAATCATAAACATATTTAAACATAAGGTGGGTGTCCAATTTCCAGTTAAAATGCCTCTCTCTGATCTGAATTGTCACTGCAGCTCTGTATCCACAACGGTATCCACACTGTTAGCGTCACTACTTCCTGTCCAGTTGTAAATCTATGAGTTTTTTACTGAATCATGCTTAAATTCATAAATATTTTACGATAAGGCATTGGGCAGGGAGTTGGGTGGATGTGACAACATGTTAAAAACTGTAAATTTCACTGGAGGACACTTCTGCTTTTAGAAATGTAGAAGTTTGTGTCTTAGCGCTAATGCTAACGTTGAGGCATAATAAATATTAAAAACACCACCACAAACTGATGTCATCTTCATTTTAAAAAAAAGAATTGGGTAGTCTTTTCTTGAATTAATTTGAATTTTAACAGGTTGTTTACTTAATATTTTACAAATTTAATAAAAGTGTCTGTTAGCTTTGAAACACAGTGAGCTAGATAGCGCGCTACTGTGCAGAGAGCTAAAATATCTTCATATAACAGGACTTAGACAAATTTTATTGATCCACAAGGATACAGATATGATATGTGACCCATCACACTTAAACCAGTCCTGGGCTGGGCAAATACGAGAAAATCGTATTTGAAGCATATTTTTTTTTCAAAATTTGTGATTTTTTTTTTTGGCAAAATGTGCTAGTTGAGATCATGAAGAAGCCACTCCATGTTTCAGATAACATCACTGGTTGATTTAAAAGCATACATTTTGTCTTTGAAATTGGCTTGTTTTTCGGAAAGAAACGTGTGTAAATGACCATAACTGCGCTCCTTGCCATTCACGTGATATAAGCGCTCTTTTGTTTTCGCCTGTTCGCCCATCAGCTGTGCGCAGCTCGTGAATATTTACGCTGCATTTGAAGAGGATAAGGACAGGGAAATTGAGAAAATCCGTAACTTTGACTGAAAATGCTACGATGCGACGGAAGGAAAACCCTCTCCTCGGGACACGTTCGGGACACGTCCGTTTCTCCGGAGCTCATGTACGGAATGCGATTGGATTCTTTAGCTACCGAAAAAACGTGGATACGCAAATAATCGGACAACGATTGAAATGATTCTGAAACTATCCCACCTCTTTCCACCTCTTACAAAGAGGTGGGATAGTTTCAGAATAATTTCAGTGTAGTTAGCTCCTCCCTGCAGCTAGATATAAGCAGTGTCCCATCAGCACTCTAACCAGAACTGACGAAGCAACTCGGATGAGCTGCGAAACGTTTTCGACCAAATAAACTTTGTCCAGTTGACAAATTGAATTTCTCCTTTTATCATGGATTCTACCTGGACGACTGAGGGATTCTTCACACACTACAAACTTTAGGACATGTTTAAATAATTCAGCTTTCGTGTGGTCATATTACCGGTATTTCTGCATCAACGGGAGATATTAGGCTGAAAGACAGAGGGTAACAAAAATAGAACATATTTATGCAAGGAAATAATGTGGAATCCGCATTAATAAAAACAATGTCCCTCTCATAAATGCATTTGCAGTGAGTCAGCATAGATCTTGCTTATTGCGTGACTCTTTGGACATAACATATGCATGAGAATATAGGGTCCACTTGCGTACATTACTCAGACGCTGTTTATGCTGATTATGGACGTGTCACTGATGCAAGGAATACGTCGCATTACATCAGCATATATTCCAATTACAGACCACGGAGATTTCAATGCGCCCGGGAGGTAAAACATGTAAACACTGCAATGAGACAGTATACGTTTACATTGTGAGGTCTATAACAGCGCTCATGCTTTTTAAAGAGTCAACATTTACCAAAAAGACAGTAATTTTTCCTTGTTCTAGAGATTCCTGTCCTATCTGGACCAAGCGGCAGAATTAAATAAAAATAGCTAAATCCAAAGACGAGAGAGATGAGAAGATGACGTCACGAGGCCAAGTTATAGGCTAGATCTGTGGAGAGGCAACCCCAATTACAGTAAGAATGCATGTTTTACGAGGGACCTTTGAGCTATAAAAACATATACAGCTATGGTCATGGTCACGCAGCACTTTTCCACCTTCAAGGCACCCAAAGCGCTTTACAACAAGGAACCACTCACCCATTCACACACACATTCACACACCAGTGTACGCAGACACTGAGGGCGAGGTGGGTTAAGTGTCTTGCCCAAGGACACAACGGCAGCATTCATCTGTGGGAGCTGGAATCGTACCAACCAACCTGTGGGTCAGTGGATCTGACCGCTCAACCACTGATGTTTCTTATGTCAAGAGCGGGATTTGAACCGCCAACCTTTGGATCAGTGGACAAACGCTCTACCAACTGAGCTACTGCCACCCAGCTCTGGAAAAAACTAAAAGACCACTGCAAAATTCATATATATATAAGTATGTGTTTGGGCAAAAGGAACATTTTTGTTTGAGTCTATAAACTACTGACAACATTTCCCCCAAATTCCAAATAAAAATATTATAATTTAGAGCATTTATTTGCAGAAAATGACAAGTAGTCAAAATAACAAAAAAGATACATGTTTTCAGACCTCAAACAATGCAAACAAATAAGATCAAATTAATTTTAAAACAACATAATACTAATGTTTACACTTAAGAAGAGTTCAGAAATCAATATTTGGTGCAATAGCCCTTATTTTTAATCACAGCTTTCATGCGTCTTGGTATGCTCTCCACAAGTCTTCACATTGATCTTGGGTGACTTTATTCCACTCCTGGTGCAAGAACTGAAGTAGCTCAGCTTTGTGTTTGTGTTGGAATTCAACAGACGCTGGAATGGAATGAGATGCTGATTTCAGAAGAAAAAAAAAATGCAATGATGTCTTATTTTTTTCCAGAGCTGTATAAACCGACCGACAGAAAGTTACTCAATGTTTATGTTGCTCCTGATTGAAACTGCATGGAGATTTTTCTTAAAGGAAGAAATAAGATTGACGTATAGCCAGCATGATGCTTTAATATAATTTTTAAAAAGTCTCCACACAAGCAGGCCCTTCTTCAGTCCAAATAAGAATTATGTTTGTGGAGATGCAAGCCTGCGCACAGTAAAGATGTTTTGATGTGCAATAAAGACAACCAAAATGAAGAAAAATTTCACAGTGCGGCTTTAAGGGTCCTATAATACACAAACGTTGTGTTTTGTTTCATTCATACGTGTTTCAGTAACTCTTTATTAGTCTGTCTACATGTCCAAAGCACAAAACACTCTGTTCCACCTTGTGATTTCATGAAGCAGTTATGTTAACAGCTACTTTCAGTTCAGTAGAGCTTGGCAAATTGTCCAAATGATTCTAGCGAAGGTTGATGGAGTTTAAAAACACAGTGGAGCACTTCCTGTACCACAACATCACCAGGTAGAACTGTGTTTTCAGTGTGAGAGAAGAACACAGCCTAAATACGCAGGATTTGTGTGTTAAACATGTGTGAATGGGAAAAAAAACACAACTCCAGGTCTGTTTGTGACGAGAAAACAACATTATAACATAGATCAGGAAAAGAGCGTAATATCGGCCCTTTAAATAATGCCATTTTAATCATGTGACCATACATAAATAAATCATGCGAGGAGCTTTTTCTGTCCTTAACCATGTTTCTGTGTCTGCAATTCTAACAGTGGTAAACACGACCAGTCTATCAAATATTCAGCACCTGCCTGAGACTGCTGACATGTGACACTACGGAGCCGAGTCAACCCTCTGCTCCTCCAAAAGGTACATAACACATGGACATCGGGTCTCCAGCACGAATCTCGCCTTTGTAGAGCTTTCAAAACATCACTTTAAAATAGATTTCACATGGTCTGCTTCGGAATAACTGCACTCCCACGTGTTAAAGTCCCCGTACTTGATTTTTTCCATCTATATGAGCAAAATGCTGTGTGCTGTCTGCGAATTATAAAGGTTTTTATTGTCTGAGAATGCAGAAGTGTGTGTTAGCATGGTCATACTCTCCTGTATAATGTACTAAGCTTTATTTGTTAAGTGAAAAATTAAATTACATTAAATGAAGGGAAATGGTTTTTAAACTTCACACACCTGAACTAGAATCATTTGGATGATTTCAGCCCTGGAATTGCCAATCTTTTCTGAACTAAAGGTAAAAGGAGCTGTTAACATGAAAACTACTGGTGGAAAAAAGCATTTTGAGCTTTGGAGGTGTAGATGGGCTAATAATAAAGGGTAAAACATGTGTGAATGAAACAAAAACAGAACTTCAGGTATGTTTTTTGAGGAGGTAACAGCATTCTAACATGACGTAAAGTTCACAAGAGTCAATTTTCCATAATATAAGACCTTTAAACTCTAAAAGCACTATTCATTTGCATGTAATGTACTACTTCAATCAAAGTATGAAAGTAATACATGCCACTCTTCAAATGAACAAATTCAATTACCAAATGTCTTGAATAACATTGAATAATACAGCTAAGAAAAAAAAAAAGAGACCACTGCATTTTTTTCTGAAATCAGCATCTCTACATGTATTACAGCCATTCCATTCCAGCGTCTGTTGAATTCCAACACAAACACAAAGCTGAGCTACTTCAGATCTTGCACCAGGAGTGGAATAAAGTCACCCAAGAACAATGTGAAAGACTTGTGGAGAGCATGCCAAGACGCATGAAAGCTGTGATTAAAAATAAGGGTTATTGCACCAAATATCGATTTCTGAACTCTTCTTAAGTGTAAACATTAGTATTATGTTGTTTTAAAATGAATTTGATCGTGTTTCTTTGCATCGTTTGAGGTCTGAAAACATGTATCTTTTTTGTTTTTTTGACCATTTGTCATTTTCTGCAAATAAATCAGGGGTCGGCAACCTTTACCACTCAAAGAGCCATTTGGACCCGTTTCACACAGTAAAGAAAACACTGGGAGCCACAAAACCCTTTTGAAATTTAAAATGAAATAACATATAACGCATATAACGGCTTTTTTTGCATTTGAAAATGAATGAACTAAAATAAAATACATTTTAATTAAATACAGTGGTCCCTCGCTATATCGTGGTTCACTTTTCGTGGATTCGCTGTTCCGCAGATTTTTTTATTCCAATTTTTTTTAATAGTGTATCAACGCGCATTTCTGCTTCCTGATTGGCTAAGGGACTGTAGATCTTTGCCGATTCGTCAGTCATTCTCCTCCGTGTCTCCTGTACAGAATGTGTTCAGTTTGCCAGATTTACATACATTTATATAAGTGTTCTGTTCGTTCTATAATACTGTGTTTTTCTGTTGAAAAACTACGAAAGTTTGAGTGTTTAAACAAGAGGGAAATGTGAGAAAATGTGAATTCCAGTCTGAGAAAAGTGTAGAATGTGTGTGGTGAGGCGTTTACAGCCTTAAAACATGGATTGTAAAATTGTAAAATATAAAGCTGACAACTTCGCGGATTTCGCTTGTCATGGGTTATTTTTAGAACGTAACCCCCGTGATAAACGAGGGACCGCTGTACTGAGCCGCATCAGAGGGATCAAAGAGCCACATGTGGCTCCGGAGCCGCGGGTTGCCGACCTCTGCTCTAAACGATAACATTTTTATTTGGAATTTTGGGGAAATGTTGTCAGTAGTTTATAGACTAAACAAAATGTTCCTTTTGCCCAAACACATACCTATAAGTAGTAAAATCAGATAAACTGATCATTTTGCAGTGGTCTCTTATTTTTTTCCAGAGCTGTATGTTAAGTTTACTTATGAGAAAAGACATTTCCAAGCTAAATTAAATTAATATCTTTTAATTAAATGGGTTCTATGCATTATCCACGATGGTCAGTTGTATTAGTTGCGCATGTATCCTCAGTCCCATAGGCCTGTTTTACCCGGGGCGGAGGAGCGGTGAAATGGACTGTGCTAATCGGGTTTGCTCATGCTTGAGTGGACAGCATTGGCTCAAACTCATGTAAGAGAATCAAGTCAACGGAGGTTTGAGGCAAAGAAACAAATCAACAATGTGAACAAAAATGGACCGCCCCAAATACAACGAGCTGAAAAAATAAGGCTATATAGTTTTTACTTAAATCTCGTCTTGTCATGGTTCATCTTCTGTAGCTATTGTTTTTGCGTATTTTGGTGTATCTTATTTCTTTAGTGTAGCGTGCCCTTAGTGTTTTATTATTTATTATGACGCTTGTCCTGTCAGCTGGTTACTTTTAGTTTTACTTTCTGTCTGTTGATTGTTTTCCCCGCCCGAAAGTGTTACACCTGTGTCTGTGTGCATATATACCTCGTGTTCTCCTCTGCGAGTTTATCTTTTTTATTTTGAATTTTTTTTTTCACCAGTTAACAGCAAATGTGAGACCTGTTCCCTCCCCTCACCTGGCCCCGTCCCACCTCCTCCTGTCTATGTAGTGGCGGCCGATCTGTGGCGGGTGGGTCAGCCAGTCGAATTACAGATGGTAGCTTTACCCTCCTAAGACCCGGCCCATTCATTTGTGTCCTTTATAGTGGACATTGAGTTAACCCGTCTATCTTTTAAGTGTTTTGCTCCTTCATAGTGTTTGCAATATGATGAATAATTAAATAAATACATTTAGTCATTAATATGCAAACATAAATAAATACATAAATACTAAAATAAACACAAATATGTATTTATGTAATCCATCCATTCTGGGTCACGGGGGCAGCAGTCAAAACAGATCTGCCGCCCAGAACACAATGCACCAACCCCCATGAATCCTCCCACGGGTGGTGGGTCCACGGGAGGATGGCCCACATCACAACAGGCCTTGATGCACTTCTGTCATGGGGGCTACCAGTGTGCGCAGACACTGGGTGTGTGGTGGGGTTAAGTGTCTTGCCCAAGAACACAACAGCAGCGCTCATCTGTGGGAGCTGGGATCACACGCGGTCAACCCGTCAAGAGCGGGATTCGAACCGCCAACCCCTGGATCACTAGACACTACCAACTGAGCTACTGCCGCCCCTTTATTTATTTAATAAATAATAAATAATTTATTTATGTAATAAATAAATAAATAAATAAATAATAATACACACATATTAAAAAAAAAAGTACATAATACAGTCATACCTCACCTTACGAAAGACCCAACTAATGAATAATCCAAGTTACGAAACGCCTTTACGTAAAATTTTCGTCTCTGAATACGAAAAAAAATTCAAGTTACGAAACGCAAAATCTCAAAAAAAAAAATATATATATATATATATATATATATATATATATATATATATATACATATATGTTTATAATTTTTAAAGGGTTTAGGGGGTACTATTGGGGGCCTTGGAACGAATCAGGCTTTTTACATTGCGACTCTACTTACGAAAAAATCACGTTACGAAACCACTTCTTAATTTCGTAAGGTGAGGTATGACTGTACTTAAATAAATAATACATACATAGATAAATTAATAAATACTTAAATACATAAATAAATACATAAATAAATAAATGCATAAATAAATAAGAAATTTAAAAGGAGTCTAAAAACTTTTAGAGGCGACTGTAGAAGTTTGTAGAAGTGGATGTTGGTCATTAGGTTGTTGACTTCACATGGATTTAACACTATTACAGTCCATTACAGAGGACATGTTTTATTATTATGAATAAAAATAAAATTAACAATGTAAATGCTGAGGTGTTCATTTACCTCCAAATAGAAAATTAAAATAATAATAATAATTTAAATACATTTTTTTCCCTTCAGGTCCCAGGAGGATAAACCTGTGTAAAGTGCATTATGTTTCATTAAAAAAACTGGTACTAAACTAAATTAAAGTCCCGGGAGTTGAATAGCATTAGCCCACATGTTACAATCACATGACGCCGTGTTCCCTTTACCCCCACACCATAAACCCGCCATAATGGAGAGTTAATTAATCAGGAGAATATTACAGCGATCACATGGTTGTATATGTGAACAGAGGGAGCCGAGAGTGGGCCGGGGCATTAGCATATATACAGGAAGGGCTTCGTTAGCGCTTTATTAATATGTGATTGACTACATGGCTTTAGTATTGGATTAAAAAGAAACAGGTCAGCATATCGGAGTGACTTATGAGGACTCAGTGGAGTTTCAAATAGATTAAAGGTAAAAAGGTCAGCACAGCTTATACCATGATGTCCAGAAAATGAAAGTACTATTACTGATTTGTTGACATAAAACTGAAATACATGTCCTTTAACGGGATAGTGCAGCTTTTTTGATGTGAATCTGTATGGCTTTCTGTATGGCTTCCCCTTCAACAGTGTCCTGAGATTAACACTGACTTACCCATGACAGTGTCGTCTGGGCCCAGTTCTGCTCCGGTTCCGTAGTTCGTGAACGTAATTCCAGTAAGTTAGCCAGGACAGTTAATAAAGCTCGTTTTTCTTCTCAAAACAACATTTGCGTCACAAACAGTTGATACGAGTCGAGAGAAAATAACCCCAATGCAAATTAGGCTGCTGAATTTTTAGCAGACAACTGTTTGTGATGCAGATGTATCACTTTTTGGACAAATGTTGTTTTGAGAAGAAAAACAAGCTTTATTAACTGTCCTGGCTAACTTACCGGAACTACGTTCACGAGCTACGGAACCGGAGGAGAACTAGATTACGCTGTCATGGGTAAGTCATTGTTAATCTCAGGACACTGTTGAAGGGGAAGCCATTGTGATTGGCTTGCAGAGCGTTCTCCGTTTTCAGAGGCGAATTCGCCGTTGGTGTGTAAAAGATGGGTACAAACGAAGGGAAATGTCTCTGTGTTTAAAAATACCAGTGTACATGTAAACAGGGGCTTATTTTGGAAAACAGAGGGAGAGAAATATTCGTTTCTCACCATACGGACTGAGTTCTTCTTTCAAATGGAAAACACTGTGTTCCACTTTGTGATGTCAAGTGGTAATGCAGGAAGTTCTACACTGTGCTTTTAAAACCAGGGGGAGCAGGGCCGTCTCTGTGGCCAGCCCCAAGAGCTCTAGAATGTTCTGCCCCTCCACATCCGAACAGCCTCCACAGTGGAGCATTTTGAGTCTCGTCTTAAACCCACTTTTATTCTGTGGCTTTTAACACCGCGTGAGTTGTGTGGTCCTCTTTGTCTTTTATTTATTTTACTTAATTAGTGCTATTTTATGATTTTTATGGTTTTGCTTTTATTAATTTTTACTGGTTTTATTGTTTTAGGACTGGTACGATCAAATTTTAGCAATTTACCTTTTTGTTGGCTTCATTTTATGATCTCTGTGCAGCACTTTGGAAACTGATTTGTTTGTAAAATGTGCTCTATAAAGGGGTTTGGATTTGCTTTTAAACTCCAAACACATTCACTAGAATAATTTGGATGATCAGACCTGGAATTGCCTTGAAAACTACCACTTCATGACATCATAAGGTGGAACAGAGCATTTTGAGCTTTGGAGATGTAGACAGACTAATAACAAAGTGTTACTGAAACATGTGGGAATGAGACAAAACACAACTCCAGGTTTGTTTTTTGGGGAAGTAACAACGTTCTAACAAATTTCACAAGAGTCAGTATAAGAACTTTAAACTTTAACGCTTTGAATAACATTGAACACTATGTTATCTTTATTTATGAGATCAGAAATTTCCACCTCTGATTTGTCAGCTTTACAAAAGGCATCAGAAAACGGGCTTAGGCTAAGTTGAAGTTATTAGCACGTTAATCTTAACTTAAGCGGAATACAGACATAATATGACACAAGGACATCCCTCTCCAGTCGTCACACATCGTCCCCCATCGTCACATCTGCGTGAAGTTGCCCCCCCATCAAACGCACACCTACACAAAAACTATGTTAATCATTTGTGTTTCGTTTGTGCTGTTTTGTGCTGCAAAAAGTTTTGTTTGTGCTGTTTTTGTTTTTTTTATAGGTCAAATTGGGGTCAGCCAGCCCCCCAGGAAGCTTAAAAATGCTCTAAAATTGCCCAAAATTGTGTCAATCATTTGTGCTTCGTTTGTGCTGTTTTGTGCTACAAAACGTTTCATTTGTGCTGCTTTAGTTTTTGAGATATTAACGATTCTTTTATAGGTCAAATTGAGGTATCTCAAAAACTAAAGCAGCACAAACAAAACTTTTTGCAGCACAAAACAGCACAAACGAAGCACAAACGATTGACACCATTTTGGGCAATTTTAGAGCATTTTTAAGCTTCCTGGGGGGCTGGATGACCCCAATTTGACCTATAAAAGAATCGTTAATATCTCAAAAACTAAAGCAGCACACAAAACTTTTTGCAGCACAAAACAGCACAAACGAAGCACAAACGATTGACATAGTTTTTGTGTAGGTGTGCGTTTGATGGGGGGCCAACTTCACGCAGGTCATCGTCACACACAACTGAAGCACAGTAATTGTCTATATACAGGGACTGGTATTCAGGGACATATAGTTTACTGCCTTGTAAGGGGTCAAATTGAGTAGCACCCAAAGTTAGCCAATAGCAGAAGGCTAGGAGCAGGTGGATGTAACAAACATATGGAAATGTATACAGTTACGCTTAGGTTGCTTAACACAGTTTCCACAGAATACTTAAATACAGAGATATGAGAATACACATGTATCTAAAAAAATGCATCTCACAGGTTCAAGTAAAACATCTGTATTAGTGGTTGGTGGTTTGATCTCCACAAAAATTGCATGTTTTTTTTGTGTCCTTGGGTAAGACACCTCCCCTGTGTGATGGTGCATGTGAGCACTGCTGTGGTGCGTGGTACCTTCAGTAGTAGGTGGTACTTGAGCACCCTCTGCATGGGCACCACCAGCAGGTCCTGCAGCTTGAACTTGCCCTCCTGCACCTTCATCGTACACTCCTGAGAAGAAGAAAAAAACAACACATATGAGATAAAAGAAGGCAAAGAAACAAAAGAACAAGGGTCGTATCGCAGTTTGTCAGTCCAATCAACGTACTTCCAATAATAACTCTCAATTTAAAGTTGCGCTGTGCAACTTTTCCAATGAAGGGTCTGTTACCTGCTTATCTCCATGGAGCAGTTATTGCTTTTCCAAGAATGTTCCATAGTATGACGTAAAACATTTCCATCTAGCATTTATTCATTACACTGTTTCTTTTGCTTAAAACTACAGTAATTCCTTCTGTGAATGGGGTGACTCTCCATAGATCTGAACTGTAAATAATGTAGTGGGATATAGCTTTAATCTATACTGTCTAGATAAAGCAATAACATCTCCATGGAGACAAGCAGATGGCAGTCCCTCCATTAGAAATGTTACGCAGTGCACATTTAAATACAAGTGCAGTAAAATTCAGTTAACTTGTTCGTGTTAAAGATGCATTCTGTAACTTTTCTGGGGGAGGGTCCGCTAAATGCTTGTTTCCACGGAGATGTTTTTTCTCTTCTTGGCGTTTGCTACAGCACGACATTAAAAGTACCCATTTCCAAAGAAACAAACAAGTGACGCTACAAGGTCAAGTGAAGCTACAGGTCAGATCTGTGGAGAGGCGACTATGCTGACAATGAGAATGTTTTTAAGGTATTTTTGAACAATAAAAATACCTGTGACTGACTTAACGTAAGATACAAGATTCGTTTTATAGCATAGTGTGGAACATTCTAGACAAAGTAGTAACATCTTTGTGGAGACAAGGTGGTGGACTACTTTTTACTTCTAAGACTCCACCAGCTATGCAACTTTTCAAAACAAACAAACAGAAAAAGTTTGTTTTCTTCTCACTTTATTTTGATCACATGGTTCCATCATTTTATTTTATTATTTTCTCCATATTTATATATGTATTTATTGTCACAAAATAATGTTTAGGTGAATTAAATAAACCTTTGTAATCATAAATATGTGTTCTTACACAGTATGGTCATGGAAAAAGTTACATTGCTAGTTACAGGCTTACATTTAAAGGTAAATTAACGTTTTTTTTTACAATCTGAGCCTTCTTTCGGCAATAAAACAAGTAGTTTTACTCACCCATAGCATTTTTTTGTCAATTGGAGCAGTATCGCAGAACTTATGTTGAGCCGTTCTGTTCTAGTAATGATCCCGTATCCGTTAACATGGTGCTGTATCATTTGCTCGGGGCATTACTTTGCGGTCTCCAAATAACACAAACTTTAGCACTTTTCAAATCATAGAAGCCCGATGTCTTAATGAAAGATTTCGTTTGAAGCAAAAGTGGCCTGTAATCCGAGATTTAGCCATAGTTTCGAGTAGATGAGGACGCCAGTGCGCATGCGCGGACTGCTCCCGGGACCCAAACATGAAACGCAAAGCTGAAAACTATGGATAAATCTCGGATTACAGGCCACTTTTGCTTCAAACGAAATATTACATTAAGACATCGGGCTTCTATGATTTGAAAAGTGCTAAAGTTTGTGTTATTTGGAGACCGCAAAGTAATGCCCCGAATACAAATGCTAACGGATACGCTACAACATAACTTTCTTCAAACAGCTCCAAATGACACGAACGTGATATGGGTGAGTCAAACGACTTGTTTTATTACCGAAAGAGGGCTCAGATTGTAAAATAACGTTACTTTTCCTTTAAAGTAGTGAAAAGCAGATTAACACAAAAAAGAATTCTAAAATATTGATTTCTGAAGTTAGAATTCCTCAAAAATGTACTGTTCTGAAGTATTTGAGTATTATCATCAAGTCCTGACCTGATTATTTATTTGACTCGGAGTAAGGCCAGCTTGTGTGGCGGTCGTGTCACATTTACCCAGCATGCCAGTGGGAACATCTTCACACTAATGAACACACTTCTGTAACTGCACAGGGTGACTTTGTTTTTGCTGGCATGTGTAGGCGTATAGCTCATTTGGCTACGTGTCCCGCGCACCATGCCCTCTGCAAAATGGAGGTTTTGTGTTCAGAGATACAGAGCTTATCTGTGGACCAATGGACCTCTCAGGTTTAATTATAGAGTTACACAACTTGTAATAACACTATCAGTTGTGCGTTCGCTCAGATAATGGCTAATTAAGACTTTACTTCAGATGCAGTTACAGGAAAGACGAACACTCACTGACGATTATGCAGCAGTTTCATTGCAGGGAAAATGACTTGATAGTATTGATTCCTCGGTCATCAACATTCTTTGGAGGCACCACTCCGTCTGAAGCTCTGACTGTTTTTGGTAAATGGTCATATTTTTATCTAGCGCTTTTCCACCTTCAAGACACTCATTCACACACACATTCACACACCAGGGTACACAGACTCTTGGGGTGAGGTGGGTTAAGTGTCTTGCCCAAAGACACAACAGCAGAATCTGTGGGAGTTGGAATCACACTGCCAACCTGTGGGTCAGTGGATCTGATCGCTCAACCAATGATTTTAAAGTTAAAGGTCCCATGGCATGAAATTTTCACTTTCTGAGGTTTTTGAACGTTAATGTAAGCTCCCCTTCCCTGTTTAGGGCCCCCCTTCATGGCTAAAAGTTGCGAAATGTGTAAACTGAGCAATTGCGATCCTTTTCCGCGTTCGAAAAAAAGAGCTGAAGGGAACTTTCTGACGTCACACTTGCGGAAAGGTTTCCACCCACCGTCTGGATGTCTACCCACCGTCTCTGGAAATCATCTCCACTGGCTCCCCTGTCCTCAAACATCTCCACTGGCTCCGCATCCCTCAGCACATCCAATTCAAACTCCTCACCTTTGTGTACAAGTCCCTCCATAACCTGCCCCCACTCACCTCTCTGAGCTCCTCTGCCACCTCAGATCAGCTGACGCCAACCTCCTGTCTCCTCCCACTAGGACTAAACACAAGACCTGGGGGGACAAGTCCTTCTACTGGAAGTCCTGCCCAAACACCTCAGAGACTCATCGACACTCCATCCATCCATTTTCTTCTGCTTATCCGGGGCCGGGTCATGGGGGTAACAGTCTAACCAGGGACTCCCAGACTTGATTCACCCCGGAGACTTCCATCAGCTCCTCTGGGGGGACCCCGAGGCGTTCCCAGGCCAGCTGGGAGACATAGTCCCTCCAGCGTGTCCTGGGTCTTCCCCGGGGGCCTCCTCCTGGTGGGACATGCCTGGAACACTTCCTGAGGGAGGCATCCAGCAGGCATCCGGAACAGATGCCCGAGCCACCTCAGCTGCTCCTCTCGACGTGAAGAAGCAGCGGCTCTACTCCGAGCTCCTCCCGTGTGATTGAGCTCCTCACCCTATCTCTAAGGGCTCATGACCATAGGTGGGGGGAGGAACGTAGACGGTAAATTGAGAGCTTCGCCTTTTGGCTCAGCTCCCTCTTCACCCCAACGGTCCAGTACAGCGACCACATCACTGCCGACGCTGCACCGAATCGCCTGTCAATCTCACGCTCCATCCTCCCCTCACTCGTGAACAAGACCCCGAGATATTTGAACTCCTCCACTTGAGGCAGGGACTCTCCACTCACCCGGATAGGGCACACCACGTTTTTCCGGTCATCCACATTCCCCATCTTCAAAAAAGCCCTAAAAACTCACCTGTTCAAAACTGCCTTTAAATAACTGCATCTCCTGTTTATCTGTTTCTTTCATTTGTGTTTGTGATTGGATCTATGTGAAGCATCTTTGAGTGTCATGAAAAGCGCTATACAAGTACTATGTATTATTATTATTATTAGTAGTAGTAGAAGTAGTATTTACTAGTGTTTCCACACGTTTGAAAACACTAAATAAACTCCATCTCGAGCACAGTACATATTTACTAATACGGTGACATTTTACTAAACCAAAAGCTAAATGTTGTTTACTCTGTTCTGTTCACACCTAATTAAGCAGCTAATTTAGACTCATTTATCTCCGAGGCTACGCTAGCACTTTGCGTTATTAACTTTTGTACTGTCACAAATAATTATTCATAAATTAAAGACGTCACGTTTTCGCTAATAATCCCTCACAGCTTCTTTGTCAACTGAAATTTAGTTTAACTGTTTTCACCCATGACTGGATGTTTTGGTTTTTCATTGTGTATTCCATTCATTTGTAATAAATAATAAAAATCAAATAAAATCAAATAAAGGTGCCTTATGTAACTTTTCCAGTGGGATATCTTGTCTCCATGGAGATGTGAGTGCTTTGCCTGGAATGCTCCGCAATCCGGCATCAAACTCATCAATGGAACACGTCGCTGGGCATTTATCTTTTTTTTCCCTTCAGCAATAAAACACCTGTGGTCAAATAAATGCAAGATATAGTTTAATGCCATACTGCGGAACATTCCAAAGCACTGGCGTCTCCATGGAGACACAAGGCACCTTTATCCATACAGTTTATTTATATCTGTATGTATTTATTGATTTAGCTACCGCAAATAAATGGAATAAACAATGACAAATCAAGGTAGAGTTTAATGCCATACTGTGGAAGAAAAAAAATAAAATAAAATAACATTGCCATGGAGACAAGCATGTGACGGACACTCAGGAAAAGTGACATAGTCCAACCTTACAATACGAAATTAAATCAATCGTTTTTGTTCCAACATATTATATTATTGTGTAGTGTGTATCGTTTGTGTAGTATGTACGGTTTGTGTAGTGTGTACTGTTTGTGTACTGTGTAAAGTTTGTGTAGTGTGTGCTGTTTGTGTAGTGTGTATCGTTTGTGTAGTGTGTACTGTTTGTGTACTGTGTATAGTTTGTGTAGTGTGTACTGTTTGTGTAGTGTGCATCGTTTGTGTAGTGTGTACTGTTTGTGTACTGTGTATCGTTTGTGTAGTGCATACTGTTTGTGTAGTGTGTATCGTTTGTGTAGTGTGTATAGTTTGTGTAGTGTGTGCTGTTTGTGTAGTGTGTATCGTTTGTGTAGTGTGTGCCGTTTGTGTAGTGTGTACTGTTTGTTTGTGTTGTGTGTACTGTTTGTGTAGTGTGTACTGTTTGTGTTGTGTGTACTGTTTGTGTAGTGTGTACTGTTTGCGTACTGTGTATCGTTTGTGTAGTGCATACTGTTTGTGTAGTGTGTATCGTTTGTGTAGTGTGTATCGTTTGTGTAGTGTGTACTGTTGTGTTACTGAAAAAAAAAATCTCAATGGCCACGTTTACATGTTTTTTAATTCCGAATTAATTGTTCCGAATTAAATACTTCGGAATTAAATTATTCTCCTTCGGCTTTACATGGGTTACCAGGGTTTAATTCTAAATTGAGGTTTACATGGAAAAAACGTTAAATCTGCGTTATTTAATTCCACTCAACGTCTGGCGGTTGGAAAGGGCTCTGATTGGACAGGACATGAATGTATTTACGTCGACCGAAAGAAAACACAATCATCTGCTTCCGGGTTTTGTCATCTTGGTTTGGTTAGTGTTTTTCTCTTTTCTGCCATCCACACTTTTCATTATTTTAAGATCTTCCAGCAAACTTATTAAAAAAATGTTTCAGTTTGTGATTAATGTTTGCTCTGGTCTGCCATCTCGCAGTGCGTCATCGCGTCAGAAGGACGACCCAACGAGCGACGAACGAAGAATTATTTTTAAGCGGAATAAACATTTACATGATCGAGGAATAAATTAATTTGGCTTTAAAATCGTAAATAAAAAAATCCAAATACTCATTTTCAGTAGGAATTAAGTGGTTACATGGTCTTTTTAAAGGTCCCATGGCATTAAATTTTCACTTTCTGAGGTTTTTGAACGTTAATGTGAGCTCCCCTACCCTGTTTCGCCCCCCGCCCCATGGCTAAAAGTTGCGAAATGTCTAAACTGAGCATTTGCGATCCTTTTCTGCATTACACAAAACCAGTGTTGAAACGGGCAAGTTCGGACAAGGCACCTTTTTGACGTCAGATCGGCAAATGCAGCTCCAGCCCCTCCCTCTGTCTCCGCTCAGCGTCCCTGTATATTCCGCCCATAGAGTTTGGACTGTGAATGCGCTACAATGCGAAATGCGTTTTTTTATTTGCCTGGAGGCACGTCCGAGTGTTTCTAGGCTCGCAAGTCCCTTACCCGACCCTCTGGACCTCTGAAATACCAGTGGTTTAATTTTATTTTTTGTGTAAATATGCTTTTTTTCATTGCAAAGTCTCCCATCTGTCTTCCTGTGTTAAACACGGAAGCGAGCAGACAGCGGTGCAGAGCTGCGCTTCCAGCGGGGGAAACCCGCCCCCCCCCGCTCCTTAGCCAATCTCTCTGTCCTTCTCATTTGCACTGAAGCAGAAACACCCAGAATAAAGCATTTTAGACAAATATCTAGCCTCATAAAGACTGTCAGAGTCATATCTCATGCAGTGAGTGTTGATTTTGAAGAAGGATTCATTTACAGTATTAGGGAACCATTAAGGAGCCATATAAAAGCATCAAGAAGTACCATGTCATGGGACCTTTAAAGTGGACCAAAGTGGTTAATTTTTATTTCGAATGAACTTACTTTTAATCGGAATTAAAGCTCTCATGTAAACGTGGAAAATGGGGAATTCCATACATGCAGAATGATGTGTGTACCTCGACTTTGATGCGGACATCTTCTCTGGTGGCGATGAGCTCGTCCAGGGTCTTCTGGGCGTTCTCCATGTGGCTGCAGTACTGACCGTAGATCAGCAACCTGCGAAATGAAGCACCAGGAGTTAGACGGATTATTCCAAACTGCATATTCATATTATAAAACATGTTTAAAGAGGTATTACGTCTGGTAGATCTCATTGCTTTGCCTAGAAATTTCCACAGTCATCTTGGGTGCACACAAGTCCATAACTTTGTTTTCTAACAAACTTCAAACCAGTATCCATCTCCCGTTCGCAAATCCCATTGCCAAACCAAGCGCCGATCGCACTTCCTATTTCTATCGTCATGCACGGGACATTGACATCTGACGACACAGTGATGTCATCAAAAATATTGGTAAATTATCAATATTATTTTTCCTGGTTCTGCTATAGGCGCAGAGACATGGCCGTGTTCTAAAATGTATTTTTCTATATTTTTGTTATTATTGTTAATTGGGTTTTACTGGGGAAAACCCAATATTTTGGTGTTAATTGGTTTGGGGGAGGAGCCATAGTAGATAAGAGCCACTCTAACACCCTCCGTCAGTCTGGACCAGGATTTGTACACAGAAGGTAACAACCGAGCTGATTTATGAAGCACATTTCTGCGGCTGTGTGTGCATACAGCTCTGGAAAAAAAATAAGAGACCACTGCAAAATTATCAGTTTTTCTACTTATAGGTATGTGTTTGGTCAAAAGGAACATTTTTGTTTGAGTCTATAAACTACTGACAACATTTCCCCCAAATTCCAAATAAAAATATTATCGTTTAGAGCATTTATTTGCAGAAAAAGACAAATGGTCAAAAGAACAAAAAAGATACATGTTTTCAGACCTCAAGCAATGCAAAGAAACAAAATCAAATTAATTTTAAAACACCATAATACTAATGTTTACACTTAAGAAGAGTTCAGAAATCAATATTTGGTGCAATAAGCCTTATGTTTAATCACAGCTTTCATGCGTCTTGGCATGCTCTCCACAAGTCTTTCACATTGTTCTTGGGCAGGGGTGGGCAAACTTTTTGACTCGTGGGCCAAAAAGGGTTGTAAAATTTGATGGAAGGGCCGGACCAGGAGCAGATGGATGGAGTGTTTTGGCAATCCACCTCAAAAGAGAAAAAAAACTAACATTGGATATGAAGAGAACATGTGCTTCAATTTTTATTGAATATCATTACAAAGCATTATAAAAAATATCTGTCTTTTAAGTCACACGGTATTTATTATTTATTGAAATGACTCTTAAAACACTGAAAATTAAATTAATAAATATAGCTTTTTATTTATTATTATTATTATTATTATTATTATTATTATTATTATTATTATTATTACTACTAACAGTTACTATTTTAAAACACTGAAAGTTCTGTTCTCCTTCAGGGTATTACTGTATCACTCTCCTCCTGACCGTCTTTACTTGTAAAACAGTAGGAGATGCAGATCTACTTGTCCTGCCAAAACTTAAAGAACCCATGACATGGTACTTCTTGATGCTTTTATATGGCTCCTTAATGGTTTCCTAATACTGTAAATGAATCCTTCTTCAAAATCAACACTCAGTGCATGAGAAACAGAGATAAGATGAGAAAGAGTCATAAATATCTCTCTCAAACACTTTATTCTGGGTGTTGTTGCTTGAATGCAAATGAGGAGAAAAGAGCTGGCCTATAGTAGAGGGTGGGGGCGTGGACAAACTCTCCGCTGTCAGCTGATCCATTTCCTTGTTTTTGCACGGGGGGAGAGATTTGAAGCGTTCCATTGAAAAATAAACACATTTCCACATAAAATAAAATTAAACCACTGCTGTTCAAAGGTCCAGAGGCTCAGATAAAGGACTTCCGAGCCTAGAAACACTCGGACGTGCCTCCAGGCAAATAAAAAAACGCATTTCGCATTGCCTAGCGCATTCGCAGTCCAAACTCTCTGGGCGTGATTTACAGAGACGCTGAGTTCAGACAGACGGGGGTGGAACTGCATTTGCATTTCTTTTTTCGAGCTGACGTGAATAAGGTGCCTTGTTCAAACTCGCCCGTTTGAGCTCCGATTTTTTGTAACGCAGAAAAGGATCGCAAATGCTCAGTTTAGACATTTCGCAACTTTTAACCATGGGGGGGGGGGCCTAAACAGGGTAGGGGAGCTCACATTAACGTTCAAAAACCTCAGAAAGTGAAAATTTCATGCCATGGGACCTTTAACAACGACCAGCACAAGGACGGAACAGTGACAGCGTGCCAGTACGGGGCATGTTATATATGATCTGGTGCACATTATTTATATTGAGAATGTACGTGCACCTGCACACCACGTGTGTGCACACCTGAACAGAAACGACATATAACACGTAAATGCATTTTTTTTACATAACAGCAGAGAAATTTACTTTTGATTTCAGTGGGAAGAGTGTTGTTGGTGTCCCTTTTTAGCCAGCGCATCAAAGCTTTCCGTTCTTTCTCTGACTGCTTGCCATGTTTTGTGGTAAACAGCTGATATTAAATTAAAGCTACAGTCTCTTTGCCTATCAGGCATATAGCAGTTGATCGGCGTTCTTTAAAAAAATATTTAGTTGTCCACTCCTTATTAAACACTCGACATTCTCTGTCCACTTTTTTTTTTTTTTTTAGCTCTGTTCATCTTTACAGAAGGTTTGAAGTGATAATGGAGCGTTATCTGAATGTAGCATAATACACTGCATCCCAACAAAGGTGTGGTCTCTTATTTTTTTCCAGAGCTGTATGTACGCACAACCACAGAAATCTGCTTCATAAAGATCTTTTTTTCTTTCGCTGTCTTGTATATAGCACTCTTCAAACATTTATTTTTTGGGAACTTTATTAATTAAATCAAAAACATCTTTCTGACTACGCCATCGTCATTACATAGGAATAGACACCGCTGTCACAATGGTATTAAACATATCTGTTTCCATGGAGACAAGCATGTGCCACTGCTTACAGTAAGAATGCATGAGGGTAAAATAAAACACATATAATTGTAGGATGGATAAGTTTAGGTGAGATAGGTGAATTTGTTTTGCAGAATTGAGAGCCTGGTCCCATAGTCCACATTTCACTCACCCAAACTACACACAATAAACACATAAAAACACAATTACAAATAAAGTGGTTTTGTTCCATAAATAATTAAGTCCTTCATCACGCTTGGTGAGTCCGCTTTAATCAGCCGGTAAATGAACGGTCTTATCTGGGATCGTCAAACACAAATCTCTTCATTTGGAGCGCAGGATATGAGAGAGTAAATGACACGCTGGAATACAACACAGTCATTAGAATTTAATCAAAACCTGTTTTTATTAACTCAAATTATGTTTTTTTAATATTATTATTAAGAAGAAGAGTAATTTGTGCTGTTCAACGTAACATTCAAATTGAGAGAAAAATATATCTATGGGGCTGTTTATACGAGAACGCTTACAGGTAAAAACAACAAAATATTTTATCGGAAGTGCCTTTTGTTTAGACATTGACGGTGTTTTGGGCACTTAAAAACGCGAAAAACTGAAACCGCCCTCCAAAGTCGAAAACTTGAATATGCTCCTCGTTTTGTAGCGTTGTCGTCTACACTGCCCAAGACGCAAAACTCTGGTCAAATCTGCTGACGTCGCATACGCATTTACGTTACATCACAGAAGAAGGAAGATTCTACACATGTGCGCGGACATAGTGATAAAGTATCATAGCACCACCTAACCGCCTGGCATGCATACCCAATCCAATTCCACACACTTTTGCGTCACCGTATGCACGCAGATTTCCTCCCGAAAACGCTCGTCTAAACGCGGAATAAAAAGTGAAGACGCTACGCCACTTTTGCGTCTTCTGTTCAGACCGTCATCATATAAACGTAGCCTACAGTATGTACCGTATACATGTTTTTTGTACTTTCTGAAGAGTACTAGTTTGCAGAGTTTGCTTTTTTCCCTTCATAATTCTAGATTTCTGTATTTTCTGTATTTCTGTGATCCAGGGGTTGGCGGTTCGAATCCCGCTCTTGATGGGTTGACCGCATATGATCCCAGCTCTGGGCAGCAGAACACTGCTTGGACTGCTGCTCCCGCGACCCAGAAAATGGAAAAGCGGAAGAAAATGAATGAATGAATGAATGAAAAATAAAATAAAAATGATAATAAAACATACATATTGAAATGAACAGTTGTGATTTTACTTCATGCACATCCAGGCAAGTCAAATGTTACAAAAAATAACTAAGAATTACTACAACTCTTACTCATTATTCTTAGGTCGTTTTCACACCAGGAAAGTCCGATAGTTCACTTGCTTTAGTCCGGACCAACTTTTTTAAAATATTTTTTATTTTGGTGCGGTTCACTTTCACACTGCACTTTTCTTCCAAGTGAACCAACATCTGTAAACAAAACCATGTGTGCTGAGCTCGTTCAGCCATTGGACAGAAATGAGCCGTGTCAAAACGCCATGTCCAAACACGGAAGGAGGAGAATCATGGTGTTACGTGCTGTTTTCAGTGTCGTCATAGCGATATGGTTTGCTCAGTTTTGTTTTTTTTTTGCGCACAAATGTTTGAGCAGCATCGTGAGGTTTACACTATTTTACAATCAATTTCCAAACGACGAAGACACGGGGCAAGACGACTACGGAGGACAGCGCTCATGTACGCACATCAAGTTCTGACTCTTGCTCTTCACGCAAAATGTAAGTAAGCCTCGTAAGTTTCGTTTCGTCAGCCTTGGTTTCCCATAATGCTCGACATACGACGGGAGCTCGTTAAGTACAAAAAGCCAAGTTGTGTCGGATCGAGTCCGGTCTGCATTATCATCTCAAACGAACCGCACCAGGATTTGAATGGAACCGTGCCAAGACCGAGCTTTTTAAGCGGTTTCGGTTCGCTTGTTTGTTCCGGATCAAGATTTTTATTTTTTATTCACACCAGCCCAAAAGGTCCGAATCAAAGGAGCAAACGAACTCTGGTTCATTTTAAATGAACCAAACAAGGCAGGTGTGAAAACGACCTGAGTTAATACTATCAGTATATTAAACTCACACAATTCTTATATTTATAGTGCTTATGATGAAATCTGTTGAAGAGCGAGTGTAACGTGCTTTCCTCTCATCCCTCTATCTCTCTCGCTATCTTCTTCTCCTCCTCTCCTTTTTTCTCCTCTTCTCTCGCTCATCACCCCCGTCTCCTCTCACCCCCCTCCACAATCTTCCTTTCCTTCTCTCCCTCTCTCTTTCCTTCTGACCCCTCCTCTTTCCTTTTTCTCTCTACTGGCTCTCCCCCCATCTCTCGCTCTTCTGCCTTCTCTTCTTCCTTCTCTTCCTCCCTCTCTCTGAATCTAGGACATGGCAGGTCTGGTACTGCGACGTCTTAATCTGAGGCGACAGAAGAGAGGAGGAGTCAGGGAGAGGAAGAGAGAGGGAGAGAGAGAGAGAGGGAGAAAGAGGGAGAAAGACAGGGAGCAAGAGGGAGAAAGAGGGGGAGAAAGAGAGGAAGAAAGAGAGGGAGAAAGAGGAAGAAAGAGAGGGAGAAAGAGGGGGGGAAGAGAGGGAAAAAAAGAGGATGAGAGAGGGAGAAAGAGAGGGAGAAAGAGAGGCAGAAAGAGGGGGAGAAAGAGGGAGAAAGAGGGAGAAAGAGAGGCAGAAAGAGGGGGGAGAAAGAGGCAGAAAGAGGGGGAGAAAGAGGGAGAAAGAGAGGAAGAAAGAGGGGGAAAGAGGGAGAAAAAGAGGATGAGAGAGGGAGAAAGAGGGAGAGAAAGAGGGAGAAAGAGAAAGAGAGAGGGAGAAAGAGAGGAAGAGAGAGGGAGCAAGAGAGGGAGAAAGAGAGGAAGAGAGAGGGAGCAAGAGAGGGAGAGAGGGAGAAAGAGAGGGAGAAAGAGAGGAAGAGAGAGGGAGAAAGAGGGAGAAAGAGAGTGACAAAGAGAGGAAGAAAGAGAGGAAGAGAGAGGGAGAAAGAGGGAGCGAGTGACAAAGAGAGAGGCAAAAGCAAAGAGAGAGAGAGAAAACTATCAGATAAAGAGGGATAGAGGTTAAAAGTGCATTGTGTAACTTTTCTGGTGCAGCGTCCACCATCTGTCTCCTTGTTTCCATAGAGATGTCACTGCTTTGTCTAGAATGTTCCACAGTATAGATTAAACCTACAGGGTCACAGCACTACGCCACATTACAGGTCACATCTGCGGAGAGTCACCCCTATTCACAGAAGGAATTATTGTATTTTTGAGCATTACAAACACATGTAACGAATAAATGCTAGACGGGTATGCTTAAAGTCATACCATGGAACATTCCAGGCAAAGCAACAACATCTCCATGGAGACAACTAGGTCCCTCCCACCAGAAAAGTTGCGCAGTGCACCTTTAAATAAGACACACTGTCTGGTGTAGAGTTATAATCTATGACACATCTGTGGATCTGTATGTCAGAATTCGGAAAGTTTAAATCACAACATTCATCGAAAATGACTTCATAAAAGAAACAAGCCCGCCGACTTCTTCGTCAGAAAACCGTGGTGCCCGATGAGAGCTGACGTCGCCGTAAACGTCATCACAACAAAGCGCCGCGTAACTGTTGGTACCTCCAATGGACGCTAGCAAGATTAGATTAGACTTTTATTTGCACATACAAGTAAAAACATTGTAAAGAGATAAAAAATACAACATATAAGTTACTGTGCAGGACAGAGTGAGTTCAAAATGAGGTCTTATAGTAAATAATTAAAATTAATACGAAAATTTGGCAAATCCTACGTGTATCACCGATTAAGAAAATAAAATTGGAGAATGAAGTAAAGACAGGAGCGAGCATGTTCACTGGGGGAGGTGATAACAAATTTCAAAATTCAAAGTTCAAAGTCAGTTTTATTGTCAAAAACCATATGTACAGGTTGCACACAGGATTTGAAATTGCAGCGCCCCCTAGGCCCACAGTGAACATAAAACATCTGATGAACAAGACAATAAACACCATGACTAAAACATCATATATACCCGTAGCAAAAGTACAGTAAACTACAGTACTAAGTACAGTAACGGGGACTTGATCTGCGATATGGCGTCTTGAAAATAAGTGATTAAAGATCGCTCAAACGTGCACAAATCACATCACATCCAAATACAACGGTGAGATTGTAAATGGTGAAAGGAAACAAGTAAAACATTGTTAAATGTTTTACTTGTTTCTGAAAAGTCAAGTTTTAGTCATGGGTCTGCTTTAAATGAAAGGTGAAATGGAGGGGGGGCAGAAAAAAACAAGAGAGAGTGAGCATAGGGGAGAAAAAGAGAGAAAGAGGGAAAGAGAGGATGGGGTGAAAAGTAACGAGTGAGAAAAAAGACAGGAACTGCAGTGCTCAAATTGGACATAGAATGTTTTTTTTTTGTTTTTATCCGTTTGATTTGCTTTTTTTAAATGTGAGCACTTTGATTAAAGGTGCACTATGTAACATTTCGGTTGGAGGTCCAGCACCTGCTTGTTTCTATGGATACGCTGCTCTGTCTGGGATGTTCTGCAGTATGACATTAAACAACAGAACTTCCTTACATGTGTTCAATTACAGGTGGTTTTATAGCTTAAAAATACCTAGAAAAACATGCATTCTGACTGTGAGCGGGGTCGCCTCTCCACAGATCTGACCTGTAAGTAACTTGGTCTGGTTTGATCTCCATGAAGATAGACCCTCCACCATGGTAATGCTAACAACAACTAGCATGCTAACAGTGCACTTCCTGGTTCTCGGACGATAAAACCCTTCGTGATTAGAAGCAGACAGCACACAGCAGCCTCATTCTGACCTATAGCCACTTTAAAGGAGAATTAACGTTTTTTTACAATCTGAGCCTTATTTCGGTAATAAAACAAGTTGTTTTACTCACCCATAGTACTTTGGTGTCATATGGAGCATTTCCGGAGATGTTTTAGTTTAGCGATATCCATAACGTGAGTTCTCGGGGCATATGTTTGCGGTCTCCAAATAACACAAACTTTAGCACTTTTCAAATTACAGAAGCTCAATGTCTTAGTATACACTTTCGTTTGAGTCAAAAGTGGCCTGTAATCCGAGATTTATCCATAATTTCGAGTAGATGAGGAGGCCAGTGCGCATGCGCTCATTCACAGCTGTTTTGCAGATAAGAAGATGCAACTTTTCTGTTGCGAGCGACACATGGCAGAAGATTCGGACTTTGAGGCTGAAGAGGACTTACGGAGGACTGAGGACTGAAGAGGAGTATACGGATGAGGAGACAGAATGGATACAGAAAGAATGAAGCGGAGACAGTTTTAGGAGCAGCACAGAGAACAGCCATCGGTATCGCATTACTTCTCAGAATCGTGCGCTGAATCCTCTGGCCTTCTTTCTTTTCCTTTGCTGGTAAAAAATCTTCCTGACTGAAGTGGGTACTGCAAACACGATGGTCCAAACATCTTACAGCTTTGCGTTTCATGTTTGGGTCCCAAGAGCTGAGAGCGAAAACAGCTGTGACTGAGCGCATGCGCACTGGCCTCCTCATCTACTTTTAAAACTATGGCTAAATCTCAGATTACAGGCCACTTTTGACTCAAACGAAAGTATAGACTAAGATATTGAGCTTCTATGATTTGAAAAGTGCTAAAGTTTGTGTTATTTGGAGACCGCAAACATGTGCCCCGAGAACTCGCGTTACGGATATCGTTAATCTAAAACATCTCCGGAAATGCTCCAAATGACACCAAAGTACTATGGGTGAGTAAATCAACTTGTTTTATTACCGAAATAAGGCTCAGATAGTAAAAAATGTTAATTTTCCTTTAACACATTGTTTTAGGAATCAAACCTAGGACCTTCTCGTTATGAACCAAGCGTGCTAACCTCACGCCACTCAAAACACAAAACACCAGGATCTTGTAAAGTCTTTCTAATCTAATCTCATCTAATAAAACAAATGGCTGCCTTCTTCTCTCTGATTCTGGTTGTCATTGTAACAGTATAAATGATCTCTCTTTTTTTTTTTCAAATGTTCTAACAGTCTCTAAGTGTCAAGAGTCTCCTGCTGAACCAAATCGCTAATCAGCGCCCTATTGTGATGTGATTCTCCAGGCAGCAGGATCAGGCAGGGAGCGGGCTAATTCCTGGTTTCCATCTCAAATGTGCTGATCTGATTTGAAATGCATAACTGACTATTTGAATATTTCCTTCATGGATATGTAGGTGTCTTAGTTCAGTTGATAAAGTAATATTGTAATACTGACGCAGACCAAAATCAGGAAGTCTATTAAGTATTGTGAATGAAATAAAACATTTCAAAAGCCAAATGTGCTGATACAGAAAGCAATGTCAGGAAAAATGCTTGTGGTAGAACTATACTTCAGTGAAATGTGTGGAGCAGCAGGGGATCAGACTCCAAAGCCTCACCTATAGTGGGAAGATTTTGCCTCTAATACGCAATTTATCAATTCCTGATCTCATCTCATCTCAGAAGTGAATTTCTGGTGCCACACTGTCGCAGCAGTGGCTTTACAAGTAACTGTTGTCGTGTCCTTAAGCAAGAGAGTCACTGCGTGCACAGGGACGAGTGTAATCCGATTGCAAACGGATTGGGATCGTATCGGATTCATGTGCACAGGCTAAGGATCGTATAGGGATTGGTTTCCGGAATTCGATTGGAACCCCTGGCTTAGGCCAATAGTAATCCGCTTGGTGCCGCCTTGTGCATGATATCGGATCGGATTGGCATACTGCGCATGTGCAGGAATTTTCATCAGAGATTTCACCCGGAAGTGGCAGGAGGCGCCAACGCCGTCATAAGTAGCGATTGTTTCTGGAAAAGTCAGATGAAATCATGGCTGCGAAGAAAGAATGCACAACACGTACACCAATGCTGCTCCGTCAAACTCCTCGAGCGCCATCTTTGTATACCACGACATAGTTTGTTGTGTTTTTATTGAGTAGCCATCACACGGAAGTAGTTGGACGACAGCGCCACGTAGCGTAGCGGAGCCGGCCATGTCGCTGACCATTATCCAATTACACGAGCTTCATGTGCACTTGGATCTAAGGAGAGACCACCCGCCAAGTAACGGGAACGGATTTGGAGAAATCCAATCCGATCCTACCATGTGCACGCAGTGCGTATCTAGTATGAATGTGTTGGTAGTGGTTGGAAGGGATGATGCCACAGATTTGCAGCCTCACGTCCATCAGTCTGCCCCATGGCTGTTGTGGCATTAGCATCTTACCAACACTGAGTACAGTTGATGTATTTTTTTATTTTTTTATTTTTTTCTCCAGTCTACATTTTTTATACACACACAGAAGACATCAAATACAGCTCTGGAAAAAAAAAGAGACCACTGCAAACTGATCAGTTTTTCTGATTTTACTACTTATAAAGGTATGTGTGTGGGCAAAAGGAACATTTTTGTTTGAGTCTATAAACTACTGTCAACATTTCCCCCAAATTCCAAATAAATATTATCGTTTAGAGCATTTATTTGCAGAAAATGACAAGTGGTCAAAATAAAAAAAAGATGCATGTTTTCAGACCTCAAACAATGCAAAGAAACAAGATCAAATTCATTTTAAAACAACATAATACTAATGTTTACACTTAAAGGTCCCATGACATGGTACTTCTTGATGCTTTTATATGGTGCCTTAAAGGCAAATTAACGTTTTTTTACAATCTGAGCCTTCTTTCGGCAATAAAACAAGTAGTTTTACTCACCCATAGCATTTTTCTGTCAATTGGAGCAGTATCGCAGAACTTATATTGAGCCGTTCTGTTCTAGTAATGATCCCGTATCCGTTAACATGGTGCTGTATCATATGCTCGGGGCATTACTTTGCGGTGTCCAAATAACACAAACTTTAGCACTTTTCAAATCATAGAAGCCCAATGTCTTAATGTAAGATTTCATTTGAAGCAAAAGTGGCCTGTAATCCGAGATTTAGCCATAGTTTCGAGTAGATGAGGACGCCAGTGCGCATGCGCGGACTGCTCCCGGGACCCAAACATGAAACGCAAAGCTGAAAACTATGGATAAATCTCGGATTACAGGCCACTTTTGCTTCAAACGAAATCTTACATTAAGACATCGGGCTTCTATGATTTGAAAAGTGCTAAAGTTTGTGTTATTTGGAGACCGCAAAGTAATGCCCCGAATACAAATGCTAACGGATACGCTACAACATAACTTTCTTCAAATAGCTCCAAATGACACGAACGTGATATGGGTGAGTCAAACGACTTGTTTTATTACCGAAAGAAGGCTCAGATTGACTTTGATGGTTCCCTAATACTGTAAATGAATCCTTCTTCAAAATCAACACTCAGTGCATGAGAAAGACACATGTACACAGTCAGAGTCAGAAAGTCTCTCTCTGAACAACTCATTCTGGGCCTTGTTGCTTGAATGCAAATGAGAAGGACACAGATAGGTTAGAGCAGTGGGTGGGGGGGGCCAAATGCGCCGCTGGTTCCTTGTTACTGTGCGCTGTCTCCCACTTCCGCGTTTTAAGCGCGGAGGAAGAAAGGAGAGGAATTTCAATGAAAAAAACACATTTTCACAGAAAATAAAATTAAAGCACTGCTGTTTCAGAGGTCCAGAGGGTCGGGTAAAGGACTTCCGAGCCTAGAAACACTCGCTCGTGCCTCCAGGCAAATAAAAAAAAACGCATTTCGCATTGCGTAGCTCCTTCGCGGTACAAACTCTCTGGGTGTGATTTACAGAGACAGGGGGTGGACATCCAGACGGTGGTGGAACTGCATTTGCATTTCTTTTTTCGATGTGACGTAACATAGTTGCCTTGTTCAGAATCGCCCGTTTGAGCTGTGTTTTTTTCAAACGCAGAAAAGGACCGCAAATGCTCAGTTTAGACATTTCGCAACTTTTAGTCATGGGGGGGGGGGGGGGGGGCCTAAACAGGGTAGGGGAGCTCACATTAATGTTCAAAAACCTCAGAAAGTGAAAATTTCATGCCATGGGACCTTTAAGATGAGTTTAGAAATCAATATTTGGTGCAATAACCCTTATTTTTAATCACAGCTTTCATGCGTCTTGGCATGCTCTCAACAAGTCTTTCACATTGTTCTTGGGTGACTTTATTTCACTCCTGGTGCAAGAACTGAAGTAGCTCAGCTTTGTGTTTGTGTTGGAATTCAACAGACGCTGGAATGGAATGGCTGTAATACATGTAGAGATGCTGATTTCAGAAAAAAAATGCAGTGGTCTCTTATTTTTTTCCAGACCTGTATATGAAACAAGATAAATGGAATTACGCAGTATAGGAAACATTTTTATATGTTTTATATTCAAATTCTCCACCCTAGCTCAATGAACATCTTTATGAAGTCTCCTGAAATGGTTTTCACTTCACATCTGTACCTTGTCAGGATCGAGTTATTCTGCATAACATAGTACCTTTAAGACTGATTCTTTGGAGATATTTGCTGATTCTCCCTTTTACTGCTGTGTTCCAAGTTTACCATTCTTATACTTTTGAGGAATCGCTACTCTCAAAACGGCTCCTTGTTCACTGGAGTCCAGCAGAGCCTCTGTTCGGGCCCCCCGCCGAGGCCCCTATACATCCTGACATGACTGGCCCTGGGGCGTACAAGCCCTGATTAAGACGTGATCCAAACCGTAGAAGACAGCTCTTCTCGCCTGGCGCCCCCTACGTTCCATCACACAGACACATTTGGCCTTGATCAATTAGATGGCACCAGCGACGATATGTGAGAATAAAGCGTAAAATGAGATCAGATTATAATGTGAGATCTTATTTCAGGCCTGGTTGGGGATTGGAGTCAGCAGGCAGAACATTGGTGAATATGGGGCTCATTAGGAGGGCTTGGCTAAATGATTAGAATGGATTGAAATGGGGCGTTAAACTTAAGGGCGGACACGTGAAGGTGAATCTTCATTTGGAGGACCGTAAAGTCGAGATTTAAGACCACGAAATCGATCTGGGTTTAAAGAGAGAGGGTCGCCGTGTGCTACCGCTGAGAGATTTAAGAGGTGATTCAAGTGTTTTATTTTGGATGCGATACGATACTGGGATTAGATATTGGTATTGGTATTGAACATTTTGATGGATCGAGTATCGGTTCAGGCGATATCCCATTTTGGTCACACACATAAAACCAATGTTTGCACATCAAACCAATGTTGCACATTAGCTGTAAATATGTACATAGCACCTAGTCTATATTTTCATAGTGTGTATTCGGTAAAGATTGTTTCTATTTGATCATACTTTTTTACATGCTTCTCTTTATCTTATTTATCTATTTTAATTTTTTTGCATGCTCTTTTGCATGCTCCAGGGTGGACAGCAAAGTAAGAATTTCATTGTACAGGGAAACGTGTTTCTTTACTGTGCATATCACAATAAAAGCTTTGGCGTAATAAGACGATTCACAATACTGGCCCAAAACACCTTGTAAAATTTTTCAAAAATGTTCTATTGTTATTTTAAAAGATTTTTTAAATGCCAATTGTTTTTAAAGGTCGCATGGCATGAAACTTTCACTTTCTGAACGTTTTTGAACGTTAATGTGAGCTCCCTTACCCTGTTTAGGCCCCCCCATGGCTAAAAGTTGAGTAATGTGTAAACTGAGCATTTGCGATCCTTTTCCGCGTTTGAAAAAAAGGCAGCCCAAACGGGAAATTCTGAACAAGGGAAATTTCTGACGTCGCACTCAGGGAAAAATGCAAATGCAGTTCCACCCCCCATCTGGATGTCTACCCACCGTCTCTGGAAATCACGCCCAGAGATATTGGAGCGCGAACAAGCTACGCAATGCGAGATGCGTTTTTTTATTTGCCTGGAGGCACGTGCGAGTGTTTCCAGGCTCGGATGTCCTTTATCCGAGCCTCTGAACCTCTGAAACAGCAGTGGTTTAATTTTATTTTCTGTGGAAATGTTTATTTTTTAATGGAAATCGTCTCATATCTTCCTCTGCGCTTAAACGCGGAAGTGGGGCCAGCGCACAGCACACAGCGCACCGCTAAAGAAGAAAGAGCGGAGAGTTTGGCCACAACCCACCTGCTGCACTGGCCTGTCTCTGTCCTCATTTGCATTCAAGCAACAACACCCATAATAAAGTGTTTGAGAGAGATATTTTTGACTCTGACTGTGTTCATGGGGCTATCTCATGCATTGAGTCTTGATTTTGGAGAAGGATTCATTTACAGTATTAGGGAACCATTAAGGCACCATATAAAACATCATCTTTAAAGGAAATAAATGTTGTTTTCAATCTCAGCCATAGTCGCAATTATTATCAGGTATCAGCAGATAAAAAAATATTGATCGGCATTGAAACAGAAAAGGCTGGATCAGTGCATCCCTATGTATCCTTACCCATCCATCCTCCTCCTCCTTCCGCTTTTTCCATTTCAGGGTCGCGGGGGCAGCAGATCTGCCACCCAGAACACAATGCACCACCCCCCATGAACCCTCCCGTGGGTGGTGGGTCCACAGGAGGACGGCCCACGTCACAACTGGCCTTTATGCTTCTGTCATGGGGGCTACCAGTGTCCGCAGACAATGGGGGCGAGGTGGGTTAAGTGTCTTGCCCAAGGACACAACGGCAGCACTCATCTGTAGGAGCTGGGACCACAATGGATCATCCCGTCGAGAGTGGGATTCGAACCGCCAACCCCTGAATCCGTAGGCAAACGCTCTACCAACTACTGCCGCCCTATGTTTCCCTATGTTGTGATAAATATGCTGAATTGTATAGTTCGAAAGATTTTCAAGATTTTCAGTGCAACAGCAATACTTAGCATTATTCACCAAATATATATTGTTCAAATTTACATGTGGATTTAGCAGATTTTTACACTAGATGCCCTTCCAGTCGAAAACCAGGTGCACAACAAAAGTAAGATTTATGAACCAGCAGTCCTTTGATACCCACACAAAATCATCACTGCTAAATGAAACCAAATGTGAACTTGAATTTCCTATGAGAGTGTTTCTTTTATGTACTTATTTTTTTCACAAAAGCATGCTGTCACTACCCAGACGCTGATGTCCAACAGAAGCCCTGAAGGAATAGACCTGCTCCCAGCGTGTGTCCACATCCACATCTGCCTCTGTAATCACCGATGCCATAACAACAGACACATGGCTCCACAGCTGTAGGAGGTCCAGCTCTATCAGGTCTATTTCAACACACTCATCACAACACACCTCCTCCTCAAGAATCTAGGGCACAGCTAATTAGACAGGATTCAAAGATGGGTCAAGAAGCAGCCACATGCAGGTTCTGACTTCCGTGATGATGCATGTTTGACGCACTCGCTGTATCTTTGTGTGGAGAAAAAGAATTGTGAATGAACAAAGTCTGAGAATAAGCAAACAGCAACTCAAAATACATTAGATTTGATTCATTTGCTCTTGATACTTTGCTGTGACATCATCTGAGGATCTGCTGACCCTCCCTGACCAGTCCTCCTGTTAAACTGCACTGAGACCTTTGACTGAGACACAAAGGGACTGAGACGTGCAGTGGGTGTTGTTTCTGCAGCATCAACTGCCACAGTTTGCTGCAGCAAAACTTGAATTTCCCTCGGGATCAGAAAAATACCTCTCTCTATCTCATTCTCGGGGGTATTCTACGTGTGTATATGCTGGAATGTTCAGTAGTTACCATAGCAACACAATGCACATTAGCAAAAAACAGTCAAAAATGTTTTAAGAAAATTCAAGAAATATACATATAATAATATAATAATATATATGTGGCCATACCGGCTTATCAAAGCCTGATCCTGTCAGATCTCAGAAGCTCAGCAAGGCGGGGCCTGGTTAGTACTTGGATGGGAGACCGCTGGGAATTCCAGGCGCCACAGGGGGGCGCCAGTCACAAAAACTGTCGTTTTGTCCTCAGGCAAAACACTTCACCTACATTGCCTAGTATGAAAGTGATGTGTGCGTGAGTGTTGGTGGTGGTCAGAGGGGCCGATTGCACAAATTGGCAGCCTCGCTTCTGTCTATCGCTATTATTATACAAAATGGATTTAAATAACACATTTTAAGGAGCCTACAATACAAACATAGATGGTCCTGGTTTGATTTTACTGAAAAACTGCTGGCTATTGCTAGCTAGCTTGTGACTAATTATATTTGAAAGGGACTTGTTTAACAGTCGCAATTATCCAGTGGTGGAAGATAAGGCCGGCCCATACATTTATATTAAAAATAAAGTGGAAGGTAATGAAGCACAAGTAGTAAAGTACTCGCACTAACACTTTGAGGACATTTTAAGAAAATTAAGGATATTTCTGTGTGAAATACTTTTTAAACTAGTACTTTAATACTTTTAATACTTAAGTTGATTTTTTCATGTGATGCTTTTACTTTTACATGAGAAACTTTTTGCCTCTGTATCTGTACTTTTACTTTAGTAAAAGCACATAATTAAAGTCTAGCAAAGCCTTAGACAGAGTATGCTTACAGTTAGCATCACACCTACAGGGATTGTTGACGACATGCAAGTTTCCTCACAGTAAGGACAAATGTTTTTCTACTTTTTGCAATAAACACAACAAAAGATTTTGGCTAAAAAGTTACACACGTTTGAACTGTTCCAAGACCTCCACAACAAACATTCGTAACAGCCTTATTACTCTCAAAGGGAGAAACAAAGTGGCCGTCTCTCTGCATCAAGCCATGGGTCATTGCTTCACACCTCGCTGTTTACAACTCCTCTTGTGTCCCCTTTTCCCCAAACGCTCCCATAATGAAAACACCACCGCTGCCACGCCAGCCATTTTACCGCAACACAATTTCGGAGCTTGCGTACCCCCTCCACCTCCAATTCCCTCAAGTCAACTCCAGGAAGAAATCTCCGAGCAAAGCAGAAGTGACAGCCCCGTCCACTGCAGCTAACGCCCGCTGACACACGGCCCGGAGACCCCCTCACCTCCACTTAACACGTGCGGCGCTTGGCAAATGAAGCATGTACACCCCATAATACTCTTCGTGATGGAGATATCAGGAGGGGAGATTACTGGGGGAATGAGTTGGGGGTTTGCCAGAAGGAGGGTTTCAACAAGGGTCCACTTAGGTTGGGTTTGTAGAGTTTTGGAGCAGATGGAGTGGGCAAGTTGTGCCGTTCCGAGCAAAGTGGCAAAGAGGAGTCAATGGGAGTGCTGTTGCTGGAGGACTTGGAGCGGGTGTAGTGCTGGCTTAGCGGTTTGTCTATATAGGACTGCCAACTTTCTCACTTGACAAAGCTGGACATCCAAGAGGCTATGTTGTTGCTTTATTCACACCTCATTCATTCAGACCGTACTCTAGTCAGGCAAAAAAGAAAAAAACATGTCCACAGCTGAATTGGCCAGCAGAGTCAAGCTTTTTACTGCACTTTACTGCACAGAATGGGGGTTTAAATCCAGTGAACTTTTTGGCAATGTTATTTTCCCGACCAGCCAACCCTTCTACATTCTGTTCGAATCCAGAAAGGTCTGGAATCGGAACAAAGAACGTGAAAAACCTACGTCCAAATGTGGACGATCCAACCACAGCTGCTAATTTGTAGCACGTCTCTGAAATGCGTAAGACATCTCCTCTTGTATCATTCAGAACAAAATACAGCTCTGGAAAAAAATAAGAGACCACTACATTTTTTTCTGAAATGAACATCTCTTTCTTTGCATTGTTTGAGGTCTGAAAACATGTATCTTTTTTGTTATTTTGACCATTTGTCATTTTTTGCAACCAGGGGTGCCCAACCGGTCGACCGCGGTCTACGAGTCAATCACAGGCCGAGTGACAGTCGAACGCCAGGGTTTAATGCTCAATTCCAATTTTTTTGTGAAATCCGATTTTTTGCGCATGCCGGAGGACACGACGAGGTCATGCGCGAGTGTGCTCAATGTTTACGGAAGTCGCCTAAAGTTGCTGTCGTACGGGAGCCAGAACATGTACATCTTATTTGTTTTAAGGAGGAGACGGAGAAGGACAAAGTTTTTGGCCACGGCGTTTTGCGGGGCAGTCGGTTTTGCGGGGCAGTCGGTTTTGCAGGGCAGTTGCTACGTGCTTCACCGCTTCACTGCAGGCATGAAAATCCCTCACCTTTTGGCGAAATACTTCGGGCGAGTCATATTATCATATTATTTCTGCGTCAAAGGGACATATTAGCTGACAGCAGCGGCTCGGGACTAAACCGGGATCTAAACCGGGACTAAACCAGGTCTAAACCAAGACTAAACCAGGTCTAAACCGGGTCTAGACCAGGATTAAACCAGGTCTAAACCAGGACTAAACCAGGTCTAAACCAGGACTAAACCAGGACTAAACCAGGACTAAACCAGGTCTAAACCAGGACTAAACTAGGACTAAACCAGGACTAAACCAGGATTAAACCAGGACTAAACCAGGACTAAACCAGGACTAAACCAGAACTAAACCAGGTTTAAACCAAGACTAAGGGTTAGGGGTTAGCTGAAAAAAATTTGCACCATTTCTTAATACTTCATGTTACTATTTCTCCTTTTTCATGTGTAAGCAGCCATATTTTTTAGACCATGCACCTCTGATTGGTTAATCTGTCTGTCAATCACGCCCTCTGAAATCAGGGAGACAGGACATGGCACCAGATCCACTCGTTTTTGTAAAGTTTTGTCAAAGCGTGTGGTTCTGGCTGAACAGATAACCATGTTATAATGTTGTTACCTCATTAAAAACAGAACATTTGTTTGGAAAGGCATAGGTGTCTGATGTAATTTGGTCGACTGGTGGCTGAACTGTGGCTTTAACCCCTTGCAGTGGAGGGCCTTTTGTGAGAAGTTGTCCCTAAAAAGACCTCTTCAAATTAAAATCATACCTGTTATTGAAGTATATGGAATATATACAAATGTTTGGTCTCTGTGTAAAGGTAACATTCTCTAGTTTTACCCTCAGCATTTACATTCACTCCAAATATGATTGGAAAAAGGTTACACACCTTGGAACACCAAATAAAAAGTGTTTTTTTTTATCCTTACCTAATTCTTTTGTAAATATAAAAGGTGTCTATAGCTGCTGTTCATAGCTGAGGCCTAAAATACACTATCTTTCAATACAATACGTTGTTGACCACTCAAATTTCAAATTGGGAATCAATAGCTGTAAAAATAAACTTTTTACTCCACTTTTTGTTATACTTTGTCCAGGCATTTTAATACAGGGATCATGCTTTTATCCAAACCTATCCAAACCTATCCAAATTGGAAACATTTAGAAAACGTTTAATAACTTTTGACTCATTCAACCTACAAACATCATTGAGGGCTCTACTGAAAAGCTTACAACTAGAGGAATCCATTTCTGCACGCAAGGTCACTCACTATATTATGTCCCTGAAAAAAGTGTCAAAAATAGACCAAACAAGTGTTGAAAATGAAAATATGTATTGAAAAATTCTATAACACTGCACACTGTAGACATTTTCAAAAAACTATGCACACTAAAAGTTACACACATATTTACAGGTATTTACACATCACAAACCTGGAGTTGTATTTTATTTCATTTAAACATGCCTGAGTAACCCTTTATTATTAGTCTATCTACATCTCCAAAGCTCAAAATGCTCTGTTCCACCTTGTTATGTAATGTATTGGCAAGTTAATAGCTAGTTTTTACTTTTAGTTCAGTAGAGATTGGAAATTCCAGGGCTGAAATTATCCAAATGATTCTACTAGTGAATGGAGTTTAAAAACACAGTTGAGCACCTGTGTGAACCTGTATTATCACATGACATCACAAGCTGGAACGGAGTGTTTTCCGTTCTCCTAAATACGCAGGTTTTTTGTGTTAAACATGTGAATGAAACAAAACACAACTCCCGGTCAGAAAACAGCGTAACACGGGCCCTTTAAAGCAAGAGTTCAGCCACCAGTCGACCAAATTACATCAGAAACGATTCTACGCCTTTCCAAACAAATGCCCTCTCAGAACACTAGCTAAGTGATTGTCCCCTCTCTGAAATATTTTGAGTCGCGTTCAAGATAAAGCGCTGGCATTTTCACTTCGACATTCAGTCCGGCGACGAAAAGAATCGGACCCTTTCATCCCATTTAACCACGTGTGAAAAAAACACTTGGAACATATTGTCGTAAAGGTCAGCACTGATAACCTAATTAATTATGCCCATCCAAGGCTAATGCGAGCAGGCCCGAGCGCTGCAAAATCCCAGGTCAGTTTGCGCCATTGAATGCACCGTCGACAGCGGGCAGGTCCAGGCGTCAGTCACAAAGAGCCAGTGACGCATGACGGAGATCTGCAAATATAATGAGTGTTTGTGTCTGTAAATAACCCAGCAGACTGTATTGTAGTTTCAGAAACTGATCAAAATGGTAAGAAGTAACAATAAGGGGTGGTCATCTGATCATTTGTTTATGAATGGGAGGTGAGAAAAAGGCGTACTATGGAACTTTTCTGGTGGTGGTCTGTCACCAGATTTTCTGGTGGTGGTCTGTCACCAGATGATGTTATTGCCTTCAAATGTTCCACACTATCCTCTTAAATTGTATGTAGTGTTTACAATTATTTGCCCCCTCCTTGAACCGCCACCTTAAAGTGGTGGAGGGGTTTGAGTGCCCGAATGATCCCAGGATGTATCTCTTGTCTCTGGGGGTCATGCAAACAGGTCCTGGGGGACGGGTCAGACTAAGAGTGGTTCAGAAGCCCCCATGACAAGAGATACATCAAGGCCAGTTACGTCGCCCGGACTGGCGTCACCGGGGCCCCGCCCTGGAGCCAGGCCTGGGTTGGGTGCTCGATGGCGAACGTCTGGCAGCCTGGCCCGAAGGAGCGACATGGGGCCGTCCTCCCATGGACCCACCACCCGCAGGAGAATCCATGGAGGCTTGTGCAGTGAGATCTGGGTGGCAGATCTGTTTGGACTGTTGCCCCCACGACCTGAACCCGGATAAGGGGAAGAAAATGGATGGATGGATGGATGGACAATTATTGGCATGGTGGCTGAGTGGCTAGGGCTCATGCTTCACAGCAAGAAGTTTCTGGGTTCGATCCCCGGGTCGCCCAGGCCTTTCTGTGTGGAGTTTGCATGTTCTCCCCATGTCTGGGTGGGTTTCCTCCATCAACTCAAAACATGCACGATAGGTAAAATCCTCCAGTTTAGGTCCTGACCAAACCGAAGCAAAGAAGATCATGGAGATGATCCTCGGGCGCAGTAACGTGCTGCCCACTGCTCCTAATAACAGGATGGGTTAAATGCAGAAGAAAGAATTTCTCCTGCGTGAGATCAATAAAGTCACTTCTTATTATTATTATTTGCATTGACAATTACTCGTGTAATTGTAAACTGGTGTAATACCTCAAAATATGTTGGAGACAGATTGGTTTAAACTGTGTGACATTACAGGCACAATGGCTGAGTGCAAGAATGTTCTGGCATGTTCCTCATTGCGTTTCCTGCAGGCACTCCGGTTTCCCCAATCAACCCAAAATATGCAGAAGGTAGTCCTGCCCAAGACTAACTCAGGATGTGGCGATGGGGACAATAAACTGTACTCGGACCTTGGGTGGTTGAGCATTTGCCGTAGCCAATCCCACCCTCTGGAACTGTCTCCCCCTTCACATCAGAAACTCAGACTCACTAAACACCTTCAAAAAATTGCTCAAAACACACATTTGCTCACAGCCTACAGCTCCCACACATGACACACATGACTCATTACTGTTTTGTCTGTCCTGTCCTAGTTTTAGTGTTACTTTAATGTGAAACGTCTCTGTGTTACAGTGAAAAGCGCTAAATAAAACTGATATTATTATTATTATTATTATTATTATTATTATTATTATTATTATTATTATTATTATTATGTTATTACTTTAACTTTAACAATAACATCTCCTTGCAGACAAGCAGGTGGTGGTCAACCCACAAGAAAAGTTACAAAGAGCACCTTTAAGAGGCAGGGGTGGGTCACATTTGCTCAAAATGCTTGAACTGGAATGTTCCACAGTATTTAAAGGAAAAGTTATGTTTTTTACAATCTGAGCCTTATTTCGGTAATAAAACAAGTTGTTTTACTCACCCATAGCACTTTGGTGTCATATGGAGCACTTCCAGAGATGTTTTAGATTTGCGATCTCCATAATGTGAGTTCTCAGGGCACATGTTTGCGGTCTCCAAATAACACAAACTTTAGCACTTTTCAAATCATAGAAGCTCGATGTCTTAGTCTACGATTTTGTTTGGTCAAAAGTGGCCTGTAATCCAAGATTTAGCCATAGTTTCGAGTAGATGAGGAGGCCAGTGCGCATGTGCGGAGTGTGCTCTCAGGTCCCGGGACCCAAACATGAAACGCAAAGCTGTAAACTATGGATAAATCTCGGATTACAGGCCACTTTTGACTCAAACGAAATCGCAGACTAAGACATCGAGCTTCTATGATTTGAAAAGTGCTAAAGTTTGTGTTATTTGGAGCCCGCACGGGGCATATTACATGCTCGGGGAATATATTATATGCCCCGAGCTATGGCTAGAAGTTGCGCTAGGCTAACGCTAATCTAAAACATCTCCGGAAATGCTCCATATGACACCAAAGTGCTATGGGTGAGTAAAACAACTTGTTTTATTACCGAAATAAGGCTCAAATTGTAAAAAACGTTACTTTTCCTTTAAACGTTTATCTCCATGGAAATGAGTAGTTGACACCACCATGCCAAGTTACTGGTCAGATCTGTAGAACTTGCTCACAGTAAGAATGCATGTTTTTTAATTGCTTCCTAATGCCTAATATTTTCATCCTACAAGTACAAACCCAAATATTTAGAGCTTGGGTTATTTGACAGATTTTAAAATAGGTGAAAACATTAGTGAAGGGAATACTATTTTATTTATTTAGTTGGTTGTAAAGAACATTTTTTAGTTTTCTATTTTTATACTTGTCCCCAAGTGTGCCAAATGTGTCGCACTCACTTGTCCAAATCTCCTTTCTAAGAGTTTGTAAACTCCATTGTTTTTCTTGCTTTTATGCAGTTTATCGACCGTTTGTAAGACCCTGAGATGTCGTGCTGCCCTCAGTGAGATCACAAGTGAGTGACCTAAATGCCGACTTAACTAACATTAAGTAAAGTCGGCATGTGTGCTACAGCCAGGAAGAGCATGGAGATGTCGCTAACTAATCATCTCTGTGTCACACCCACTCTGTGCTACAGTGTGCCCCCCGCAGGCAGAACGATGATAGCGCTCAGGACTGATTACCTACGCAAAATCGCTTACTCAAGGGCATGTGGGACAGGAGCGGCCTGTTCAGTGGGAGTATTCAATGAAGGAACAATTGTGAAGGATAAACGCAGGGAGAGATATAGTAACATTTAACGCAGAGCTCAGCAAACAGGGTGCTGGGTCAAATAGACTTTCTACTGGCTTGAGTTCAATGGATGTGGTGGGTAATACTGTCACAATAACTCAAGCTACACAGTTTTTCCACATGACTGAAGCTATATATCAATTTTCAGTCAGTGCAGAGACTATAATATACAATTCTAACACATGAATCCATATGATGAAGTCATTTTCAAACCTCTGCTGCCGTCTTTTTGTGATCGGAATACATTTTGCTGGCTCTTAGCTCAGGAATGGCTTTTCATTCACTCATTCATCTGCATTTATGGTAATATTCTGACTACCAAAATGTTTAAAGAAGACATATTATGCTTGTGTCTACTATATAGTTATAATCTAGGACACCCGTGGATCAATATGTCAAAATGTTGACGTTTTAAACTGCGATACTCATCTAAAACGCTGACCTCCGTGTGAGAAAACTGGTGCTCAGTGGAAGCTGATATCACCGTGAAAAACATCATAACATAGAGTTGTGAAGTTGACGGATAGCCAGAGATTTTTTTTCCCCCATTTGTATCAAAATGATTACACTGAATCCTACACGTATCACGATTAAGAAAATAAATTTGGGAACGAGGTAAGTTCAGAGCAGTGGGCGTGTGCCAGTGGTGGTGAAAACGGGGGGTTGATTGGAGCTGCTCAAACAAATCACTCCAAATACACCTTCGAGAGAGTAAATGAGAAGGGAAAATACATGGTTAAAAGCTAAAAAAAAAACAAAAAACACACATTTTGAATAACAGGAGACACCTTGACGTCCAATTCAGGAAGCTCTGCATTGCTCTGTGTGGTGTAATGTTTGCTTGTGATGTTTTGATTTTTTATATAATGTTGTGTACATTGGATGATATGTGTTTCTATTGTATATATGTATTATATATTGCATTCAAAAAAAGAATATGACTTAAAAAAACACACACACACATTTGACTGGATGGTATTTAGTCGCACCTGGCACTACTCGGGCGAACCTGATGACGCTGTAGAGGCGTTGTTCACTCTAGCCTAATAAAGAATAAATAAAGAATAAAGTCAAAACCTTCTCTTTTTTGTGTGAAGAATCCCTCAGTCGTCCAGGTAGAATCCATGGCAAAAGGAGAAATTCAATTTGTCAACTGGACAAAGTTTGTTTGGTCGAAAACGTTTCGCTGCTCATCCGAGTGGCTTCGTCAGTTCTGTCCCTATTCAACCCCTAAACGACTGAGCAGTCGTTTAGGGGTTGAATAGGTATGCTAAACTAGACGCCAGAGAAACTGGAAAAAAGAAAAGACAGAAACTCAAAACAAAGATAGTGAGATAGTTTCAGAATAATTTCATTGTAGTTAGCTCCTCCCTGCAGCGAGATATAAGCAGTGTCCTTCAGCACTCTAACCAGAACTGACGAAGCCGCTCAGATGAGCGGCGAAACGTTTTCGACCAAACAAACTTTGTCCAGTTGACAAATTGAATTTCTCCTTTTGTCTTCTCTTTTTTTGGAACTGTTGAATGTTCCTGCTGTTACCTGCACATGGAAGCTGTGCATGGAGTCTTGAAATTTTGAAAAAAAAGTATATTTAAAAATATATTTAAAAGTATATTTAAAAAGTATATTTAAAAATCACAAAAAAGCACAATGCAACATACAGTAAGGTCGTTTTCACACCTGCCTTGTTTGGTTCGTTTAAAATGAACCAGAGTTTGTTTGCACCTTTGATTCGGACCTTTTGGGCTGGTGTGAATAAAAAACAAAAATCTTGATCCGGAGCAAACAAGCGAACCGAGACCACCTAAAAAGCTCGGTCTCTGCACAGTTCCATCGAATCCTGGTGCGGTTTGTTTGAGATGAGAATGCAGACCGGAATCGATCCGACAAAAGTTGGCTTTTTGTACTTAACGAGCTCCCATCGTATGTCGAGCATGATGGGAAACCGAGGCTGACGAAACGAAACTAAACGAAACAAAACTTACGAGGCTTTGTTTTGCGTGAAGAGCAAGAGTCAGAATTTGATGTGCGCATATGAGCGTTGTCCTCCGTAGCCGTCTCGCCCTGTGTCTTTGTCATTTGGAAATTGATTGTACAACAGTGTAAACCTCACGATGCTGCTCAAACATTTGTGCGAACTGTAAAAACTGAGCAAACCATATCGCTGAGGCTAGATTTAAAGCAGCACGTAACATCATTATTCTCCTCCTTCCGTGTTTGGACACGGCGTTTTGACACGGCTCATTTCTGTCCAATGGCTGAGCGACCTCAGCACACGTGGTTTTGTTTATACATGTTGGTCCGCTTGGGAAAAAACTGCAGTGTGAAAGCGAACCGCACCAAAAAAAAATAATAATAATTTGGTCCGGACCAAAGCAAGTGAACTATCGGACTTTACTGGTGTGAAAACTTAAGTCTGTGCATTGAAAAAGACCTTCTTCTTCGCTATACTGGGGCCCAATCACTTCACAAACCATATATCACACATTACATCTACATCCTCTGCTGTTCTTACATCCTGTTTTGCATCAGGTCAATAGCATGTTTTCACACATTGTTCCAAGTTTAAACTGTTGACGTCAAAGTCCTCAGGTATGTTCTTTTCTTCAGTGCGCGAGTACGGAGACCTGCTGGTGTGCGGTGACTCACATTCTCTATGGAAACACAGACTAAACCTAGAATTAGCGTCATTACCTCCATCACAGCCCGCTCAGCCCGATGTAAGCCTACTCAACAGTGAAAACCTTGAAATAATAAGATATAATAAGAATTTTCAAAGGCGCTGTACCTTTTAGCTGTCCTCAAAATGTGAAAAAAAGAAATAGTTTCATACACAGTGGTCCAAAGTTATCCTCACTTACCTTATGCATTCCAAGCATCCTGTGTATTGAGTTTGTAAGCACTTTTAACACCAGTAAATCTAACAACTACCCTGCTAACGCGCACATCTTGAATATTAAACTATTAAATATTCATTCATTCATATTCATTCAGTATTAGTAGTAGTGTTAAAATATATATACAAAAAAAAATCTGCAATACATGTGTTTTATTTTCTTTTGATATTTTGCACATCTGATATGTTTTTACGTCTCTTTAAAATCCTTTTCAACAAATTCAAGTATCACAATAATTATTATAATTTACCAAAGATCACAATTTGCGAATAACACTTTTGATTCAAAAACACTCGAGAAATCAGTGGAACATTGCAGCTTCAAAGTAAATTTGAGCAATTTTAACTATTCTAAAAATATCGGTTGTACATAAAAATATTTTTAATTTTGTTTTATTTAGATTGTAAAATGTACGTGTTGGTTTAAGAAAACAAGCATATTTGACCTAATCCAATTTGTAATATTTGATGCAAAGCTGAAAAGGCATAGGCTGAAGTTCAGTATGATTTTTACTTCCATCTACCATTTTCTTCTGCTTCTCTGGGTTCGGGCTGCGGGGGCAACAGCCTAAACCAGGGGTGTCAAACTAATTTTGGTCCAGGGGCTGAATCCAACCTACTTTGATCCCAAAGGGACCGGAAAACTCATGGCAAATATACCCCAAAAATAGCAATAAGTAAAAATATTTGTGCAGAGAAACACAAATCTTTTACAGAAGTCTTTTTTTTATTTGATGAACTCTTTCTTTTACAAAATATTATAATATTATGAACAACGTGAAACCTTGCTATTTCAACACAATGCTATTTCAACACAATGTTTTAACATTTCACAGAATTTAGTCATGCTTTCATTTGTGCTGTTCTGGTGGGAGGGGCCACGCACAGAGAAGCTGGAGACGCTGCTATGCTAAACTGCTCAGAAAGAGGCGCAGAAAATTATCAATATATTAATAGAAAGTTGAAATATAATTAAAATCTTTTAATTGAAAGTCATCTGAGGGCCAGATTAAAGGTCTTGGAGGGCCGGATCATGTTTGACACCCCTGGCTTAAACAGATCTGCTGCCCAGATCTCACTGTACCGGCCCCCCTAATGGATCCTCCTGCGGGTGGTGGGTACACAGGAGGACAGCCCCACGTCGCTCCCTCAGGCCGTGCCCACCAGACGCTCGCCGTCAAGCACCCACCCCAGGCCTGGCTCCAGGGCGGGGCCCCGGTGACACCAATCTGGGCGACGTAACCAACCCTGCTGTGCCTCTCATCATAGGGGCCTGATGAGTGATTTTTACTTATAATGAATAAATTAATACAATAAAATAAATTAAACATATTCTGAATGTGCATGGAGGATGGAATTTTAGAATTGTCTCTTGCAAATTTTATAACTTGCTAGAAAAGAGTTCAATTACTTTAACTTTAAAAGAGGGGTATCTTACTTCTACTGAACTAAACCACTACTAAAAGGTAGCGGTTAACTTGAAAACCACCGCTTCATGACATCACAAGGTGGAACTGAGCATTTTGAGGTTTGGAGATGTAGACATAATAAAAGATTACTCAAACGTGTGAATGAAATAAAAACACAACTCCGGGTATGTTTTTGAGGAGGTAACGACATTCTAACATTGCACAAAGCTCACAAGAGACAATTTTGTTTAGTATAGCATCCTAAAATCTCCAATGTTTTAACATGAGACTAACGGAAAATTCAATGATGTATGAGGACACAATCCGAGGTCGATTGAACACCAGTCAATCCGCGCTCAATACTGGACAGACAGATCCATATGTTCTGTCTGCTGACCCCACGGATAGTACATTGGGTGTGTTTAAAGGGCCCATACTACACTATTTTCTGATCCATGTTATATATATATCCATATATCTGATCTATAATGTTGTTTCCTCATCATAAACAGACCTGGAGTGGTGTTTTTCATTCATGTTTATCACACAAAACCTGCATATTTAGGCTGAGTTCTCCTCTCAATCAGAAAACACGCTGTTCCACCTTGTCATGTTGTAATAAAGGAAGGGCTCCATTGTGTTTTTAAACTCCATACATCTTCAACAGAGTTATTAGGATGATTTCAGTCCTGGAATTGGCAGTCTTTACTGAACAAAAGGTACAGAGCATTTTGAGCTTTGGAGATGTAGACAGACTAATCATAAAGGATTATTCAAACATAATAATAATAATAATAATAATAATAATAATAATAATAATAATAATAATAATAATAATAATAATTACATAAATCAGTTTTATTTAGCACTTTTCACGGTACCACAAAGACGTTTCACAATAAAGTAACACTAAAAAAGGAGAGACAAAACAGTAATGAGCAGCAGTCATGTGTGGGGGCTGTAGGCTGTGAGGAAGTTTTTTGAAAGTCTTTAGTGAGTCTAAGTTTCTGATGTGAAGGGGGAGACACTTCCAGAGGTTGTGGGCGGCCACGGCAAAGGCTCGGTTCCCCCAGGTCTGGTGCTTTGATTTGATTGTGGGAGTGAGAAGGTTAGAGTCGATGCAGCAGGAGGGACGGTGGGGCTCTGAGAGGTAAGGAGGAGCCTGGTTATGGAGCACTTTGTAGGTGATCAGGAGGAGCATGTGTGAATGAAAGAAAACACAACTCCAGGTCTGTTTTTGAGGAGGTAACGACACTCTAACATGGCTTAAAGCTCACAAGAGTCAATTTTGTGTAATACAGAACCTGTATAAAGCCCTATTCGGACAGGATTAGTTTTACAGGGGGATGTAGAGTAATGTTGGTTTATCACAGGACCTCTGTAATACAAATGACCCCATTCACACAGGACAAGAAATGTCCGTAATATTTATTTGACATGTTTACGTTCTGCTGTCACGTATTCGACGCCGTGCACGTCACTTCCATAGATAGAGAAGTCATGATTAGCCTATGTGAAATATTAGCGAACTATGCAAGTTATTTCCCATAATCAGGACTAATAGAGCATACATTACCTAAAACAAGCAGAAGTTTCATGCCTCTGATGGCTGATTTATACCTCTTGGGCTATTTCATTGGTCGATGTGTGCGTTTGTTTGAGAGTGCCAGTAGATCATTTTGCTTGCAGGCAAAACAAAGTGCTTCAAGCTCCTCCATGTTTGAAAATTGCTGTAAATTATTTCTTTAAACGGATCTGACGAAATATTACATACATCTTTACCGAGGGTTGCATTCGCAGACTGTTTTACAGAAGGTGAAACTCGCTGTAAATTTCACAGACATCCTCCGTTATGTTTACGGACATGGCGCGTTCAGACAGGACTAAATTCCCTGGTAATTATTACTTCACCCCATGTTATCCCATAAAACTAATCCCGTCCGAATAGAGCTTAAAGAGCTAACGTACGTTAGCTAACGTTAGCGTATCAGCCTGTTCACCTTTAGCGGAAGTGTACGGCAGATGCGGTCCGCCACAAGCGAAAGTTTACAAGTGAACAGACTGATACGCTAACGTTAGCGCAGTAATACGAGTCGGCAGACACAATATGCGATCGCTAAATTCGCTGCTGTTTGGGACGCAAATATATCACCTTTCGGACAAATGTTTTGTTTTGAGAAGAAAAACAAGTTTTATTTAATGTTCCAGAGAAGCTACCGGACCTCCCTACGTGGGCTTGAGAAAGTGAGCCGAACCGGGATCAGCTGAGACTGTCAGAGGTAAGCCGGTGTCAACACACATAACTTTTAGAAGGAAACCCATACAGATCAACATAAAAAAAAACGCACTACCCCTTTAAGAGACAGAAAAAATAACTGGTTCTGAGTTCTGACCTCTCCTTGAAGTCCAGGAAGATCTTCCCCAGTCCGCTGCCTCCGCTCAACATATTGAAGTCGATGGCTCTGAGGAGGTCATAGTGCGCCTTGATCACATCCTGAGGGAACACAACAGAGGTACAATGAACAAACTGAAGCTATGAAAAGCACGGTATGGGCTGATGTGGTAACAGACAAGCTAATGAAGAGGGAAAGGGAAGAGGTCACCATCAGGAGAGACCTAAAGGGGGTATTTTACTTCTTAACACATAACATATTTAGATCACCATGTTACCTTTGGTTGTTTTGAAAGCTACTCTTACAGCTAGCCAACCGTGAGGAGGATTTGAATAAGGCCCCTGGAGCGATCACTAAAATACTCAAGCAAGCATCGACATATAAATCAATTTTCCCTTGTCCCTGCTCTTTTAAATATTATATTTTTGGATTCTATCAATGTTATTTCTAATCGTCCATGATATGCTATGGTGTTACAAACTTTGTAGAGGTGGCACGTTACCTGCATAGAGGTAATAACGGAAAGTTAAAACCATACTTCGGAACATTCTCCATGAAGATAAGCAGGTTTTATGCCATACTGGGGAATATTTTAGCCAACAGAACAACATTTCCATGGAGCCAAATAAGAGCCAGGTTTGTGGATGCAAGCCCTCTCACAGTAAGGACATGTGTTTTTCTATTTTTTGTGCAATAAAAAAAATATTCAAAATCATAAAAGAACACCCATATTTTTATTTTGTACGGGGCCCCTAAAGGCTCACAGAAAATCTTTTTTGGGGGGTGTCAATAAAGCGTGCGCTCACTTTGCAAAGCGTGTCCTCGTTTTGTGAAATCATGTCCTCATTTTATTAAGTCGCACGTCCGTGTAAATAGTATGCGCTCGTTTACCTAAATAGTGGAGTCGTCTTACTAAAACTGTGTGCTCGCTAAAATTGAGTCGTGCCCACGTTATAAACCTCGTGAGCCCAATTTACTAAAGCCTGGCCACGATATCAAAACGAGCACACATTTTATACATCTCGTGTACACATTTTGAGCATTTAAACAAGAGCACGTTTTAGATAGACGAGGGCACGATTTCATACAGCGAGCGCACGATTTAGTAAACCAGGGTGCACGATTTAAGTAAACGAGCGTGCGTTATATTTAAACGAGCGCGCAATTTAGTAAACTGAGAGCACGCTCTACTTACACAAACGTGCGACTTCATACAGCGAGTGCACGATTTAGTAAACCAGGGTGCACGATTTAAGTAAACGAGCGTGCGTTATATTTAAACGAGCGCGCGATTTAGTAAACTGAGAGCACGCTCTACTTACACAAACGTGCGACTTAATAAAAGGAGGGCACGCTTTGCAAAGTGAGCGCATGCTTTCTTGCCACCCCTCAAAAAAGATTTTTCCCTGAGCCCTCCCTGGTTCCGCAATTTTGAACATTTTCTTGCTAAAAAATGACACAGTGGGGCTTTACTTGAGAACCAATGTCAGTATAAACAGTGGCTTATGACTTTATTTAGGTATCTATGTTCAACATGCATATACATAACATCAACACGGAGCGACAGTAGCTCAGCGTTTGTCCTAATCAAAAGGTTGGCAGTTCGAATCCCGTGTCCCATGTCTGCGTACACTGGTGTATGAATGTGTGTGTGAACGGGTGAGCGGTCCCTTGATGTAAAGCGCTTTGAATGCCCATATATACACATATTGTCTTCATGCTATCCATCTTCTCCGTCTGTATTGTATTTTCTTTATTTCTCCTTCCACACGTTACATTTTCCACTCGGTCAGAGACGCCCCATCACTTCACATGTACGCCGTTTGCCGCGCCTGAACTCTTCCTCACCTCCAGGTTGACGAAGATGGCGTCCATTTCCTGCGGCGTCAACACCTGCTTCAGAGGAATCATGTAGTTCTGAAGAAGAAACAAAAAAGAAAGACAATAAGTCAGAATTTTCTCAAGTAACACACTGAATTGACTGGATGTGTGTGCGAGCTTTTAGCAGCGTATTAAAGTTTTATGGGAGGGCTTAAGTGCAGCTACACGGCAATCGATGAACACAACAAAAGATACAGCCTGTGGTTTATGCTGCTTTAAGTCAATTGGCTAATGGCGTCGAAACAAGAGTGAAGGGCGTTTTATGTTTTAGTTCGAACTGTTAGCCCCGCCCACTCAGTAACTGTCAGCTCCGCCCACTTAGTTCCTTCTCTCACTTTGAAAAATAGCTCATAGTTGTTACTTCCTGAATCAAATTTTAGGGGGTCTAATTTGGTTCGTGGGGGTAAAAAGTGTCTGTTTTAATTCCATTTTGTGCTGAAAATCAAGAGAAGAAATTATTTCAGTCCATCTCTAGAAATAACAAATATTATGCAGTGTTTGTATTGTTATTAGCCTTTAAATATGGTCTTGAGTACCTTTTGCTTTGACATTTCATTGTTTAGAACTTAAAATAATCTTCTGACAATAGACACTATGTTTTTACAGTATTTCTACAAGTCTGAGAAGTGGGGTACTGTATTGCACTTGAAAATCACACAATCAATCAATCAATCAAACTCTTTTAGATTTTTATGAAATATGCATTCCTAACAAACACGATTTGAGGGCAAAAATGCTCATATTTTGATTTATGGACCTTTAGACCTTTACCTATGTCATAACTGAAGAAGCAGCTTGGATGAGCTGTGAAACGTATTCGACCAAATAAACTTTTGTCCAGTTGACAAACTGAATTTCTCCTTTTGCCTTGGATTCTACTTGGACAACTGAGGGATTGTACATACATCTTTACCTATGTCGTTATAGTTGGGAATTTTAAGTTTTTATGGGACATATACTCAACAAAAATATAAACGCAACACTTTTGTTTTTGCTCCCATTTTTCCTGAGATTGACCCAAAAATCCAAAATTCACTCCAGATACACAACACTACCATTTCTCTCAAACATTGTTCACAAATCTGTCCAAATGTGTGACAGCGAGCACCTCTGCCCCGCCGAGACAATCCACCCCACCTCACAGGTGCGCCACATCAAGATGCCGATCTGACATCATGACCAGTGCACAGGTGCGCCCCAGACTGCCCACAATAAAAGGCCACCCCAAAATGTGCTTTTTTTTTTTTTTTGCTTTATTGGGGGTTTGGGGACTCAGAACCAGTCAGTATCTGGTGTGACCACCATTTGCCTCATGCAGTGCAACACATCTTCTTCGCATAGAGTTTATCAGATTGTCAATTGTGGCCTGTGGAATGTTGGTCCACTCCTCTTCAATGGCTGTGCGAAGTTGCTGGATATTAGTGGGAGCTGGTACACGCTGTCGTATACGCCGGTCAAGCACATCCCAAACATGCTCAATGGGTGACATGTCTGGTGAGTATGCTGGCCATGCAAGAACTGGGACATTTTCAGCTTCCAAGAATTGTGTACAGATCCTTGCAACATGGGGCCGTGCATTATCTTGCTGAAACATGAGGTGATGTTCATGGATGTATGGCACAACAATGGGCCTCAGGATCTCATCACGGTATCTCTGTGCATTCAAAATGCCATCAATAAAATGCACCTGTGTTCTTCGTCCATAACAGCCTTTGAAGAGGAGTGGACCAACATTCCACAGGCCACAATTGACAATCTGATAAACTCTATGCGAAGAAGATGTGTTGCACTGCATGAGGCAAATGGTGGTCACACCAGATACTGACTGGTTCTGAGTCCCCAGACCCCCAAAAAGCAAAAAAAAAAAAAAAAAAAATGCACATTTCGGGGTGGCCTTTTATTGTGGGCAGTCTGGGGCGCACCTGTGCACTGGTCATGATGTCGGATCGGCATCTTGATGCACCCCAATCCACCCCACCTGTGAGGTGGGGTGGATTGTCTCGGCGGGGCAGAGGTGCTCACTGTCACACATTTGGACAAATTTGTGAACAATCTTTGAGAGAAATGGTAGTGTTGTGTATCTGGAGTGAATTTTGGATCGTTGGGTCCATCTCGGGAAAAATGGGAGCAAAAACAAAAGTGTTGCGTTTATATTTTTGTTGAGTGTAGAAGGAATAGACTTACTAAACAAGGATTTATCAAGGAAGTGAATAAAGCAAAATACAACTCTGGGAACGTTTTTGATGAGGGAACAATGATATAACATGGTTAAAAGCTCAAACAAAGTAAATTTTGCAACATGTGTTAAACAATAATTAAAGACAATTCAATCATGAACATCTTTGCAGATAAACTTTTTTAGATAAAATGTTTGAGTAGTTTGGACACCTCTGTTCTCCTTGGTTACACTCCTGAAAATGCCTAAATGTACCGGTGATTTATCCACCAGTGTCATTCGATTACATTTGATATACAATAATGTAACTTTTGGGGGTCTGCCTGCTTGTTTCTATGAAGATGCTACTGCTTTTCCTTTTCCTGAAATGTTCCATAGTATGGCATTACACTGAAGCACTTTGGGTAGCATTCATTGTTGTCAATTTGACCTTTGTCTTGCATTTATTCAGTTACAGGTGAAATAAAAAACTTGAGAACACGCATTCTTACTGTGAGATCGCTTGCCTTTCAGCAGATCTGACCTATAACATGGTCTTATCATGTTTCCATGGAGATACAGTCATACCTCACCTTACGAAAGACCCAACTAACGAATAATCCAGGTTACAAAACGCGTTTACGTAAAATTTTCGTCTCTGAATACAAAACAAAATTCAAGTTACGAAACGCGAAATCTTACGCTCGGATGCGCGCTCGGCTTCGCAGCAGCCCGAATCCCCCCATTGCGACTCTACTTACGAAAAAAATCACGTTACAAAACCACTTCTGGAATGAATTAATTTCGTAAGGTGAGGTATGACTGTATAGGATCCTGGCAATCCAATAACAACTCCATAGAAAGAACCAGGTGGTAAACATCTGCCAGGAAAGCTACTTAATGCGCCTTTAACAAAAAGTGATTTGATTATCCTGTAAACGATATATTGCTCCAGTTGTACTTCTAATTAACCTCTAATCTAAATGACAGCACATCGAAGAGTGATTGCACTGTAAGCTAGTTGCTCCATGCCTGTCACGTTCCGTCTTCACAATGATAACAAATAGATCAACTCCGGAGCGACGCCTACATGACGGCTTTAATAACCCCAACTCAATTAAGCCTAACGAGTCCGCTGATCATACGCGCGGTGTTTATTCGGCCCGAGTCTGGTGCCGGGCTAGCGCTCAGCACACAGGATGCACATTTCGCTTAATGAAATTAGCTGAGCGTATGATTTGTAGCGCCTGGAGAGTGAAGTCTGTCCAAACTGCGGTGATGTGCTAGCAGCGGGAGGGGGAGAGTTACGAGGCCCACCGCAGAGAAAAGAGGGCACGTTTCTATTACAGAGCGACTGGAAAGACTGCTGAGGTTTGGAGGTGTTGCGATGACTGTAAATAATGTAGATTTCACTCATGGATTTGGCCGAGCTTGAGGTCAGTTTAGTTCCGATGTCGACTTGGTTTGATTGTGTTTTAGTCTTGGTTTCTGTGTGGAGTTTGCATGTTTCCCCAACCAACCCAAAAACATGCACCATTGGTAAAATCCTCTTGGTCCTGACCAAGCCTAGCAATAAGATCATGGAGATGGGTCCCTGGGCGCCTCATGGATGGGTAAAATGCAGTAATTTCCCTACAGGGGTAAATAAAGGATAATAATAATAATAAAAAAGTTCAGTCCAGGTCTAGCCCTTGTTTGGTTCCAGGTTTATTCCCAGTTTAGTCCCAATGTTGATGTTATTATTATTATTATTGACCTTTATTTAACCAGGAAATGTCCCATTGAGATTAAGAACCTCTTTTTCAAGGGAGTCCTGGCCAAGAGGCAGCAGCAAACACAAAACACAGTTACATATTTACACAGATAAGACATACAAGTTTAAAAACATTATTAAAAAAAAATATTAAAAAAGTGCAGATTGTGGTGAATATATATGAATATTTTTTCAGGTATTGTAACGTACCTTGTATAAACATGTTGCTCACACAAATAAAAATGAAATTAAATAGGTCCTGCTCATGGGTTTCAGTCACATGATTTATGACACATAACCATGGTGTTATGGGCGACATTTTGAGGACCCACTATAGACCTTAGTGTTACTTTAAATATAGAACAAACTCATCCACTACCTTCTTTTACTGTGTACAGTGTAGTCACATGTTGGCAGCACCCTCTATGGACTGAAGTGACTTTTAGACTTTAGACTTTTTATTGTCCCCAAAGGGAAATTCATTTTCACGCACCAAGAGCTTCTTTGACATATACAGCGACAAACACGGCACAACAAACATAATACACATTACAACAGACATTACAGCGCACTCAGCGGGGACTGGTGTTCAAAAATGTGATGGCCGAGGGGATCAGGCTTCTGCCAATGCGGACCCTCCTGCACCTGAGTGTCCTATACCTCCGTCCTGAGGGCAGAGGGGTGAGGTGCTCCTCCGTCCTGAGGGCAGAGGGGTGAGGTGCTCCTGTAGTGGGTGACTGGGGTCCTGTTCTATGGAGAGTGCAATGCGTCCAATGGCCCTGTTGTTAAGATCTGCAAGGTTGGGTGTGGGGAGTCCTATGATTTTAGCAGCTTTACTGTATGTGTTTCCTTTTACCTTTGTGAGTTTAGATGAGTTTTTAACAGTGATCATATTGAAAAAGCAGGTGGAACAATAGGATGGATTGGATGATGGATTGGTACAACAGTAATAACAGATGTGGAGAAACATACAGCCCTTTGAGTTTTCTGATCACTGACAATCAAAGTGATCAAACAAAGCTTTATGCAGACATTCTTAATGCATATTTTGGCAGCTGGGTGGACCAAACAACATATCGGCCTCTGCCGGAGATTCATGGCTGATAGTCCATATGCTAAAAAGGCCAAATATCGGTCATATATATTGGCCAAGTGGTCTATCTCTTTATCCTCATGGGAAAAAAAGTGTATTTAAATTATTAGTATTATTATTTTAATTTTCTATTTGGAGGTAAATGAACACCTTAGCATTTACATTTTGTTAATTTTATTATTATTCATAATGTTGTAACATGTCCTCTGTAATGGTGTTAAATCCATGTGACGTTAACAACCTAACAAAAACTTTTTTTTTTTTGATGACCAACATCTCTGACAAGCTTCTACAGTTGCCTCAAAAAGTTCTTAAGACTCCCTTTTAATTTCTTATTTATTTTTTAGATATTATGTTTGTTTTTTTTTTGAGTATTTACATATTTCTTTATTTTTATTTTTTATGTATTATTTATTTTTTTTATTTGAGTATTTATTTACGTATTTATTTATAAATATTATGCATTATTTATTTTTTATTTGAGTATTTACATATTTCTTTATTTTTATTTTTTATGTATTATTATATAAAATTGTTTTTTTTCGTATTTATTTACATATTTCTTTATTTTTATTTTTTATGTATGATTTTTTTTTATTTTATTTTTTTTTATCGTAGCGCAACTACAAACTAGAGTCTCAAAATAATTAAAAGATCGACTGGTTAACTCGATGTCCACTATAAAGGACACAAATGAATGGGCCGGGTCTCAGGAGGATATGGTACCTGGCACTATGCATGTCCTTTAGCCTTTGTGAGGGACTGTCCTCTTTAAGCTCCAGGATTCCCAGCCCCATGAGGTGCCATCCCATAATAACCATTGATCGTGTGGGTGACATTTGTGCCTCAGTCTATGTACAGTACATGACATTTCCACGCTGTGCCCGTCCCCACCTGAACACTGGCTCCTCAGCCCTCACAGCTCACCTTCTCGATGTCCTCTAAGGTCTTGTAGTATTTGGCTTCTGTCTCCTGGATCTCCACCATACAGCAGTTCCTCTTGTCCTCCTCCGTCATGCCCATTTTCTGAAATATAAACGAAATTAAATATTATATGAAAAATAAACATGTACATTAAAGATACACGGATATATCAGGCCTAAATTTCTTTGTTCATGCATTGGCTATTGTGTATTTAAACACTTTAGTTCAAGAGACAAAAGCACAAAATATTTTTAAACGTCTGTGGTACAAAAGAGCCGTGGATGACTTTTTTGTATTTTTTTATAATATAATTTGGATCAAATAATCTAAATCAGCCTACGACCCAAAAATCATCAGATTCTAAACAATCAGTAGAAAAATACAATGGAATCAGAATATCTCAAAATATTAAAATCAGTATTCAAAATTCAAGTCATTTTCCAATCTTTTTATTTTTTAAAACATAGTCAGTGACATGTTTTTTTTTATAGCGGGTTACAGTGGGTGAAGAGGCTGTATATAGACTTGATGGTAATGGTGTTGACAGGGTGATGTCATGTCATGTGACGGGGTCATGGAGAGGTTCTCCTGGGAACAAGAGGGAAGGATATGGAGAATATATGGAGCGGTCTTATACAGAGTGTTACGTGGATGCAAAAATCCAGATTTATGTTATGATTTACGGTAGAGGCTGACAACACAGAACACAGATGGTACGGCTCTATTCACTGATATCAAGGCCATAGAAAACAAAACTGTAGAAATATTGTAACAAACTGTACTCTTTTTATTGTATTTTTTTGTGCAGCATCTTTGAGTGTTTACAAACACGCAATATAAATCAAATATATTATTATAAACTATATTCTGTTTGGTCCTGCTCTGTTATAAATTAATATCAAACATGAAAGTTGGTAGTGACTAAAGTCCGTTTTTTGTACATTTTTATTATTACATTCCTTAAGTTTAGAATGATTTGTGCTTTATAATGTAGTATTAGAACTGTGGATAGGAGAATGCATGGGAATATCAGGTGCTATCGTGGGACGCCAGTGGTAAAAACTGTTGTTGTGTCCATACTAAGACAGTATGAATGTGGTGCGTACGGCGGTGGTGGGCGGAGGAGCCAACGGTGCAGATTGTGGAGGGGATGGATAGAAAGAGCCGTACGAAGGATGTCCAATCCATCCATCTATTTTCTTTCGCTTTTTCCGTATTTCGGGTTACGGGGGCAACAGTCCAGACACGTCTGCCGCCCAGAACACAATGTACGGGCCCCCATGGATCCTCCTGCGGGTGGTGGGTCCACGGGAAGACGGCCCCACGTCGCTTAACGCCTTGATGTACTTCTGTCATGGGGGCTCTCTTCCAATGTACACAGACACTGGGGGCGAGGTGGGGTTAAGTGTCTTGCCCAAGGACACAACGGCAGCACTCATTTGCGGGAGATGGGATCGCACAGCCAACCCGCGGGTCAGTGGATCTGACCGCTCAACCCACGATACATTGTAGAGAGCGGGATTCGAACCACCAACCCCTGGATCAGCGGACAAACGCTCTACCAACTTTATTTATTTATTTTTATTTATTTATTTTTTGGGCGACGTCGCTAGAAAAAACATCTCTACATCTAGTCGGAGTCAGTCCTGATGAAGCCGTCTGGTTGGTAGCGAAACATTAGCTTCAAACAGCTAATGTTTGAAGCTAATGTTCAAACATGTTTTCGTTTTAACTCGCTTATAATACTTTATTCCTGTCTCAACAATTACATCCTGTACAACAATTAAAAGATCCTCCTTTGTATTCTGTTTTATTCTAATTTTGAGAGAAAAGTAACTTCATTTGCTCAGATTCACGTATGGTAAAACAAATCTACACACTGTTAAGGGGTAAAATTTGCATCCCAAAACCATTTCACTCAACCTTATAGCAGTTTGCATGTGTCAGGGTTACATCCGCAAGCGACAATAAAGGGCCTTGACTCCCTGATCATGTAGTTTGGTTATGTACATGTACTTGTAACATATGACTGTACAGAATATGATTTCTACTTAAAATTATAGTCAGTTGCGTTGTTAAGCAATGCATTTTGATGTGTACTTCTTAAACGATATGCAAAAAACGTTCTAAACGTTCATGTTATGTTTAAATGTTGACAAAAAATCAACACACAATATTGCTAGCGATTATTTTAATTTAATTTTCTCAGATTCATGTATGGTAAAACAAATACACACACTATTAAGGGATAACGTTTGAATCCCACCACTGAGAACCACTGTATCGTTATTCAATAAGAAGCACAGTCTGTTTTATAAGTGTGCCGTGAATCTGCGCCCACTGCTGACAATTACCGCCAATAAACCAAAAATGAGTGCAATGACGCGACACATGTCTGAAGCTAAACCCGGATCGGTGCTCCCCGCCACGGCGCCTGCCCGGGCCCCATCTGTGCTCTGAGACGTCACTACCTGGCTCTCCCCCGTCAGCCCGAATGCCAGCTGGGGTCCGACGGGCTGTCTGTGCTCGTGGGGGGCAGGGGTTTGGTGGTAATGAAGTGGTGAGAAACGACAGGAGGACTTACCTGCATGTATCGGATCTGCAGCGTGAAAGACGAAAGGAACAGAGGGTCACACAAAATAAGTAAGGAGATACAGTATAGAATATAGCATAGAAACAGTGGTGCAACGTGGAGGACAGATACAGATTAAATAAGTCAAAAAATACTTTTAATTTTTCAGATTTGGATTAGATGGATGTTTATAAAGTAGGATTCTGTTCAGAGTGTACATTGTAAACAACTCCAGGAGTGCTCCTCAGATTGAAATTTGATATAAGAATCCCATGAATTTTAGAGTATGTTTGCAGAGCTGCAGGTACAACAAGATTTTTTTTTTCTATATTCTCTTATTTACTTATTTTATTAGTATTATTACTATCTCCACTGTCTGCATGCACTTTTTTTGTTCTAACTTTCTTTTGCACTAAACTGCCTAATAATGCCTAATAACTTGCTAATGTGGCAAGTGAATTTCTCCTGTGTGAGATCAATAAAGTCTTATCTTATTTTTATTTTCTATAAGATTTTCTAGGGCTGGGCAGTACACCGCTTCATACCGAATACTGGTGTTTTTTTTTTAATTAGATGAATTTTTCATATACAGACATACCTCATCTTACGAAAGACCCAACTAACGAATAATCCAAGTTACGAAATGCCTTTACGTAAAATTTTCATCTCTGAATACGAAAGAAAATTCAAGTTACGAAACGTGAAATCTCAAAAATTCAAATAATGCGCGCTCGAATGCGCAGCCGCCCGAATCCCCTGAAACGTAAATACACTCTCCCAACACCGCGCTGGCCTCCCACTGGCTAGGAACGAATCAGGCCTTTTACATTGCGACTCTACTTACGAAAAAAATCACGTTACTTCTGGAACGAATTAATTTCGTAAGGTGAGGTATGACTGTATCCCAATACTGGTGAGTGTGTGTGTGTACAAAACGTCGGGAACACAGAGTGGTGGAACGTGGCGCCGCGGGATATTGTTTGAGAGGGGGACTGTTTTGCAGTGGCGTGAGAGCGGTGCAAGCTCAGTGTGTGTTGAGCGGTGAACAACATGGACGGAGAAAATGTTACAGACACAGAGGAACTTATACCCAAAAGAGGAGCCGTGTCAGTTGTGTGGAAGAACTTCGGCTTTAACGCCGCCGATCAAACAACTGTATTCTGTAAATATTGTCGGGCTAAAGTTGTAGCCGCAGGAGGCGACACGAGCAATCTGCTTCACCGCCTCCGTCACAAACATGTCCTGGAATATGAAGAATGCACGAAACTAAGATCTGCATCCTCTTCCACGTCTGCAGGGAACGTTCAAGTTGGCGCTGCAACACAAAACGCCACTCAGACGTCACTCAAAGACGCGTTTGCTAAGGGGACCGCCTACGACAAGAAAAGCAAATGGTGGAACGATATTACCAACGCTATTACTGCCCACTTAGCTATAAACATGGTACCACTTAGTACATGAAAAAAATACCGTCAAATACACATGAAACATGAAAGGATGTTAGACCAAACTGACCAAAACACAAAACGTGAAAAAAGAAAATGCCTGTATTTGCCTGTAGTGTCTCGCCTTAATGTAGTGGAAAGTTCTGATTACCTCAAGACATAAGCAAACGAAGAAATAAAAAGATAAAGGACACTATAAAAGTAATTTGCAAAACGCCAGTGTGTGTGTATTTGGACAAAAACAGTGATGGACATGAATACTGACCATGGGTTGTCGTACTTCCACCTTGATAATGTCCTCGTAGATGTCATCTCCGTCGTCTTCGCACGGCACGCAGTCATAGATGTCATCCTCGCCCAGATCATGTTCACTGGAGACAAAGAAAAGAAAGGATGTTAAAAAAAATAATAATAATAATCCTGAAAGGAACAACTTGCTTAAATTGGGTTTGATATGAATAACTTATGCAGTAAAGTAGTTTGCATCTGTCAAGTGTTAGTTACACCTGCAAGCGACAATGAAGGGCCTTGACCTCACTAATCATGTATTTTGCTTATTTACATTATAACACAGATTTATTATGAAATATGATGTCTACCTAAAATGTCTACCTTAATAAACCAAATAAATAAAATAAATAAATAAAATTATAGTCAGTTTTTAAGCAATGCATTTTGATGTACAGTGGTCCCTCACTATAACGCGGTTCACCTTTCGCGGCCTCGATGTTTCGCAGATTTTTTACATTTTTTATAGTGTATCAACGCGCATTGTGTTCTGTGTCCTGATTGGCTAAGGGCCTGTAGACCTTTGCCAATTTGTTGGTCCTTCTCCTGTACAGTACAGAATGCGTTCAGACAAATTTATATAAATGTCCAATCGCAGTGTGACTCTGAAGTGCTGTAAGTTTGCAAGTTTTCTCCCTGACAAAACCCACAATGTCGACGAAATACATGCATAAGTCACGGTACAGCGGCACGGTAGCTGAGTGGTAGCTGAGTGGTTAGCGCTCTTGCTCTTGCTTCACAGCAAGAAGGTTCCGGGGTCGCCCAGGCCTTTCTGTGTATGTTCTGTGTGGAGTTTGCATGCATGGTCTGGGTTCGATCCCCGGGTCGCCTGGGCCTTTCTGTGTGGAATTTGCATGTTTCTCCCCGTGTCTGGATGGGTTTTCTCCGGGCACTCCGGTTTCCCCCATCAACCCAAAACATGCACCATAGGTACTCCAGCTTAGGTCCTGACCAAACCGAAGCAAGAAGATCATGGAGATGGTCCCCGGGCGCGCTAATGTGTGTGCTGCCCACTGCTCCTAATATATGTATATATATATATAGGATGGGTTAAAATGCAGAGAAGAATTTCTCCAGTGTGAGATCAATAAAAAAGTCTCTTCTTCTATTAATAATTTCTTATGTGTCCATCCTCGTAGGTTGATCATTAAAAACTATCATATTATTTTTTTATATAAGAAAATGTTTGTGTTTTGATTTCTCAAACAAATATGTTTAGGGCCTGAAAACAGGTTTTGATCTTTGGTTTCAATCTATAATACTGTGCTTTTTTGTTGAAAATCTATGAAAGAGAAAGAGAAATGTAAGAAAATGTTAATGCCAGTCAATGAGGCATTTACAGCCTTAAAACATGGAGAATAATTGTTACATAAAAAGCTGACTACTTTGCGGATTTCGCCTATTGCGGATTATTTTTTAGAACATAACCACTGCGATAAACGAGGGACCACTGTATACTTCAAAAATCTTTTTTAAAAATGCAAAAATGGTTGAAAACCTTCACATTAAATGTTTAAATATTGACAATAAAATCAACACATAATCATTTTTTTTACTAAACTGACAGCACTACTAAATATTCAAACAACCTGAGACAACAGTGGTGCAGTGGGCTACGCATCCACCCACCCACCACCGGGTCACGGATGGGGGTTCTTTCAGACTGTTATGACTCATTACAGATGCAAATTAACTACTAAAGTCTTTCACTCTGCTGTTTATTTAGATTTAGAATCGTTTCTGTGGTTTAAATTGCCTTTGAGTTCGTGTGTCAGTGTTTCAATCATCTACAATTTCTTCAGCTGTATATCAAACTTCAAAATTTGTTATTGTGACAGTTTTCAGTAAAATCTAAACTTTGACAATAAAAAGCCACTGTTTTTAGTCCAAAATTCTGCATAATCAAGTTTCTAGTTTTGGCTTAACAGATTTTGACAAGCAAAACAAATGGCCCGTTCTTCCGCAGATGATCCTCTGCTCGTTCTCAGTGTAGTGTTAATGCGGTCGGGCCCCCAGCAGCTGATGACCTTTAATTATCCAGTGCCAGTGTTGGGAGAGGGCAGGCTTCTGGGGAGGCCCCTGGCGCTCGGGCCCCTCAGGTTCTGCTATCTGAGCTGCATTAGTCACGAGTGCGTGAGCGTGATTGTTTGAGGAAGCACTGAAGGCGGATAATACCACAGCGGGATCACGTATTAGCATAGACAAGTGATGAACTATATTTAAAGGTCCTATATGACACAAAATTGACTCTTGTGAGCTTTTAGTCATGTTACAATGCTGTTACCTCATCAAAACATACCAGACCATAAAGAAAAGTATTATTTTTACTTCTCAGTCCAGATCTAAAATGTTGTGGAGTGGAAAGTAAAGATGCATGCAAGTAAAAGCAAAAAGTATCCACTGTAAAATGTACTTAAAAGTGCATTGTGCAACTTTTCTGGTTGAGAGTCTGCCATCTACTTGTCTCCATGGTGATGTTATTGCTTTGCCTGAAATGTTCCACAGTACGACATTAAAGTTCAATGTTCAAAGTCTTTATTGTCAAAAAAACATGTACCAGGAATCATGTTTGGAGTTTGGATTTTGGAGATGACTCGGGAGCCAAAAATAAGGATATAGCCTGCTGAATTTTGTATGTGAGAGAAATCTCCTTTTAGTCCTTTTGCCTTCTTGGCTACAAAACCACAAACGTTCAATTTTAATAGGAATATTTCGACTGTTTTTCCCCAAAATACTTATAATTAATCCATCTCTGAACAGAAATGGGGTCTAAGATATCATCCAGCTCCATCCTGAGGCCCAAATCAAAACAAATAAAACAAACAAACCTAGGGGTAGTCAAAGTAAAGTCAAAGTCAACATCAAACATTAGGGGCTTGAACAATCATGCAAAATATGACTTTAGAGATTGTTTACACCTTAGGGTCGTTCAGTGAGTAAGACTAATAACAGATGCTTTTTACCGTAAACAACTAGGGTGTGTCAGTTTCAATGCTGTTTGCTCTTCCCTTCAGGTTGTATTTAACCCTCCTGTCGTGTTCGGGTCAAATCTGACCGTTTTACAGCTTATAATATTCATAAATATTATGTTTTTCATCTGATTACCTCAAGACCTTATGATATCCTCCACACTGTGGACTTGAACATATAAAAGTGATGATCACCTATTTCGTTCAATTTTGAGTGTTTTAATCAACCTTGTTACACCTGTGGTGTTCCCGGTCAAAAGTGACCGCCATAGGAAATGAATGGGTATCCAGAGTAAATTCATTCAACATACAGAAAACATCCCCATACACACTGCCCCAGCACTCACACACACACACACACACACCTACACACACACACACACACAAGCACACACACACACACACACACACACACACAGGCACACATGCATACACACACACACACAAACACACAAACCAGGGCATGCGTGTTGTGCTGGACATGACAACCGGTCTCCAAGGACATAATATCACATGTGTCAACTTCTTCACATCACATGCTCTTGGTCAGGAGCTACTGAAAAGAAAGCTCACCATGGTAGGAACAGTGAGGAAGAACAAGCCCGAACTTCCCCCTGCGCTGGTAAAGACCAGAGGAAGACAGGCACTCTCATCACAATTTGCATTCACTGACACTCACACTCTTGTGTCATACGTTCCCAAGAAGAACAGAAATGTCATCCTGATGAGCACAGTACACAAAGACGCCGCTGTCAGCACCACAGAGGACAGGAAGCCCCTGATGATCCAGGACTACAACAAGAACAAGGGAGGTGCTGACTGCCTTGATAAGGTAATGTAAAGTCTCATCATGCATTTTATTTTATTTTTATCTAGGTGAATCATAGCATTTTGTGTATGACAGATTGAATATTGTTCCTAATCTCTTATTATTTATTGTTCCTTTATTGAAGCTTACTGGTACATACACCTGTAAGCGGATGACGGCTCGCTGGCCTGTGGCACTGTTCCACAACATCCTGGATGTGTCAGCTTTCAACGCGTATGTGGTGTGGACAGCAATCGACCCAACCTGGAATCAGGGGAAAAGTTTCAAGAGGAGACTTTTCCTCGCTTTGGTGACTCCTCTTATGAGCAGTAGCTCAGTTGGTAGAGCGTTTGTCCACTGATCCAAAGGTTGGCGGTTCAAATCCCGCTCTTGACATAAGAAACATCAGTGGTTGAGCGGTCAGATCCACTGACCCACAGGTTGGTTGGTACGATTCCAGCAGATACGATTCCCGCAGATAAATGCTGCCGTTGTGTCCTTGGGCAAGACACTTAACCCTCCTCGCCCCCGGTGTCTGCGTACACTGGTGTGTGAATGGGTGAGTGGTTCCTTGTTGTAAAGTGCTTTGGGTGCCTTGAAGGTGGAAAAGCGCTATATAAAGACCATGTGACCATACAGCGACGCCAGCACATTCCCCGCACACCAGCCTCCGCCATGCTGGTTAGGAGCATGCAAGCTCCAGCCCCAGCCCTGGCTGCTCTCCCCCAACAAGGACATGGGCAGAAGCGTTGTGGCCTCTGTGCCCCTAGAGACATCAAAACGAGCCTGTCATGCTGCTAATGTCATGCTTATGTTTGCAAGGCCCACTCTGACCTGAGTGTCACATGCCACTCATGTGCATGAATACACACACACACACACACACACACTGTTGAGTTTGGTGTTTGGTTTTCCATTTATTTTTTGTATTATATGTTCATTTTGTAGTTCATTTTCAGTGCCTAATTGTATTTTAACTGATGTTATTTAATGTTTACTTCTATAAATTGTTGTTAGACACTACTTTGAAACATTGTTCTCAACTAAAAAATGTTTAATAAAAAAATTGGTGTTGAAAAAAAAAAAAAAGTGCTAATTTAAGAGCAGTTAAAACAGACCGGCCAATTTTGACCGGGAACACTAAAGTAGGGGGCTGGAGGCGAACACGACCGGAGGGTTAAAGGGCCCATATTACGCTGTTTTGTGATCAGTGTTATAATGTTGTTTCCAGATCACAAACAGACCTGGAGTTGTGTTTTGTTTCATTCACACACGTTTAACGCACAAGCCCTGCATATCTAAGTTCTTCTTTCAAACGGAAACCACTTCATTCACCTTCACAAGTATCATTTGGATGCTTTCAGCCTTGGAATTGTTATATCTCAACTGAACAAAAGCTGTTAGATTGACAACTCCAAGACATCACAAGGTAGAACCTAGTATTTTCAGCTTTGGAGATGTAAACAGACTAATAATAGAGTTATAGTTAATTAATATAGTTAAAGGTCCCATGGCATGAAATTTTCACTTTCTGAGATTTTTGAACGTTAATGTGAGCTCCCCTACCCTGTTTAGGTTTAATGTTTTTGGGTTTAATGTCATACTGTGGAACATTCCAGGCAGATATTCCAAGCAGGTGACCAACCCCCAATCAAAAAGTTCCATAGTGCACCTTTAAACAAGCCTGAACTCTAGTCACTTCAGTTCTGCTTTCAAACCAGATGATCATAGCTGTGTAAGTTCTCCTATGTTCTCAGGTTGCCTCCGTATTGACGTTATAAAATCTCACAGGTTTTGGCTCAGAAGTTGTATTGATACTTGTCCTTCATTACCTCCAGGAAGTGTTGTTCTAACTGCCCCCCCATCCCCCTCCATCTTTTAATCATTACATCCTCCATTCTCTTTTTCCTAATTGCTCCTGTCTTTAATTAAGCTCTTCTCTGCAGTTTCGCTGTCAATGCACAATGATCGAACAGTCAAACTCAGGGGGAATACTTTACGTCAATGGCCTCCACACTTGACCTGAGTATAGGAAAACTATTAGGAGCTGGTTAAAGCTATAGAAGGACAGACAATAAGAATCAATACGCTTCAAGGTGCAGTGATTCTCAGAGGGAAACACTGATCAAAGATGGAAATCATAATGGATCAACAAAAAGTGTCCTTGCATGTGTGTGAATAAATGATTTTATCTAAATTTAATCGATTTGTGGTTGCAGTAGGGCTGTCAGTTTAATGTGTTAATTAGATTAATTAATTACACTGCAAATTAACGTGTGATAAAAATGTATGCAATTAATTATGAGTGGCAATTCAATGCGCCCACATTTTAAATTTGGCGTGCGGCGAGCAAATCGCTGCCAGGGCCTTTGAACGGAAAGTTTATTTATAAAAAGAACGGGACGATCAACAAGAACGCCGTGATTTGGAGCTTTTGTCAAAAAGAATTTTCCGATCACCGAAGCTGCTCCAGCCTGACAGATCATTTCAACGACAAACACGTCCGGACAAGTTCCATCGTTACTGGTGATAGACGAGTGTGAGCGCACTTCAACAAACCAACAAACCAACAAATCACCAAACCAACAAACCAACAAACCAACAAACCACCAAACCAACAAAACCACCAAACCACCAAACCACCAAACCAACAAATCAACAAATCAACATACCACCAAACCAACAAACCAACAAACCACCAAAGCAACAAACGACCAAACCAGCAAAACCAACAAATCAACAAATCAACAAACCAACAAATCACCAAACCAACAAACCAACAAACCAACAAACCAACAAAACCAACAAACCAACAAACCAACAAACCAACAAACCACCAAACCAACAAAACCAACAAACCAACAAACCAACAAACCAACAAATCACCAAACCAACAAACCACCAAACCAACAAAACCAACAAAACCAACAAACCAACAAACCAACAAACCAACAAACCAACAAACCAACAAACCAACAAAATCAACAAACCAACAAACCAACAAACCACCAAACCAACAAACCAACAAACCACCAAACCAACAAAATCAACAAACCAACAAACCAACAAACCAACAAATCACCAAACCAACAAACCAACAAACCACCAAACCAACAAACCACGCTCGCAGAATTTGGGAAATGAATGACGAAAGTGACCACAGAAAAACTGACAAACTCAGTCGCAAAGTGGGTTGTCTCTCTCTCTCTCTCAAGATTAAAATGTGATTAACTAGATTAATTAATTATAAATCCTGCAATTAATAATTTTTTTAAATCACCCGACAGCACTAGTTTGTAGATATGAAGTATTTTTTTAAACAACTGTAATGCTGATTTATTCTTAATGACTGGACATGATGGTTCTCAAAATGGTCATCCAATCAGAAAGCAGAATGTGCCTCATGTGAGTCTCTCATTTGGGTTGCCAGTTTCAATAGTGAGCAGAACCGGGGTGAGACGAGACTGTCAGAGGTAAGCCAGCGTTACCGCACGACACTTTTAGAAGGAAACCCATACAGATTAACGTCAAAAAACTGCACTATCCCTTTAAGTTTGTAGAACATTGTAGAGACAAGCAGGACTGGACACCACAGGTCAGCTCTCAAAGCTCAAAGTCAGCTTTATTGTCAAAAACCATATGTACAGGTTGCACACACAGGATTTGAAATTGCAGCGCCCCCTAGGCCCACAGTGAACATGAAACATCTGATAAACAAGACAATAAACACCATGACTAAAACATCACATATACCCGTAGCAAGTACAGTAAAACTTGTAAATAATACAGATATGACAGAAGTACAAACAAAGCTACAGCTTCCCTGCCCTCCACAGCAGCAGTAAATCCTCTCACAACTTGTTAGAAAACACACTCCCTCCCTGTAGTAGTTACAGTTTCCTCTTCCAGTATAGTATGAATTTAAAGTGTGAGTGGATTTTTAAAATATTAAAAACTGAAAGGTCAGTTTTGTAAAACACTTGTAAAGGCAGAGTGTGTGTAACTTTATTATATGAGCACATGAGCTCTCTGGACCTGGGGCCCTTCTATTAGCTCCTGTTCTGTGCACACGCAGGGGCCACAGCTCTAAGGCTCCACTGAGCTGCAAGCCTCCAGCTCTGAACTTTAAACAGACCTTATACACTGGCAGAACTTGTGTGCACTGGTGTGTGGGAAAGTACATACTATTTCACTGTGCATATCACTGTTGTAATTGTATACTTTTAATGCGCAGATCTTGTTCTCTACACCAATCTACTCTGTGTACTAAATAAAAATAAATATATTTAAAATTGTTATGTGATGGGACAAAGTAGAATGGATAACATATGACTTCTGTGCATTATTTTGTGGATAGGTAGATACTATTTCGCTTTGTGGATGACTTTGGACAAAATGTTATTGCTATGACTGCCATATTGTTGTACTGCAGGGCTCTCAAGTTTTGAAGTTTGGTTGGGGTGAGATTTTTTTTTTTTTTTTTTTTTTTGGGGGGGGGGGGCTTGAAATGGACAGGTGTAAATGTTGGTCTAAAGAGCAAAACTACAAAGCAACTAATGAGAGTTATATAAATGAAGTTATTACCTGATGGTTCTCAGTCCTGAGTTGGATGTTCGTTTGTTTTATCATTCACCGTTTTGTCATCATTCGTTCGTCTCACTCAGTGTTCAGTTGCTGTCCTTCAATTATCACTGACAGTGCAGTGCGCGCTTACCTGAAACTAGACTCTACGGTCTGCCCGACAACAGAACAATCTAGTTTCTGATTGGCTGAAAAGGGTGTGGCGCCTGGATAACTCTTCTGAGCCACACAGACCGATGTTCTGGGCACAGAAGCGCTGTGACCAGTGGCTAGAGTTTCATTGAATTGCTTAACAAAATTTCAGCGTGAGAAATACCATGTGTGGCGTGTGAACTCGTTGAAATGCGTGTGTCACACTCTCAAAGCGTGAGACTTGAGAGCGCTGTTGTACTGACTCTATTCTAACTGTGTGTTAACTGTGTGTTATTTTTTGATATGTTAACTTTAGTTATGACTTTGTGACCTTGTCTGTGAAAGGTGCTATGTAAATAAAAATTGCTTACTTGCTTATAGGCAAAAGGAGAAATTAAATTTGTCAACTGGACAAAAGTTTATTTGGTCGAATACGTTTCGCAGCTCATCCAAGCTGCTTCTTCAGTTCTGGTCAGACGCTGGTGGACACTGTCTAAAACTGGCTGCAGAGAAGAGCTAACTACAGTGAAATTACTATGAAACTATCACCTACTTGTTTTCAGTTTCTGTTTTTTTCAAGATTGTTTATTTGTCATATGCAGGATCAACACAGGGTCAACAATGCAATGAAATGTTTTGGATCAAAAGAACCGTTGACTCGCTAAGATAGTCAAAAGTACTAATAGCATGCAATAATAGTACATGGTAAAAAAAAAAAATACAGTGGGAGTGTGGGCTCTTGTTAGCAGAACCATTCAGGACCATAATGGGTGTTTTCACACCTCTGGACCTGACCTGCTGCCCTATTGTTTTCTTTGTTTGTTTTGATTTAGGTTTGAGGATAGAATTATAGATGGGAGACAAATGATGTCTGTTACTTGTTTATAATCAATAAGTTTTCATTTTTAATCTTAATTCATATGATTATTTTATTTGTACTTACCATTATTGTACTTTTAAATACTTTTACTACATCCTTCATTTTCTCTAAACAACTGAAAAACCCATTCTATACAATACTATACTAATACAAATACTATACAGTAATTGCGCTATATAAATAAACTCTCTGTGTAGAATAGAATGTATTTTGTGACAGGCTAGATACTTTTTAAATGGGCCATTTCAGGCAAAGCAATAACATCTCCATGGAGACTGGCAGGGGGTTAAATGTTTAAATGAACTAGAGTTTGACGTGACGTGACTTGATCTGGCCATAACAATGAACATTAAAAACAAATCCTACCTTATAGTATGGCTCCACTATATACGGGCATCTTTCCTTTAACGTCTTACTCAAAGTGCTACCTCCAGGTTCTTCACAGTTTATAGCCTTAGCTCTATAACATCGTACAAGTAAATAATGGGCCAGTCCATTTTCCACGTATTGTGTGTGGCTCCCGAGGGACTACCGGAGAGCAAGGTAAACCGCGACAGACCGACACGGAATAAAAATCTATAGAACGGTCCCAATCTTAAAGGGGAAGTGACACTGGTTGGCGTGATTGAGTTTTAAAAATAAACTGAAAATTATGGTGAGCTCTCCTGACAAGATACAGCTCTGGAAAAAATAAGAGACCACTGCAAAATGATCAGATTTTCTGATTTTACTACTTATAGGTATGTGTTTGGGCAAAAGGAACATTTTTGTTTGAGTCTATAAACTACTGACAACATTTCCCCTAAATTCCAAATAAAAATATTATCGTTTAGAGCAATGGTCTCAGGCACGCGGCCCGCGGGCCAACTGCGGCTCCCGGGACGATAATTTGTGGCCCTCGTCTTAATATGAAAGATTAATATAAGTGAGGCCCGCAAGATTAATATGAATTTCATTTCTTGTGTGCGGCGCAGAATGAACCAATCACGATGTGGTATATGGCTCTGGAGGGCAGGACATTGGTCGTGCTTATTTCCTCTAAATGTGTGGCGGGGCTAGGGTGAGGTCCCAGTGCTTAGAGCTTTTAGTGCTTGTGTGTTTGTGTGTGCTTGTGTGTTTGGGGTTGCGGCAGGCAGACATCAGACAGGGACAGTGATTGATCCATTTCTTAGACACGAGGGAGGCAGGTGCATTTGTGTGTCCCTTCTTCAGAGTGCTCGCTCGCTCCTCTCTTCCCGCTTTGCGCGCACAGCTCCGGCGGGTCCCTCACGCCGGAGCTGTGCGCGCAAAGCGTCTTCGTCCGTCTCTGACTCCATTCAGAGCCTGTCAGATCTGTGGAGAGGCGGCGGGCGGCCCTGTTCCCACACGTGCAGATAGTGTCACGGCCGCACTCGCGCTACGTGTTGTTTGATGTGCGCGCGCGTGAGACCCGGGCGATACTGCCATAATCCATATATTGACTAGACCAGGACTGAACCAGGACTAAACCAGGACTGAACCAGGACTGAACCAGGTCTAAACCAGGACTAAACCAGGACTGAACCAGGACTGAACCAGGACTAAACCAGGACTAAACCAGGACTGAACCAGGTCTAAACCAGGACTAAACCAGGACTGAACCAGGTCTAAAACCAGGACTAAACCAGGACTAAACCAGGACTGAACCAGGACTGAACCAGGACTGAACCAGGACTGAACCAGGTCTAAAACCAGGACTAAACCAGGACTAAACCAGGACTAAACCAGGACTAAACCAGGACTGAACCAGGACTGAACCAGAGAATCCATGTTTAAAACAGTTTATGTTCAATTTCAGGCAATTAACGTTTAAAAAACTGTTAATACATACATTTAAAACTGAATAAAAAATAACTAGCCAGCCAGCCAGTCAATATATATAGCCAGTCAATATACATACATACATACATATACATATACATACATATATACATATACATATACATATATATATATATATATATATATATATATAGAGGATGGGATAAAATGCAGAGAAGAATTTCTCCAGTGTGAGATCAATAAAGTCACTTCTTCTTCTTCTAAGAAGAGTTCAGAAATCAATATTTGGTGCAATAACCCTTATTTTTAATCACAGCTTTCATGTGTCTTGGCATGCTCTCCAAAAGTCTTTCACATTGTTTTTGGGTGACTTTATTCCACTCCTGGTGCAAGAACTGAAGTAGCTCAGCTTTGTGTTTGTGTTTGTGTTGGAATTCAACAGACGCTGGAATGGAATGGCTGTAATACATGTAGAGATGCTGATTTCAGAAAAAAATACAGTGGTCTCTTTTTTTTTTCCAGAGCTGTATTATAAAAAAAAACAAAACTCTTTTTCAGTACAGCTCGAGTGTAACGTTAAAATGCATTATGTACGGAGGGTCTGCTACTTGTTTCCACAGAGATGTTATTGCTTTACCTAGAATGTGCCTAGAAATATGATATTAAACTTGGTCATTTCCATAAAAACAAGCATTTGAAAGGCCAGGTCTACTACTCAGGCGAAAAGCAAAAGCAGCATTTTGAAATGGTGGACAGGGAGCTGTATAAAATTAAAGTCTGGTTTGTTATTAATAAATTGTTGCTAAACATAGAAAAAAACACTAAATTCGTGACATTTGCAAAATGAAAAATACAAAATCATGTACAAATTATGCTCAACAATACACCACTAGAAGGAGTGTTTAAAAACAAGTTTTGAGGAGTAATTTAATTTAGGAGTAATTTATAATTTTACTTGATTAAACTTGAAATTTCGAATTAGAAATAAATTATCCAAAGTAATCAGAATTAAATACAAATATAGATATATCTTAGATAAAAACAGTCCTTTTTTTGGTTATATATGACATGGTAATGCCCTACAAAACCTATTGTATTGAGATTGGAGGCAATACATAAAACTAATACAAATACATCTTTCCATTGCAAAAAAGGCAATAAAAGCAATCACATTATCAACTTGTAATGAACCAACCAACGCATTATTTATAAACCTTCAAAAACACTGAAATTGTACGATTTAGTCAACCTTTACACTTGGAAAAATAACATTTTTAAAATCCAAAATAACCAATATAAGCTCAGAAGTACAGCTATGTTTATAAAAAAAAGAAAAAGAAACCAAAACAAACTTTATTATTATTATTTTGTGTATCTGTTAAAGGGGTGGACCTCTGGAACAACTGTACAGAAGACGTAAAATTGTGCGCCACTCTCCTCCACTTTAAAAAGAAGTTTAAATGTTTATCTCTGGGCGGATACATGGGCGGAGTTATGAGACTTAGGCTGCGTCCCATTTCTCTGTCTTACCCCTTCATCTTACCCCTACCCCTTGGTTTTGTGTGTTCATGTTTGGGCAAGGGGTGTCCCGATTCTGATTTTGATCAAGGGTTAGGGCCATGACCTCGGGCTACATACCCCTTGAAACGAAGTAAACTCTTGACCAGACTTGAAACGAAGGGGTACGCCTACAAGCTCAGGCATGTTTTGGGATCAGGACGGCAGCGTCACATCGACCAGCCAAGGAGTCTCATAAATTTATTTTCAACAGTTGTAATTATCGATTAACAGTTTAGCAGGTTTACAATTATGACGCTTATGTTCTACTTTACTTCTAGTGAACTGTTGTTGCGGTTTTAATAGTGATGTCTGTTTAGCCGACGTTATCGTTTTCATCGAACTTTCATGTATAAACAAGATAGTTTTCTTGTCGAGCTGAGCTACCCGATAATCCTTGACATTTATTTACGTTTGTTTGCGTCAATTGTTGTCGCCTCTGTAGACGTAGCAGTCAGGTAGAGGCGAGGGATGATGACGCAAACGGTAATGAGTGGTGTCCCATTTCTTAGGGGAACATTCGTACCCCGAGCCTTCTCAGCTCGGTATCGAGCGGCAAGACAAAGATGTAGATAAAGGGGAAGGGGTAAGACAGAGTAATGGGACGCAGCCTTAATTTGTGTTGTATTGCTGTTTCCTCTTGCTGTATTTATGAATGAACTGGTTTCAAGATAATGTTATGACAAAGGAATAAAGCGTAGGCATAATAAACTCAAGATTCAGCCTACACCTTTTCGGTTTGTGTTTGTTAAAGATGAATTTCTTTGTCATAATATCAGAATATAACTGTGACTGAAACAAATTAATCAAGCAGTCTATGGGGAGATGTTTTTTATTGCATCAAGGTATTTCTGAGCAATAAAAAACTGCTTTAATTGACGGCTATAATATTTTATGACTCAGAACTTTGCTGGTACTTTTCACACTTTTCTGATTACCACAATATACGAAAATCATGAAAATTACAAAGATAACCAATGCAGTTACTTTTGTCACTACCGTTTGCGCATTTTGTTTTTTAAGAGGGAAAATGTCAACAGTCCCGCCCACTTTGAAGCCCGCTCCGGTTCCGGAAATTTCCCATTGATTTTTCCCATAGACTTCTCCAAAGAGCAGAGGAATCCCACACTGTCGGTGCTTCCAAATGTTTGTTTATTCAGCGCAGTGTTTCGACCTTCTTCATGCAAATGCTCCACACACAAAACATACAGCGGAGGATGAAGTACTCAGTGTGGTTACTTAAGTAGAAGTACAGATACAGGGGCAAAAAATTACTCAAAAGAAAAAGTATCAGATAAAAAGATCTACTAATGAAGTGCCTGTTTCAAAATGTACTTTAAGTAAAAACAAGTATTTTGCAGAGATTTTTAGAACAATTAAAGAATCATATGTAGTGATTTTGATACATTTAGCTGATTTTAAGTGATTCAAATTATTTATGTTTTTCTGTTTTTGTGTTTGGTTTGCTCAAATTCAGGCCTTTAACTCAAATGGCATGAAATTTTCACTTTCTGAGGTTTTTGAACGTTAATGTGAGCTCCCCTACCCTGTTTAGCCCCCCCCCCCATGGTTAAAAGTTGCGAAATGTCTAAACTGAGCATTTGCGATCCTTTTCTGCGTTACAAAAAATCGGAGCTCAAACGGGCGAGTTTGAACAAGGCACCTTATTGACGTCAGATCGAAAAAAGAAATGCAAATGCAGTTCCACCCTCGTCTGTCTGTACTCAGCGTCTCTGTAAATCACGCCCAGAGAGTTTGGACTGCGAGTGCGCTAGGCAATGCGAAATGCGTTTTTTTATTTGCCTGGAGGCACGTCCGAGTGTTTCTAGGCTCGGAAGTCCTTTATCTGAGTCTCTGGACCTTTGAACAGCAGTGGTTTAATTTTATTTTCTGTGGAAATGTGTTTATTTTTCAATGGAACGCTTCAAATCTCTCCCCCGTTCAAAAACACGGAAATGGATCAGAGGGCACAGCTGACAGCGGAGAACGGAGCGTTTGGCCACACCCCCACCCTCTACTATTGGCCAGCTCTTTTCTCCTCATTTACATTCAAGCAACAATGCCCATTATGACCTGTTCTGAGGGAGAAAAAATACTCTTTCTCATCTTATCTCTGTTTCTCATGCACTGAGTGTTGATTTTGAAGAAGGATTCATTTACAGTATTAGGGAACCATTAAGGAGCCATATCAAAGCATCAAGAAGTACCATGTCATGGGATCTTTAAGTTCCGTGCGCTCTTGTGCAGTTATTATTTTATTTTACCGAGTTGTGATGATGCTGGTTATTGTGGGACAAACCGTGCACTTTGGACTGGCGATGAATGAAAGAAAGCTGTTTGGTTTTGATGCACGGGATGTGGAAGAAGTTGTGACAGTGTTACATCCACATTCAGAAATGTCGCACCTGGGCCCGTGACTACCTTGTTACGCTACTCGGCTAAGTAAAGTCTATATTGTGCTTGTTTTCAATCTAAAAAGAAGAAGAAAAAAAAACATACATTTAAAGCAAAAAAAATGCATGTCATATTTTAACAACTTTAATAACAGATTTGAAATAAAGATATAGGTTTGTAGTTTCTGTATTCCACCGTGTTCTGATCTGTCTTACTATATTGATTCCTCATCACAAACATACCTGAAGTTGTGTTTTGTTTCATTCACACAAACCCTAAACATTATGTTCCACCTGTGTTGCTCCACTGTGTTTTTAAACTCCGTACACCTTCACTAGAATAATTTGGATGATTTCAACCCTGGAATTACCGATCTCTAGTGAACAAAAGGTAAACGGTAGCTGTTAACTTGAAAACTACTCGACAACTAACATCATAAAGTGGAACAGAGCATTTTGAGTTTTGGAGATGCAGACAGATTAATAATAAAGGATTACTCAAACATGCGTGAATGAAACTAAACAACTCCAGGTTTGTTTTCGAGGAAGTAACAGCATTCTAACATGACTAAAAGATCACAAGAGTCAATTTTGTCAATTATAGGACCTTTAAATGAAAAAAGCAAGGGAACAAATAAAAACACAATGATATGATATTATAATAAAAAGTAAAAGTGCATCTTTATTCTACCTCTCCTATAAAGTTACAAGAGTCATTTCCTCTTTAGTCCCTTTAGTCAGCATTATGTCTGTGTCACACTTGGGTAAGGTCCCCTGGGTCCCTTTGGCAATATGGCTCCATTTCATGCTTTGTCACTTCCTGGATGGAGAGGCTTTGGCGGTTAGCGGAGCCCGAGGCCAAGCTAACGCCGAGATTAGATTTTTTTGTTAGCACAGGGAGGAGGAAGAGGAGTGCACTAAACTAGAGCAGCTCAATTAGCGACGGGCTGAGGTGAACATACAGGTTCTGTACTACTGAAATATAGATAAGGTCTACAGAGTGCAAGGGGAATGAAGAATTATACTAAGAAGGGGTCATTTGACTTGGGAATTGAATGTAGCATTAGCAGCAAGTTACATATAAGTACACTCAACCAATGTTCCCCCTAATTTTTCATGTGTCTGAGCAAACACACTTAAGCCCTATTCGGACGGATTAGTTTTACAGGGGGATGTGGAGTAATGTCGGTTTATCACAGGACCCCATTCACACAGAAATGTCCGTAATATTTATTTGACATGGGAGGAGTTTGTTTACGCTCTGCCATCACGTATTCGTCGCCGTGCACGGCACTTCCGTAGATAGAGAAGTCATGATTAGCCTATGTGAAATATCGACCGGTCGACCACGGTCTACCGGTCGGGCACCCCTGGTCTGAGCAGTTGTGCACGCACGCACCTTAGAGGGAACACTGCACTCAACATATATAATAATAATAATTAAGAAGAAGAAGACATGCTTTATTCATCCCCGTAGGGAAATTATTTCTCTGCATTTGACCCATTCTTCAGGAGCAGTGGGCAGCTCATCTTTCAGGCACCCGGGGACCCGTCTCCATTATCTTATTGCTAGGCTTGGTCAGGACCTAAACTGGAGGATTTTACCTGGAGCATGTTTTGGGTTGATGGGGGAAACCGAAGTGCCCGGAGGAAACCCATCAAGACACGGGGAGAACATGCAAACTCCACACAGAAAGGCCTGGGCGACCCGGGGATCGAACACCGAACCTTCTTGCTGTGAAGCGTGAGTGCTAGCCACCTTACTTCTGCATTTGATAAGATAAGATAAGCCTTTATTGATCTCACACAGGAGAAATTTACTCGCCACAGTAGCTCCAGGACATTTGGACAAGAGGGAAAAAGTGCATGCAGGCAGGGAGGGGATAAAGTAAGTAATAAATAGTACAAATAGTAATACGTAATAATAGTAATAATGGAAAATGGTAATAATGATAATAGTAACAACAAGCATCAACATGAAAAAGGAGGATATTGCACGTCTGGCCTATATGGTCTGGTCTGATGGCAGTGGGGATGAAGGATCTGCGGTAGCGCTCCTTCTTGCACTGGGGGTGCCTCAGTCGGCTGCTAAAGGAGCTGCTCAGCTCCTCTACAGTCCGGTGCAGAGGGTGAGAGGTGTCGTCCTTAATGGACATGAATTTGGCCAGTGCCCTCCTCTCAGCCACCTCCTCTACACGGTCCAGAGGACAGCCCAGGACAGAGCTGGCCCTCTTAACCAGCTTATTCAGTCTTTTTCTGTCCCGTTCTGTGCTGCTCGGGGCCCAGCAGACGACAGCGTAGAGGAGAGCAGAGGCCACCACAGAGTCATAAAAAGTCTTGAGCAGAGGCCTGCTCACTCCAAAGGACCTCAGTCTCCTCAGGAGGTGGAGGCGACTTTGGCCCTTCTTGTACAGGGCGTCGGTGTTGGGGGACCAGTCCAGTTTATTGTTGAGGTGAACACCCAGGTACTTGAAACTGTCCACAGTCTCTATGTCCTGCCCCTGGATGTTCACCGGTGAGTGAGGTAGTGGTCTCCTCCTGAAGTCGATCACCAGCTCCTTTGTCTTACTGGTGTTAAGGCACAGGTGGTTGCGCCCACACCAGTCTACAAAGTCACTGATGACCGAGCGGTACTCCAGCTCGTTCCCCTCTGACACACAGCCCACAATGGCCGAGTCGTCGGAGAACTTCTGGAGATGGCAGCTGTCCGTGTTGTATGTGAAGTCCGAGGTATATATGGTGAAGAGGAAGGGTGAGAGGACAGTACCCTGGGGGGCCCCCGTGCTGCAGATTACCACCTCTGACTCACAGCCGCGCAGCCGCACGTACTGTGGACGGTCAGTGAGGTAGTCGATGGTCCAGGCAGCGAGATGTCCATCCACTCCCGCGTCCTCCAGCTTCCCCCGCAGCAGCGTCGGCCTGATGGTGTTGAAGGCGCTGGAGAAGTCAAAGAACATGACTCTCACAGCACTCCCGGCGGTCTCAAGGTGGGTGAGCGCCCGCTGCAGAAAGTAGATGACGGCGTCTTCTACTCCTACGTTTGGCTTGTAGGCAAACTGCAGCGGGTCCAGGGTAGGGCTCACCACAGAGCGGAGGTGGCTGAGGATCACCCTCTCCATGGTCTTCATGAGGTGGGAGGTCAAGGCGACTGGTCTGTAGTGGGCCGGTTCCCTGGCGTTTGTTGTTTTGGGAACCGGGACCACGCAGGAGGTCTTCCACAGGACGGGGGACCTTCTCCAGGCTGAGGCTCAGATTGAACATGTAGCAGAGAACCTCACAGAGCTGGTCTGCACAGGTTCTCAGCAGCCTGGGGCAGATACCGTCGGGTCCTGCGGATTTCCTGAGTCGCCTGAGCTCCCTCCTCACCTCGTCCGGTGTGATGGGGGGGGGGGGGGGGGAGTCAAACCTGTTGAAATAACAGTTTAATTCGTCCGCCCAGCGCTGATCGCCCTCAGCTGTCCCTCTGCCACTCTGTCCAAAACCAGACATGCTCCTCAGTCCTCTCCACACGCCCCGTGCGTTGTTTTGGGCCAGCTGCTCCTCCATCCTCCTCCCATAGTCCTTCTTGGCCCGTCGGATCCTCCACTGAAGCTCTCTCTGGACCCTTTTCTGCTCCTCTCTGTCCCCTAAGTTGAAAGCCCTTTTCTTCTGGTTCAGGAGGGCTTTAAGCTCAGGGGTGACCCAGGGGTGGTTGTTGGGGAAACACCGTACTCTCCTGGTTGGCACAGTGTTCTCCACGCAGAAGTTGATGTAGTCTGTGATGCAATGGGTCAGGCCGTTGATGTCTTTTCCATAAGAGTCAGTGAAAATGTCCCAGTCAGTGTTCTGGAAACAGTCTCTCAGACTCTCACAGGCCTCCTGAGTCCAAAGCTTCACAGACCGCTTCCGCACAGGTTCTTTCCGCACCCTGGGTGTGTATTGCGGGAGCAGGTAAACCAGACAGTGATCTGAGCGTCCGAGGCGGGCGGAGGTGTAAGCGTCCTTGATGTTGGCGTAAAACAAGTCCAGAGTCTTATTGACTCTTGTGGGGAAAGTGACGTATTGGGTGAATGTGGGGAGAGTAGTGGAGATAGATGTATGATTAAAATCCCCAGTGATCAGAAATGAGGCGCGCGGGTGACGTATCATCGTATCACTAACGACGCTGTGGAGCTGTTCGCATGCTGCCGCACCATCCGCCGATGGAGGAATATACACACAGAACACAATAATGTGTGCAATTTCTCTGGGCAGATAATACGGCCGCATACCCACAGCGAGCAGTTCAATGTCCCGGGAGCACAGCTGGTGTTTCACGTGTACATTCCCGGGGTGGCACCAGCGTTCGTTAACGAAGAAAATAAGTCCTCCTCCTCGTGTCTTCCCGCTCCCCGACACGGTCTGGTCCACGCGCCTCATAGTAAATCCGTCCAGCGAGATTACATTGTCCGGTATATTCCCATTTAGCATGTCTCAGAAAAACACATCAAACTGCAGTCCCGGAATTGTCTCTGATGTCGGGCCAGCGCGACAAGCTCCTCCGCCTTGTTGTTTAAAGAATGCAGATTCCCCGTTATCACCGTGGGTAGTCCGTTCGGTGAATACGGCCTCCGGTTCCTGCGTCCGCCCCTGCAGCCCCTCCTCTTTCTCCGTATCTCCGCTGGGACCTCCGGTTTCCCCGCGTGGAGTAGAGAAGGGCCCTGTAGTTCCAGGAGCTTGTCACGCGTGTATATAATCCTGTGCATGGCTGCAGGTGAATCCCGTCGTACCTCCTGGCGCAGATTCATTAAAAGTCCAAAAACACTACAGCTAACAGTATAGCTGTAGTGAGAGTAGGCTTCCCAGGTGCGCGACTGCGCCCTGTTTCACCTACCCTAAAGAAAAAGCAAGAAAAACGGCTATATACAAGTAAAAAGAGGAAAAAAGGAAAAGTAGGGACGGAGCTACACCGGCACGCAGCTGGCCTCACCAGCGCCATCTAGGTTGGTCATTTGACCCATCCTTTTCAGGGGCAGTGAGCAGCCATCTTTCTTCTTGCCCAAGGACCCACACTGGCTTGCTTATTTGAATTGAATTTGAACCCACATCCCCCCGGGGAAAGTCAGTGACTTACCAGTTGAGCTAACCAGCCGGTTATAATAGTATATCAGTGTCAGTATATCTGTCAGTATATCTGTTTTCATGGTAACAAGTCCTGAAGTTATTGTTTTTCTGTTGTTGAGATGTGTCGGAACACCACTGTTGTTTTTATATACAGTCATACCTCACCTTACGAAATTAATTCGTTCCAGAAGTGGTTTCATAACGTGATTTTTTCGTAAGTAGAGTCGCAATGGGAGATTCGGGCTGCTGCGAAGCCGAGCGCGCATTCGTAACTTGAATTTTCTTTCGTATTCAGAGACGAAAATGTTACGTAAACACGTTTCGTAACTTGGATTATCCGTTAGTTGGGTCTTTCGTAGGGTCAAGTATGACTATTTTATTTGTACAGTGTTTGCCTTGAGTCATGTGACCTTTGCTTTGCCCCGGAAGTGGACGGAGAGGGAGAGTAGCCGCGAAAGAGAGAAAGACGATAGAGAGAAAGCAATAAAGTATAAAGAAATACTCCAAACTTCAAAGTGCAGTTTAGTTACCATTGGTGCGTATAGGCGAACACGGTCACATATTGTTTTGTATTGTATATTTATTTTGAGTATGTTAGTATGTAAAGCTAAGCTATTTTCTCTGTCTGTCTTTATTTTAGTTTTCATGGTGATCATGGTGTTCACGGTGTTCACGGTGCACATTGCTACTGAAGCTAAGGATAAAGAAAATAAATCATCAGTACGGAGCGTGAAGTTCTTTTATTGAGAAGCTACATAGTTCATGTGTGGGTTAGTTTGAACATTTTCAGTGACAAAAACCTTGAATATTGAACTACTGAACATTTTTATTAAATGGAAATAACTTTGGCTTTGGAAAACATTGCGTTACAAAGATGGATTTTAAAAAGAGTATTAAAATCACAACTGAACCTGTGTTCCCAGTGTCTTAACCTGCAGATAGAGACACGTACAAGTTTTTTTTTTTTTTCATTCTCAGTATATGGACTGATGCTTCATGTGAGAATCTCCAGAATTCATTCACTGAGCTGCAGGTGCTGGAGTTTAGGTAGAGACCATTCAGATCAGAGAGAGGCATTTTAGGTTTAAACCAACTGGATTTCAGCATTTAAAGAAAAGATTAGCGTGAGACTCGTTCTGCTTTCAGACTGGATAATCGACTTGAGATCCAAAACACCAAAGACAAATAAATGGGACATGATTACAATATTTTTTGTAATCAGTATTAGAATTAATTAACTGAAACAAATCTTGAGATGTCCAGAAATAAGAGTTCATCATAACAAATAAGACTTACTAAACTTTTGCAGCTGGCGTTTCGCTACTAATCAGGCAGGTTCTTCAGGGTTTTGTATTCATGACTGTGGCTCCAAATAGATTTGTAGATTGGCTCTTAATTGTAGAGAGAACCACCTGCAGTTTCGCCTCCACAGCAGTGGGCTACCACCTGGGCCTCGATAGGCTTTATTCACGCTTACCGGAAGACGTTTGGAAACATGCAGGTGAGGACTTCTGGTGTAGTTACCGACACTGGGAATGTGATAAAACCGTGGATTCAGCAGCAGTGTCTTCACAACCTGCCAAAGCTTTCCATGGCGGACGGGACTCTAATTGGATCTTCGATGTCCCTTACAGGCAGCTGGTTATAACTGATCTGCTGAACATAACGGAATGCTACAGTGACATCTTTTTATTTTTTTATTAAGTTAGATTATAGTACACAAATTAATATGTACTTTATAAAAGGAAAAACAAAAGTATACAATGCCATCTAGATGAAGAAAACCAAGCCATTTTCTCAATTTTCCAGATTTTGTCAGAATTACTATCGCCAACAGGGCCCAAAGGAGGTCGTTATCCACTGTCAGTGCGATGGGAACAAGGGCCACGACTCGGGGGAACTGTGAGGTCCCACACAGACGCACTAGGTTCGGACAAAGTGTGCTCCCAGAGAAATTCAATTTGTTAACTGGACAAAAGTTTATTTGGTTAAATATGTTTTGCAGCTCATCCAAACTGCTTCTTCAGTTCTGGACAGACGCTTTTGGACACAACTACCACACCTATTTGTTTACAGTTTCTGTTAGTTAGGTAGGTCTATAAAATGAACAGACCTACCTAACTAACAGAAACTGTAAACAAATAGGTCAGGAAAGTTTTTATTGCCATATGAGTGAACAGGTTCACAACGTTAGGAACTTGCTTCGATACCTGGAGAGGACAGACACTCTGAAGCACCAGGGCGGCCATTCGCGGCGCCAACTTGGTTACAACAGAGTGGAAAAAAGATGCAGCACAATCAATGACAATATTCACAAACCTATTACAACAACAACTACTGGACAGGTAAAACACACAGCGTTTTTTTCGTTGGTGATGAACGGGTGAGTGGGAAGGGGAGCAGTCTAGAAAAATCGATAATTGATTGGAAACTGAAGCAGAGGCAGACATTTATGAAATAGACAGGGCAGAGTGTTTTGCATAAAACATATCAGTGTGAGCCGAATGTGAAATGTCTTGTTTTGTAGAGTGCTGTTTGAGATAAGGCTGCAGCTGTGACCTTGGACATGTTTGTGCAGATGCAGAGTTAAAGCAAAACAAAGTCCAGTTGAATCACATTTTCAGGAGAATTGATTACACCAGAAAGGGGGAATTTAACATAATCGATACATTTTTAGAACCCAGGCAAACAGACAATTTGCCAGAACCCTGGTTTCTGCCAGGCCCCTCAACTTCATGCCACCAAGCAGGACTGTGCGACTCGCAATCCTCCCCCTGGCACGTATGAATGAATGAGACTGAGGGATTCTACACACAACAGTGGCTAAAGGAAAACCAGACTTGTGCACACTTTTAATGTATAACTGCTGCTATTGTCACTTGTTATTGTTTTGCTGTGGTGTCACCTGCCCAGGGACTACAGATAGAAATGAGCATTTTTGCTATAATCTGGCGTATTTACACTGCAATGTTGTAGATGTTCATCAATATGCACTGTCTCTATTAAATAAGAGAGACTCCAACACTGGACACTTTCCAAACATGCTTCCAAACGTCTTCCGGTTTTGTGAGGCAAGTGTGAATATAGCACATTCCCTTTCATCACATCATGTTCTCCAAGATTCCTCTCCTCCTTCCTCCTTTTCTTCCTTTTTTCAGCTGTCAATGAAATGCGTCATATTAAGTGGTTACCCAAAGAAAACCACGGAAGGAAGGAGGAAACATGAGGAGCAGACATCAGATAAAAGAATCAAACTTTATTGGTCTCAGTGAGGAGGTTGTATCCTCTCTCCTCGCTGTGTCTTCTCTGTGGGTGGGCCTTCCTCGCCTATTTTCTGCAGAATCGAGGGGAGGAATCAAGGAAAGAGAAATGGGATGCGGCCCTGGTATCCCCATAGTTACATTTGGGGGAAGCCGCACTCACCAACACAAAGTGAGTCTATTTGTTTTGACTGACTTGGTGATGACAGCATTACCATTACTACATTTCTTCTCGGGACACAGACAGATCAAGTTTATGAAATTTAATAAAATCAAAATCATACATAGAGTTCTCTCAAATTTCCTCCATAAATTAAGTTCCTGAGTGCCAATTAAACGTTTATCTGTGATTAATATAAACTCAACATTCCACAGTTCCATGCCTGACCTGTATGAGCAGGAGTCATGTTGAATAAATCATGTAGCGGCTCTCGACCTTTAGCACCGGTCATGGCTCCATCACTGAGCGGACACCTAATAGATCCGTCAGTGTGGTTAGTGCTAATGTGTGCGGACACACTTAGCACATGGGCTACGCTAGCAATAACCCGACTCAAAGACTTATTAATTAGCCTGAAATATTGATGTACGCATGATTTAACCCGCGCGCATGACTGAACTGCACAAGTTAGCACGCGGCTACTGGTAATGGAGATTATTGATGGAGGAAATGGGGAAAAAAGTGTAAGGTTTGTTAAATGGAGCGAGTTGTGCTAGTGGATAACGTAATTATAGAACGTTATAATCTTGTTTCCTCATCAAAAACAAACCTGGAGTTGTGTTTTGTTTCAGTCACACATTTAGGCTGAGTTCTCCCGTAAATAGAAAACACTCCACCTCCACTTTCCACCTTGTGATGTCATGTGGTAATACAGGTGCTCCATTGTTTTTTAAAAGCCATACACCTTCACTACAGATTGATCAGATCTAGAATCAAGTGACCAGGTCTGGGACAGTCCCAGTTCTGAGTCCTGTGTTCCCTGTCCCAGCAGAATTATTCAAAACCAGTGATTTGTCCCAGTTTTACACAAGGAATGGCCCAGGTGTCCTTATTTTTGACCAATTTGATCTTAACTAGCTCTAACTAGGACTAAACTAGTATTAAACCAGGACTATATCAGGTCTAAACCAGGACTATATCAGGTCTAAACCAGGACTATATCAGGTCTAAACCAGGACTAAACTAGGACTAAATCAGGACTATATCAGCTCTAAATTAGGACTAAAGCCAGACTAAACCAGGACTAAACTCGGACTAAACCAGGACTATATTAGGTCTAAACCAGGACTAAATCAGGACCATATCAAGTCTAAATCAGGACTAAACCCAGACTAAACCAGGACTAAACTAGGACTAAACCAGGACTATATCAGGACTAAAGCAGGACTATATCAGATCTAAACCAGGACTATATCAGCTCTAAATTAGGACTAAAGCCGGACTAAACCAGGACTAAACTAGGACTAAATCAGGACCATATCAGGTCTAAATTAGGACTAAACCCGGACTATATCAGGTCTAAACCAGGATTAAAGCAGGACTATATCAGGTCTAAATCAGGACTAAACCTGGACTAAACCAGGACTAAACTAGGACTAAACCAGGACTATATCAGGTCTAAAGCAGAACTAAACCAGGACTAAACTAGGACTAAACCAGGACTATATCAGGTCTAGACCAGGACTAAACCAGGACTATATCAGGTCTAAACCAGGACTAAACCAGGACTATATCAGGTCTAAACCAGGACTAAACTAGGAGTAATCAGGACTATATCAGGTCTAAATCAGGACTAAACCCAGACTAAACCAGGACTAAATTGAGACTAAACCAGGACTATATAAGGTCTAAACCAGGACTAAACCAGGACTAAACTAGGACTAAACCAAGACTAAACTAGGACTAAACCAGGAGTAAACTAAGACTAAACCAGGACTATATCAGGTCTAAACTAGGACTAAACCAGATGTCACAATATTTGATCAATCTCATCCCTGCCAACAGTAAAGAGGGACATAAATTCCTATCATAAGGCAAAAAACTGCACTGACAGAAGTCCCTCAGATCGTACTAGTAAAACACCAACGTGACTCAACATGAGTTAAGAATGCACAATGTTACGTGCTCATTTCGCCATTTTATTTATACCACCCATCCCAACACGGGCGTTTTGAATTTTGAAAACTTCATCACCCTAGTCTAGAATCATTTGGATGATTTCAGCCTTAGAATTGCGTGAGAAATGTCTCTCTTACTAAACTACTTGAGCTTGAGCTATGGAAATGTAGACAGACGAATAATAAAGGATTACTCAAAAATGTGTGAATGAAACAAAACTCCAGGTATGTTTTCTGTGAGATAACGGCATTCTACCATGGCTCAAACTTCAAAAGAGTCAATTTTACAAAATATGGGACCTTTAATGAAGAATTGATTGCTCCCACACAGGCCCATCGACAGAAATTTGGGGGCCTGGAGCAAGAAGCCTCACATGGGCCCCCCTCTAATATAAATAATTAGCAAGAAAGTCTAGTTCTGGGCCCCGGGACAGCAAGCCTTCCCAGTCTACTCCCCTGCTCCCATTTGTACTGGTAATGAACCATCTTAATACTGGTTTAGGGTTTACGATTACCAAGAAATGCTTAGTTACAATTTTGCCGTGATATCCCCAGGTTGTTACCACAGACATGCAAAAAGTTGAGTTAAGGCTTTGGCACATATTCATTTAAATCTCACCTGGTCTGAACCTTTCGAAGTACTCTGAACACCAACTGTTTTAAAGTCAAACACTGTGGAGAACTATGGTCTATGAAAAATGGTGTGTCCCGACTGCTGTTGACGAAAATCTATAAAAATGGATTTGGGGCTGAGGTGTGTAGAGAGTGAGGAGGTGGGCAAAACAAAAGACCATTCCAATCAAAGCGCTGATCTGTCTTAATGTCACTTTAATTATGAACCAGGACACAGTGTGAAATTGTATTAACTTTAAAGAGAAATCACAAAAACTGTCTAAATGAAGCTGCGCTGTTGGTTTTAAAGACTTAAATCCTACTACTTGCATTTGAAAAGTACATTTGTAAAAGCAGTATCATTTGAAGGTGGACTATGTACATTTTTTTGTTGGGTGTCCATCACCTGCTTGTTTCTATGGAGATGTCATTGCTCTGCCTGGAATGTTTCACAGTATAACATTAAACAGCTCTACTTTACTTTATTTATTCAATTACAGGTGGTTTTAGAGCTCAAAAATACAAAAAAACAGGAATTCTGACTGTGAGCGGGGTCGCCTCTCCACAGATCTGAACTGTAACATGGTCCATGAAGATAGAAAGGTTTAATGGCATACTGCGAAACATTCCAGACAAAGCAGTAACATCTCCATGGAGAAAAGCATTTGACGAAACCTCCACCAGAAAAGTTACACAATGGACCTTTAAAGGGATAGTGCGTGGTATTTTATGTTAATCTGAATGGGTTTCCTTCTAAAAGTTACATGCGGTAACACTGGCTTACCTCTGGAAATTTGCGCTCAGCCCGGTTCTGCTCGCGTTCTGGAGCTCAGGTAAATAGGTCCGGTAAGTTCGCGGAGGTTGTTAATAAAGCTTGTTTTTCTTCTCAAAACAAAACATTTGTCCGAAAGGTGATATATTTGTGTCCCAAACAGTTAGTTAGCATTTGCATATCTCGATTCGAATCACTGTGCTCACATTAGCTGCCTGTTGCCTGTTCACGCATAAACTTCCCCTTACGGCGGACCGCATCCGCCAGGCTAATAATAAGTAATAAAAAAATAAATAAAATAACTTATCTATCTACCATTCATTCATTTATGTGTGTTTTCATAGCTCAAACAACATGCACACCTACAGTCAGCGGACCATCCTTTCCACAGATCCGACCAGTATTTTGGTCTGGTGGCATCTCCATGGACATTATGACGCATTCCAATTCCAAAGCACACAATTATATCGTCATGGAGACAGAAATATAGACAAACCCAACACCAGAAAAGTTACACTGTGCATCTTTAAGAGAAAGAATGTCCATGAAACAAAATGGTGTGAGAGAAAAGTTACACAATCCAGCTTTAAATGCCTTCATCAGTCATTACCAAATACCCAGCACTTTCCCAGCGACTCTCAAACTCCGTTGCTATGGATACCGTGCATTTGCTGCCTTCGTGATATTTTACAGTAATTGCTGTGCAGAAGCAATCACGGCTCGGAGGGGCCATATTCTCGCAATGTCTCACTCGGATACACTTTTTTTTTAAAGGGCCCTATTCTCTCATCTATGTTATAATGCAGTTTCTTCAGAAAATAGCATAATATAGGCGCTTTAACTTGAAAACTACCAATTCATGACATCACAAGGTGGAACAGAGCATTTTGAGCTTTGAAGATGTAGACAGACTAATAATAGGATGACTCAAACATGTGCGAATGAAACAAAACACAACTCCAGGTGTGTTTTTAATAAGGTAACATCATTATAACATGACTTAAAGGGATAGTGCGTTTTTTGTTTGTTGGTTTGTTTGTTTGTTTGTTGTTTTATGTTAATCTGTATGGCTTCCCCTTCAACAGTGTCCTGAGATTAACACTGACTTACCCATGACAGCGTGCTGTCTCTCACTGCGTGAGACTTGAGAGCCCTGTTGTAAATGTTAACTTAAACTACAAAGCAACTAATGAGAGTTATATAAATGAAGTTATTAGAAGTGCGCTTAGCAGCTGAAACTACACTCTACAGTCTGCCCAACAACAGAACAATCTATTTTCTGATTGGCTGGTTTTTTTTTCGGGGAGCGGGACGGGGAGGAGGGGGAGAGTTTTTTCGCTGAAAACGCGCGGTGCCTGCATAAACTGAGCCACACAGACCGATTTTTCAGCGTGAGAAATGCCATGTGTGGCGTGTGAGCGTGTGAAGACGTCGAATTGCGTGTGTCACACTCTCAATGCGTGAGACTTGAGAGCCCTGGTGATATATTTGTGTCACAAACAGTTGTCCGCTAAAAATTCAGCAGCGTATTTCGCATTCGCATATTTTCTCTAGATTCGTATCAATGCGCCCACGTTAGCTCTATTAGCCTGTTCACTTGTAAACATCGTTTACGGCATCCACCGTACACATCCGCTAAAAGTTAACAGGCTAATACAGCTAATATGCACGCAGTGATACGAATCGAAAGAAAATATGCGAATGCGAAATACGCTGAATTTTTAGCGGACAACTGTTTGGGACGCAAATATATCACTTTTCAGACAAATGTTTTGAGAAGAAAAACAAGCTTTATTAAAATGTCCCCGCCAACTTACCGGAACTACATTTACGAGCTACGTTACCGGAGGATAACCGGGACCAGATCACACTGTCATGGGTGAGTCAGTGTTAATCTCAGGACACTGTTGAAGGGGAAGCCATACAGATTAACATCCCTTTAAAGCTCACAAGAGTCAGTTTTGCAAGTTTTGCAGTTTTGTGTAATACAGAACCTTTGAACAAACAGTTCCACATTTCAAAATCTCATCATTGGCAATTAGATTTTGAATATTTTGCCCTTTTTTCCCAGGAGTCGAGTGCGGTTGGGTTCATTGGGTTTAATCCTGTACTGGCCTGGTTGTCATGGTTTTCCCTTTTGCTCTCTCACGCCATACGCCCTTGACTGCGTTGCTAGGTTTCAAAGAGTCAGAGAGCTAAGTTCATGTGAAGTTGCATCATTTTTCTTATTTATTTAATATTCAAATTGAGATGAGGTGGAGGACAGGTCAGAATGTTGTGGTGGAATTTACTGTTGAACTGTCAGATTTGGGTTATGGTTAGGGCTGTCAAAAGTATCAAAAATCGGACACTAATTGATGCTAAAACTAGTATCGAAACTAGATAGTCATTTGAGCAAGTAAAAAAGTAACATTCACAGGACAGAAATGAACCTTTCCTGAATAACTTTAGAATGATCTTGAGCTGTGTCAGAACAAGTATAAGAGCACATAGACCAGTATACGCCCATGGACCACTGAGGGAGTACACAGATATGAGACCATGCGGTAATATAAAAGACAGTACTATTATTTAATGTGGAAAATTACATTCTATTGTCTAAAGAGTTTTGTCTCCATGGAGATGTTCTTACTTTGCCTAGCATTTTAGCATACTTCTTGTTCAGGCCTGGACTGGTAGGGGAATACCAGGCGTAGGCCCACCGGGAAAATGCCTGGTACCCATGCCAGATGCTGTTTTTATTTTTATTTTATTTTTTTACTTAAAGACCGGCCCACAATTAATTTATTTTATTTATTTATCTGAAAAGGGACAATGCACATTAATCAACATCAAAACAAATGTGCCCGAGTTAGCTGATAAGAGCTAATTTGCATCGGTAGTCCCTTTGCCAGATGTCAAAAAGGCATCCTAAAAGAAAATACACTTAAAAAGTTACACATTATAAATTACACAAATGTACAATAACATTATAGGAATACAATAAAAGGGAGATGTTCTGATGGCTTCAGGCACAGAGTTCCACTGATGGGACGCTCTGACGGAGAAAACAGACTGACCAAATACAGTTTTTCGATGAGGAATAATGCACTCTTCCCTTACTGCTCCTCTGGTCACTGCCCTCACTAGATCTAAAATTAACAAAGTCATTCAGCGAAGGGGGAGCCAAGCCATGTTTAAAGGGATATGCCACCCCCAGGTCAAATTTGGGCATCTCCCCACAGTCCAGGGACTAAAATAAGTGGTGGAAAGCGTTTTCCTGCTCACCCAGCCATTGTCCGAGTCTGTCGCCACTGACCGCCGCGGTATCTGCAGCTACTCCGCCTTAGACTGGAGTCTAACGTCGCCAGAGAAAGATTTCGGCCAAAAGGAATTAATTTGCTCGATGCGTTTCCCAATTACTTTCTGTGTAGTGCGCATTCATATCGAGTGCAAATAAATGTGCAAATCAACACGGAGAGCTTGCCTTGGTCATTTTGAGTGGGAACTATTTTCCAGTGCGGAAGAATAAAGCCGAATCACGCAGCACGCTGCCAGGGGAATCCCAGTTACGCACCGGGAAGGGAGTTCCCCTGTTGCACAACGTGCAAATCTTTCTCTGGCGACGTTAGACTCCAGTCTAAGGCGGAGGAGCTGCAGATACCGCGGCGGTCAGTGGCGACAGACTCGGACAATGGCTGGGTGAGCAGGAAAACGCTTTCCACCACTTATTTTAGTCCCTGGACTGTGGGGAGATGCCCAAATTTGACCTGGGGGTGGCATATCCCTTTAATCTTGTACATTAGACAGATATTTTTAAATTTAATAAGATTGTCCCAGGTCATTAATTTGTATTTCTGCAAAATGTGAGGCCCATTTGTCCATCTTCAATATAGACAGTGGACTAAACCAATCAGGATATAGGAGCTTACGAGAGCGGTCCCACCCCTTTCTCTGCGCTGATCCCCGCCAGTTTCAGTGTTGAGCGTGGAAACATGGAGAAAGGGGGTGTGGAGAAGCTTTGGGCTAAAAGATTTAAAAATCTCATTATAGACGCTGCAAAATGTTCTAAAATAACAGACAGACAGAGACTGTGGACAGGGAACCCGAGGGAACCCGAGTGACCAAGGAAGTGTCGCACAGGCACCACAGGTGAGCAGGTAGTAATGTTAGGATAATGCCGGGACTTTTAGGTGATGGACTGGCATGAAAATCGTTCACCTTTCAGCGAAATTCGCCGTTCTGAAGCCAAAAGAGGTGACCTACGTGGATCATGTAGATTCAATGAGAAAAGTTTTTTTTGTGTGTGTGCAAGATGCATTTTAAATAAACCATTGAATGTGTAGTTACTTCGAGTTTGCTGGTGGTTTTTGGGAGCTGGGATTTTTCCTTTAAATGTTGCGTCCTAGTTTCCCCTCGGCCAAGACGTAAAAATAGTAAAATACTTCGCTTCGGGGAACACAAACATAAATTAGTCTGTTGTCCTCTGCTAATTATGAGGGGCCGGTCTAAGCCAAAAATGCCAGGGCCGTTTGTTTGTCCCAGTCCAGCCCTGTTCTTGTTCTATGTTGCAAGATATCACATAAACAAATACATTTGCTGTATGAAGTGAAGCTTTCCTGTTTCTAAGTCTGGGGTATGTTTCCATCTTACAATAGCTAAATTGAACGTTTTCATTGGTAAAATACCTTATATTCTAAATCCATACACAGGAATTTTGAGTGGTCCGTGTTACGCTGTTTTCTGATCTGTGTTATAATGTTGTTTCCTCATCACAAACAGAACTGGAGCTGTATTTTGGTTCATTCACACATGTTCGACACACACAATCCTGCATATTTATATATATTTTTCAATATATTTAGTTCTTTTCTCAAATGATGTGTGTAGAATCCCTCAGTCGTCCAGGTAGAATCCATGGCAAAGGAGAAATTCAATTTGTCAACTGGAGAAAAGTTTATTTGGTCGAAAAGTTTATTTATTTTGGTTTATTTTGGTTGAAAAGTTTATTTATTTTGGTTTATTTTGGTTGAAAAGTTTATTTATTTTGGTTTATTTTGGTCGAAAAGTTTATTTATTTTGACCAAATAAACTTTCGTCCAGTTGGCAAATTGAATTTCTCCTTTTGCCTTCTTTTCTCAAACTGAAAACACTCCACTTGTTCCACTTTGTGATGTCATGTGTGGCAATACAGGAAGTGCTTCAGTGTGTGTGTGTGTGTGTGTGTAGGTGTGTGTGTGTGTGTGTGTGTGTGTGTTTTAACTTCATACACCTTCATTAGAATCATTTGGATGATTTCAGACCTAGAATTGCTCATCTCAGTTTAATATAAGGTAAAAGGTACGTATTAACTTGGAAAATGACCACTCCATGACATCACAAGGTGGAACAGACCATTTTGAGGTTTTGAGATGTGGACAGACTAATAATAAAGGATTAACCAAACATGTATCTGACCTGTTGCCTAACCTACAGTGCGTCACCTGCTTGTCGCCACGGATATAGTGTAAAAATAATGATGCAACGTGCGATGTATCGATTACTGCATATATCGAATATCACGAGCGTTGTATTGTGTATAATATCAGATCATACATGAACTTCACCACATTCAGAATCTAAAAAAAGAAAACAAATTTCCATCTCATTTCTGCTAATTATTTCTCATTTTGCATTCTCTCCGTGCCAACTCATAACCTCACGCTGTATTTGTCAAGCCCCCGCCCACGCACGCCGACAGCCCATAATAAGTCCGTATGCCACCTCGCCGCTGTTGCTGTCGCCATGGCGATGGGCAGAGTGACACCCGGCGACGTGCATGTGTAATTAGAGGAAGAGGAAAAGGCAGATCAGGGTTCATGTTTGGAGCGTGGGCAGAGGAGTGGGTTTGTCCTTTTGAGGGCTCATGAAGAGACATGTAAATATAAACGAGACTCTGTGAAGACTGGAGCGAAGGCGAGGGGAGTTTACGTGTGTGCGATGTAAATGAGAAGCATCAGTATCAACAAGTATTAACAGAAGTACCAGAAACAGATCGTACCATGACGAAGGCCTCTTGAGTCAGATATTAGTATAATTTAATAAGTGGGAAATGAATACAGGCAGTGAGGAGGCTGAGTACGGGCCTTGTACTTGCGCCTCATGTATAAAGAAGTGGACTGCTGGACTGTGACGTCACCCGTAGTGTTCGGCTCCAGTTAAATGAAGTCAGGTTTCCTCTTCAACAGTGTCCTGAGATTAACACTGATTTACCCATGACAGTGTGATCTGGTCCCAGTTCTCCTCCGGTAACGTAGCTCATAAACGTAGTTCCGGCAAGTTCGCGGGGACAATTTAATAAAGCTTGTTTTTCTTCTCAAAACATTTGTCCGAAAAGTCCCCAACAGTTCGATTGTAAACATCCGCTTACGGGGGATGTCGCCGTACCGCATCCGCCGTACACATCCGCTAAAAGTGAACAGGCTAATACAGCTAATATGCGCGCATTGATACAAATCGAGTGAAAATATGCAAATGCGAAATTCGTTGCTGAATTTTTAGCGGACGTTGGGGACGCAAATACGTATATCACTTTTCGGACAAATGTTGTTTTGAGGAGAAAAACAAGCTTTATTAAATTGTCCCCACAAACTTACCGGAACTACATTTACGAGCTGTTACCGGAGGATAACCGGGACCAGAGCACGCTGTCATGGGTAAGTCAGTGTTAATCTCAGGACACTGTTGAAGGGGAAGCCATACAGATTAACATAAAAAAAGCACTATCCCTTAGATTTTTTATATAGTTTTTGTATTGTCTTTATATTGTATTTTGTACACTGGAACGGAATTTCGATTCACTGTATGTCGAACACATATGGCAGAATTGACAATAAAGTTGACTTTGACATTGACTTTGAGTCGAGGCTAGCAGTTATAGTGGCTAATCTAGAGTTGAGTTCTATATTTTTAAATCTGTGAGTATCATGGTAATCAATGAGCTAATCAGACGTGAAGGTGTTGAAGGAACACAAAAACATGCTCCAGGTAAAATCCTCTAGCTGAGGTCCTGATCAACCCTAAGCAAGAAGATCATGGAGATGGCCCCCGGCACAGTAATGTGCTACCCACTGCTCCTAATAACAGGTCCCCTTCGGGGATAATAAAGGATAATAAATAAATTGAATTTAAAAAAGGTAACGGCCCTTCCTGCTTGTACTTCTGGTTCAGCAGTGAGCGGGTGCTTAGCCACGTTGTCAATCAAACCTGTTGCTAACACTAGTGTGAGCGACCTATGGAAAACAAGGCACCCACTTGGTCTGTTATTAATATTCATATCTTAATTTATGGACAAAATAGAAAAATCTAATCTCCAGGATCATGTAGAGCAGGATAATACAAACATTTTAGCCCAAAATGATGAGGCTCACTGCAGCAGTTACAGAGAGAGAGAGAGAGAGAGAGAGGGGTAATGTTTTTTCAATAGAAAATGAACTGGAGCTGGATACATGTTCATGCTCACTCCCTACTTGGACCACGGCGGCTAGCCGACAAGCTATGTCCATGAATATTTACAGTGTATTATTATGTACGTCCGTAACAGTTTTAAGTCAATCAAACCCATCAATCAAACATTATTTATAAAGCGCTTTTCATACAAAAAAATGTAACACAAAGCACCTTACAGTGATTAAAAACAATCCCACATTTCCTTCCACCGACCCAACCAACCAGCCCCACAGCCGCCTGACACCAAGCAACCCAAACAGTAACACGTACACACTAAGACACGTAAAATACTAAGATACATGCTACTACTACAACTACCGCTGATATTACCACGACTACATCTATCCCTAAATTTAATACTATCACGGCATCACAAGTATGACATATGCTATTGACATATGCATACTATTGATAGTAATGGTACAATATACCTAAAATCGATCAGTCAGTCAGTCAAATCTTTATTTATAAAGCACTAATCATACAAAAGTGATTTACAGTGATTAAAAACAACCCACATTTCCTTCCACCCACCCAACCAGACCCCCACAGCTGCCAGACACCACACAACCAAAACAACACATGCACACACACCTTTTTTAGTGAGGGACCAGGCCTGTAAATTAGCCATATGGAGGTGACATCGGTTTCTACTTCAAATGTAACAATACTTTCTGTTCCATTTCTTTTAAATAAAGTAATAATAAAATTAATTCTTTGCGTGATCCTCCTGTTTCCTCTAGTTTTCCCCCATCAGATTTCCCTTGGGGATCACTAAAGTGGACTTTACCTTACTCTCTCTACTGTATGGTAAAAGGAGAAATTCAATTTGTCAACTGGACAAAAGTTTATTTGGTTGAATACGTTTCACAGCTCATCCAAGCTGCTTCTTCAGTTCTGGTCAGACGCTGGTGGACACTGCCTATATCTGCCTGAATAGAGGAGCTAAGTACAATGAAATGACTTTGAAACTACTACACCTACTTGTTTACAGTTTCTGTTAGTTAGGTGAGCCTATTAAATATGCAGTGGGAGTGGTGGGTGGAGTGTGGGCTCTTGTTAGCAGAACCATTCAGGGGCCATAATGGGTGTTTTCACACCTCTGGACCTGACCTGCTGCCCCATTACTCTTTGCTAAATATTAATATGCTGTTCTCAATTTTAAGTTCTTTATTTGGTTAATAAAATATATTGATAAAAAATGAATGTACTACAGAAATGATCGTTTGACTGGTCGACTGTTAAAAATAATCAACAGTAGCCCTAATTTATACTATAGAACTTTTGCACTTTTACTTACTCTGCCAGCTCCTCCAGACTGCGGTACACGTCATCTTCATCCACCGCTGTGTCTTCTGATGGGAACGGTCTATGTGAACACAAAAAACACAAAGAAAAGTTAGAAATAGAACCAGCAGTCAGAAACCTAAGCGGGTGCACACAGAAACGAACGCTCTTCCCCGGGTGTCACCTCCCGTCACTCCCCATCCACCTCTGCACTTCTCCCACAGCACCCGTCAAAACGTAGGGTGTCATTTCAGTCCAGTGCGGGGAGACATGAATAAAACAACGGATTATGAAGCTCAGCATTGTACGTTCTCAGAGGAGAGAGAGACGAAGGTGTCAGAAAAAATGGTAAACAAAAGAGGAGTTGACAATAGGATTAAAGATACTTGTGTACACAGAGGAATGATGTGTAAGGGGAGGGGGTAGTAAGTGTAAAGGACAAGGCTAGGATCAACACAACCCAAATACAATGTGAGGATTTCTGCAGGATATATGGCCTTATAATGAAATTGAATACAAATTGTATTAGCTATTATAAAAAAAATGTAGACCCCCTAAAATGTATTCTTAGGGTGGTCAAATGTATTGAAAATCAGGTACTAATCGATATGAAAACTAGTAAAATTAACCTTTCCTGAATAGCTTTAGGGTAATCTTGAGCTGTATCAGATCCAGTACATGTTTTCGGACCTCAAAAAATGCAAAGAAACAAGATCAAATTCATTTTAAAACCACATAATACTGTGTAATACACGTAGAGATGCTGATTTCAGAAGAAAAAAAATGCAGTGGTCTCTTATTTTTTTCCAGAGCTGTATATGCCCATGGACCATTCTGGAACCTACCTGGACCACTGAGGGATTATATAGAAAGTATTATGATTTAATGTTGAAAATCACATTCTATTGTCTAAATAAAGAGTCTTTTTAATTATCATTGGTGTATCGGAATCAGAATTCAGTCTATTTCTTAGTATCAACATTGAGTTTTGAGATTTTAGTATGGCAACACTACCTGCTCTACTACTACTACTACTACTACTATTACTACTACTACTACCTATCTACCTCTTGTTTTCAGCTGTAAGTGTTTTATGAGATAAAGAGCTGCATTCTGATTGGCCAAAACGGGACCATTGACTTCCTTTCAAAGCTGCAGATTCATAGTGGCATTTCACCGTGGCAACAGATTTTTACTAGTGTTTTTACTAGGGTTCTCCGATACCCATACTTGACCTTGTTGTACTCGCAATGGTAAATGGTCACATTTTTATATAGCGCTTTTCCAACTTTAAAGGGACAATGTGTAAGATTTTTACCCGTTAATTACTGAAATTGAAGATACCCATTCAAAAATACATACAAGCCTTTTCACTTCCATCATGAAATCAAAGTATTCTTTTGGACTTAGATATAGTCACATAAAAGGGGGACATTTGGGCTCCGCCTTCGCCTTTGGCAAGGCTCGTGGTTTTGGGTAAACAACACAGGCATGCGTCGTAATGGATCTAACACGTGTTTTGGACTAAATTGTTTTACTGGATTTTATTCGCTGGATCCTTACGGACAAATTGAGAGCAAGTTTATGGTGAAATACAGAGTTTGACCTGTGCAAAGCATTCTAAGGTAAGCTAACCTCGTTTTGTACTTTTCCGTATAAAAGCCCCATGTGCTCGGGGAGTGATTGCTATGCAGGGAAATGAATTGCATAGTCAAAAAGAGGAGACTGTAAGGTTTCATTTGATGTGTAGAGTGTCATGGTACATGATCGGGAATGTGTGTTTTCATGAGAAAAAAAAAAAGAAAAAAAACCGGGACTGCGCCCGGGTGACCCTCGAGGTCTGCCGTAGCTAAAACAGAAAGTGCAATAGCACCATCCACCTATGCGCCACAAATCCTACACACTGGGGCTTTAAGGCACCCAAACCCAAAGTGCAACAAGGAATGACTCACCCATTCACACATATTCATACACCAGTGTACGCAGACACTGGGGGCGAGGCCGGTTAAGTGTCTTAAGTGCCCAAGCCCAAGTGCTCTACTAACTGAGCTACTGCCGCCCAATACCAATACCAGTCCGATACTGCATAGTGTACTCAATTTTGTTACAGCACAAGAGCAAAAAATAAATATTCTAAAAGGCTATTTTAAATGAAAACCTGCCAGAATATATGACATTTTGAGGAATAAAGTATATGTGAAATGTATTGCTGTAGTGCTGATTTAAGCACTTTTGCTTTTCTACTTCGTCACTTTCCACCACAGTCTTTAATAGATCCATGCACAGAGCGTATAAAAACAACAGTGAGCCCTGTAAAAAGACACTCATCCTCAGAGCACATGGACATTTATGCAGAGTAAACAAAGTCCGAGTTAGTGATGTTGTAGGGCTGCATTATCAGTAGCTGTAGCTCAGTGTCCACATCAAAGGCTAAATGGAGGAATCGAAGAGGTAACACAAATGTCTTTTCTGTTATTATTGCGTGTTATAGAGTCTCTATAGTCTGAACTTTAGCATTACCCACAGACGTCAACAGCGGCTTCTCGCATCTGCTCGCATTTACGGATCCTCATTCAGGACAATACAGTGGTATCAGATCAGTGATTTGGTCTGAGTACTCGCCGATACCTGATACGGGGGCAGCAGTAGCTCAGTTGGATCACTGATCCAAAGGTTGGCGGTTCAAATCGCACTCTTCACATAAGAAACATCAGTGGTTGAGCGGTCAGATCCACTGACCCACAGGTTGACGGTATAATTCCAGCTCCCACAGATGAACGCTGCCGTTGTGTCCTTGGACAAGACACTTAACCCACTTCGCCCCCAGTGTCTGCGTACACTGGTGTGTGAATGGGTGAGTGGTTCCTTGTTGTAAAGCGCTTTGAAGGTGGAAAAGCGCTGTATGAAGATGTATACCGATAGTATCAATATCGGAACAACCCTCATTTTTACTCTCGTGTTTAATGTTTGTGATGAGTCCATGTGACACTTTTGAAACCTGTATGTATCACTCGAATTCGAACTCGAAACCTGTATGTATCAAAAGTTCAAAACTCCACGCACAGCTTCCAGGTGCTGGTAACAAGAGGAACATTGAATAATTCCAGAAAAGAAGAAATTTACCGCACACTCGCTTGACTTTACTCTTATTCCTTTATTGGGCTTAGAGCAAACAACGCATTTCGCTTCTACAGCGTCATCAGGTATCCCAAGAGGACTGAGAATGAATAAAAAGCCGACATTGGGCAACCAGGACCCTGTATGTATCACTTGAATTTGTCAAATAATCACAAAAAAGTGCAGTAATGTGGGTGGGGATAAGGGGTAGGCGAAAACAGACATTTCTAGCTCTCAAGCTTCAAATGCAGCAACAATTTAGGATTACTCAAGCACGCATAAATCAATCAAAATACAACTTAGATAAGATAATGATGGAATAATGAGGGAACACTGTTATAAGATTGCCATTAAAATTTTAGATTTCATCATTCGCAACTTCCCTTACACCAGTGGATCGTATCGTTATAAATATATTCACACCATAATAGTTTATTCATCTCAGCCGAGTTCAAGAGTTCAACCTTTTTTCGGTTGCGTTAGATAAAGCGGACTTTAGCGGCACACTGCAGCAAACGGCCTGTTTGCTTGACCTTGGCTAATGCGGCTACAGACGGCAATCATTTGTTTTCAGTGTGCCACAGAGCTAGCTAACCCAAACACACACACATTCACACACATATCCACATGCTGAGGCAACTTTTAAAAGGCCTGGGTCATTTCTCAAAGGGTGGAGTGGGAGTGCAGGCTGCGTGCGGAGGGACAGGTTCATGAAGGTGAAACCGCAGTCGAATATTCCATTAGTCAACGCTGCAAAAGGTCCTCCCCGAGCTAATACGTGTGGTTGGAAATGCAGAGAATGCGGAGAAAGATTTTCCAGGTATTTTGAAATTTTGTTCCCTCGAACCAACCCAATAATTGTGACTTTTAATAAAACTGATGTAATAGACTTTGGTGGAAAGTTACTATGACAGGTTCTAGAAAGTAACAGATAAAAACTTTATGGATCACTGGGTGTTATAAGGCTCTGTCTGCCTGAACCAATCAAAACAGAGCATAAATTTAAACTAACCAATCACAGACAATTGGTTTGACAGCAATCTTGGATGAAAAATATAATGTATGTTCCGTCATTATGATTAATCTGTTGATGAAGGAAGACTATTTCAAGTGTTGGGAGCATAGAAAACAAAAATAAGTGAAAAAAGAAACAATTTCAAGATGCATTATGTTACTTTTTTATTGTCTTTGTCATTGCTCTGCCTGGAATGTTCCACAGTATGACATTAAACACCTCTACTTTACATGTATTCAATTACAGGTGGTTTACTGTTCAAAAATACTTAGAAAAACAGACATTCTGACTGTACCTGTAACTTGGTCTGGTTTGGTTTCCATGAAGATCGAAAGGTTTAATGCCGTACTGTGAAACATTCCAGACAAAGCAATAACATCTCCAAGCATGTGATGGACCCTCCACCAGAAAAGTTACACAATGCACCTTTACGTTGCGTTCTTATCAACTGCATTCCTTAATAACTATACGTTTGTAGGGATGGGAATCGAGAACCGGTTCCTGTTGAGAACCGGTTCCGTGTGTTTCAATTCCACGGAATCGATTAGCAGTTTATCTAACGATTCTCTTAACGATTCCAGCCAGCATGAATTAGGCACAAAAGTGGTGGGATTGATACGTGCTTCGCCGCTTCACTGATACGGAGATTATATCTTATTTTCGCATGACGAGAAGAACGTTTGTGAAAATGGACTTTTAACTTCCACTTGGACACATGACACGTTCGGGAGACGTTCGGGACAGGTCTGTTTATCCGGAGCTCGTGTACAAAGTGCGGTCGGATACTTAGCAGCAGAAAGTCCAAGGATATAAGCAAATACGCGAATACACGTGGAGACACTCAACACGGTGTGAGTCATATTATTATCATATTATTTCTGCATCAAATGGAGATATTAGGTGAAAGCAGCGGCCTTGTGTCAACATTAGCCTGTGCGCTAAACCGTGACTCAACAAGGACAAAAATAGGATTAGACCAGGACTAGACCAGGACTAGACCAGAACTAAACCTGGACTAGACCAGAACTAAACCAGGACTAGACCAGGACTAGTGCTAATCTTAGTGCTAATCAAACAGTTTGTTCTCCTTTTTTCCCCAAATTAGAATTAATAAGAGAATCGATAAAAAATCGAATCCTTAAGCAGTATCGATAATGGAATTGGAATCGTAAAAATCTTATCAATTCCCATCCCTATACATTTGCATGTCCTTAGTGCCCACGTTTCCTTGAAATAAATAAGAATTCACTGGAAAGAATAGGCATAAACTTTAAGAGGGAGTATTATACTTCTATGGGGTATTAACTGCTAACACATAATATATTTAGATCACCATGTTACCTTTTATTGCTTTGAAAATGCTTTATAAGTTTCAGTTTCATTTTTGACATTGAGCCTCCCTTCCCTTTGCCCCATGAACTAAGTTACTCCCCCTACAGAGCGCGATCGCAACACAATCAATGTGCATCCCGCTAATTAAACTACTGCACATCGTATCAGGTTTGGGAAGTTGTTGTGTACAGTTTTGCATGATGCTTTTGTATATTTATCGTGTTTAATTATCGTGTGGGAGCATGGGTGACATAGGCTTGGCTTGTGGGCAGAGCATTGGGCAAAATCTTCCGTAATAGGGTTCAGGAGAAATGAATGAATGAATGAATGAATGAATAGTTCCTCCCTTCAGGCCAGGGCTCTCAAGTTTTGAAGACTGTGCGAGTGACCTTTTTTTCGCTGAAAACGCGCGGTGCCTGCATTAACTTACCGATTTTCTGGGCACAGAAGCGCTGTGAACAGTGGCTACAGTTTTGAATTGCTTAAAAAAATGTCAGCGTGAGAAATACCATGTGTGGCCTGTGAGCGTATGAACACGTCGAATTGCGTGTGTCACACTCTCAATGCGTGAGACTTGAGAGCCCTGCTTCAGGCAGATACAGGCTGTGTCCACCAGCGTCTGACCAGAACTGAGGCAGAACTGAGGCAGCAAAATCTTACTTCTTTGCCCTTATTCTCTCACATATAACATACTGTATCATCAGCTGGTCTAATACATCACCCACAACAAAACCTACTGAATCACTCTATAAACAAGCTTTAAAAACACTTGAGAAAAAACACTACAGATACCACCATTGTCACATTTTGCAGAAATAGAAAAATAATGACCTGGGACAATCTTATTACATTTAAAAATATCTGTCTAATGCAGTGTTTCCCAACCAGGGGTACAAGTACCCCTAGGGGTATGCGAGCACACTGCAGGGGGTACTCGGCAGTGTCGCTGCCAGGCGCAGGGGGAGATTTTTTTGAATTTTTGAGTAAATTTGAGTTAAAGAATAGAGAGAAAATGCCTGAGAATTAAATTTTCAAATTAAGGAGATGAAATAAAATGATTTTCATTTAATAATCTGTTGTGTCACGTTCTACTTTTGGAGAATTATCAACACGTATGAGTGAGGGGGTACTCGAGGTATGACAGAAAGGCTCAGGGGGTACACAAGACAAAAAAGGTTGGGAAACACTGGTCTAATGTACAAGATTAAACATGGCTTGGCTCCCCCTTCGCTGAATGACTTTGTTAATTTTAGATCTAGTGAGGGCAGTGACCAGAGGAGCAGTGAGGGCAGACTGCATTATTCCTCATCGAAAAACTGTATTTGGTCAGTCTGTTTTCTCCGTCAGAGCGTCTCATCAGTGGAACATCAGAACATCTCCCTCATTCTCTGCTTTTAAAAAGAATGCTAAAAAGTGGCTTTTAGAAACGCACATGTGTGAACACTAAAACTTTTATTGTATTTCTGTAATGTTATTGTACATTTGTGTAATTTTTAATGTGTAACTTTTTAAGTGTATGACTTTTAGGATGCCTTTTTGACATCTGGCAAAGGGACTACCGATGCAAATTAGCTCTTATCAGCTAACTCGGGCACATTTACATTGTTTTGATGTTGATTAATGTGCACTGTCCCTTTTCAGATAAATAAATAAATACAATAAAGTGAAGAAAGCTTATTTTGCATAAGACCTCCTCTTTAATGCACTTTGTAATATTTCTGGAGAACAGTCCGCCACCTGCTACCTTTGGCTGGAATGTTCCGCAGTATGGAGCTCATTTTATTTTCTAATATTGTATTTTGCATCTTGAAAACCCTTCGCCGCTGTTCAGAGCAGCCACAGCCATCTGCTCCTCACACTCACATTCACACTGTCTCCAGATAACATATCTATATTTCAATAAGTACCAAGCACTCCTGCGTTCACTCTTTATCTGGTACACACAAAAACAGCTTGAACGAGGAGGAAAAAGGCTGTTGCCATATTGTTGCTGTAACTGTTAAAATACTGTTTTTATATCATCAGTATGTTGTGGAAAAATACTTGTTTTGTTTTTTTTAGACACTGATGAATGTTGAAGCACGAAGACGAAGTTTATTTCTCACAAGAAATAGGTCCAACAGAACAACCAGCAGCATGTCCTCCAAACATCTGACCCAGAATGATACAAAGCACCAAGTTTATACACACTGAGACGACAAGAGGACAAACATTTCAAAGTGAGAATGACTCCCGCTGAGGTGTAGCCAGATGTTCTCCTGTTGGCCTTCACAAGCTGGTTACATGAGTTGAAACAATAAAAAAGAGATCTGAAAGCCAACTGTTTGATCTGATATATATATATATTTTTTTTATTATCCTTTATTTATGCCAGTAGGGAAATTATTCTTTGTATTTCACCCATCCTTTCAGGAGCAGTGGGCAGCACATCTTTCAGGCGCCCGGGGACCCATCTCCATGATCTTATTGCTCGGCTTTGGTCAGGACCTCAGCTGGAGGATTTTACCTATGGAGCATGTTTTTGTGTTGATGGGGCAAACTGGCGTGCCCGGAGGAAACCCACACAGACACGGAAGAACCTTCTTGCTGTGAGGCATGAGTGCTAGCCCGCTGTGCATCTATATTCACTAGCATTTGTCACTCTTAACAAGATTAGCAAGCAAAAGGGAAAAGAAGTATTTACATTGAAGGGTCTTTCTAACACTGTCTTTAACTACCAAACCAAATGAGTTTTAGTTACGAGACCAAATGTGTTTCTAAAAGATAAAATAATCACACAACAGTTTAATTTCCTTTACATTTAGAATTATCAATATTGTTCACTCTGATCTGTTTTGCGCCAACTGATAAAAGTATTTTAAATAGACTGCAGATTTAAAAAAAATAAAAATTAGGGCTGTCAGTTTAACGTGTTGATTTGATAAAAATTAACGCAATTAATTATGAGTGGCAATGCAATGCGCGCAATTTTTAAATTTGCCTTTGAACGGCAAGTTTATTTAGAAAAAGAATGAAGACGGGACGAGCAACAAGAACGCCGTGATTTGTAGCTTTTGTCAAAAAGAATTTTCCGATCACCAAAGCTGCTCCAGCCTGACGGATCATATGAACGATAAACACGTCCGGACAAGTTCCATTGTTACGATTACATTGTTACGGTGATAGTGCGCACTTCACCAAACCACCAAACCACGCTCGCAGAATTTGGGAAATTAATGAGCAAAGCGACCACTTGAAAACTGACGAAATCAATCGCAAAGTGAGTTCGTTCGTTCACTCACTCACAATCTCCCTCTCTCTCCCTCCCCCTCTCTGTCTCTCACACTCTTAAAATGCGATTAATTAGATTAATTAATTACAACTCCTGTAATTAATTAGATTTTTTTTTCTAATCGCCTGACAGCATTAATAAACACTTCACTGTGACTGGCAGATTCTTCCTGTGACTCACTCGCATGTTAGTGAAAAGAGTTATATCGAACAAAGAACCACTGAATATGACTATCAAGATTTTAAAAAGGTCCTATATCACATAGAATTGACTCTTTTCTCTTGACTCTCCTCAAAAACATACAGTACCTGGAGTTGTTTGAAAGTTCCATATGCTTTGTTTTTCTCAGCTTTTTCATTTTTCAATTAGCAGCAACCTTTTATCTGTTGTTCGATAGAGATTTTCTAGAGAAATTTCAAGCCTGGAATTGTCCAAATGATTCTACTGATGTTTGTGAAGAGGAAACAACATTATAACAGATCAGGCCTTTTGACCTAGTACAAGCTTTTATTCCACCTATGTGAAGTTGATGAAAACATTGTTGTGCTTTCTGAGCTGCTGGTACAGGATATCTCCTGGTTTGTCACTGCATAAGCCTGTGTGGGAGTGTGTGAATGGGCCTGACACAGTAATTAGCCTGCTGTGTAATTAAAACTCTCATCAGGAGTGGGGGAGTGCGCCGCAAGCTCCAGGTTAACGAGCGCTCGTCAGAGAGGTCAAAGGTCACTGTCAACACCCCCCTCCAGTCTCAAGTCCCGCCCCTTCTCCACTGCACTGACTCATGCACACTCATCTTATGCAACTCTATTAGAAAGGCTAGTTTGTCAAGCTAATTAGAGTAAAAAACCTGATAGTCTCCATGGAGATGTTATTGCTTTGCCTGGAATGTTCCGCAGTATGTCATTAAACTTATCCATCTCCAGAGGAGCAAGAACGTAACATCATCTAGCAAAGTGCTTTTAGCAATAGAAGACGCATGTAATGGAATACATTCAAGATCAGTTTAATGCCATACAGAGGAACATTCCACTTCATCTGCTTCTGTAGAAAGAAAACAAACAAACAAACAAACAAAAATAAACTATAAAAGAAAAAAAAAAAAAACTGCTGTCCTATGATTGGTCCAATCTCACTGGTGGATAAGACCCAGTAGGCAACATTCATGTTCTAGAAAGAAATCTCCAAATTTATAATCCACAAATGTTGATCTTATCATTATTTGTGTAGAATTTGCTCCACAAACAAATGGCTAAGTCCATTCAACAAATCACATCTTTTAATGGCATCAATAATGGTTCCACCTTTTCAAATTATTGTTAAAAAAAATTGTTTATTTGAGCTGAGAAGACTGGCACTTCAAACAGCAAATTCCAGCATAGAAGTCTGACCTATCCTCCAGCTCGGTGTTAAACTATTGATACTTTGCAGTGACATCATGCTGGGGGTGTTCCACATGTATCTCTAATGGTGGAATGTTAAGGAGGTAACTCCTTATGGAGACACAGTGCACACATTAGTGCACTGTCATAAAGTTTTCTGACTGTCTGAAAACACAGTTCTTTATAATCTTTATGGTCAGAATGTATTCAAATAAAGAAAGCTATGCCTTTATTAGTCCCACAGTGGGGAAATTCCAGTTCTGCATTTAACCCATCCTGTTATTAGGAGCAGTGAGCAGCACATTACTGCGCCCGGGGACCATCTCCATGATCTTCTTGCTTCGGCTTGGTCAGGACCTAAGCTGGAGGATTTTACCTATTGTCCATGTTTTGGGTTGGTGGGGGAAACCGGAGTGCCCGGAGGAAACCCACCCAGACACGGGGAGAACATGCAAACTCCACACAGAAAGGCCCAGGCGATCCGGGGATCGAACCCAGACCATGCATGCAAACTCCACGCAGAACACACACAGAAAGGCCTGGGCGACCCGGGGATCGAACCCGGAACCTTCTTGCTGTGAAGCATGAGCGCTACCCACTCAGCCACCGTGCCGCCCAAAGCCCAAGTCTAACATAGCCTCAGACAGAACATGCTCACAGATAGCATTACACCCCAGGGAATGTTGATGACATCAGCTGTAAAGTATTAGCTGTACCGGCGGGAGTCTGAACTGCTGCTGTGTAAGACTGATTTTACTTTGAATATAGTAATGTGCCAAATCACAGCTCCTGCAGCGTGCACTGACCTAAATCTGTCATGTTAACGCCACATGATCAGGAATCAAACTTGTGATCATGTTGTATTGATACTGTTTGATGCAGCTGATGTCATCGGCGTTCCCTGGGGGCGTGATGCTAACTGTAGGCACTGCTCTGCTCTGTTACTCAAGTTAGGCTTTAATCTGAGCTTTATTTTAACACAATCTGACCATAAAGAACAGATTAAAGGTCCCATGGCATGAAATTTTCACTTTCTGAGGTTTTTGAATGTTAATGTGAGCTCCCCTACCCTGTTTAGGCCCCCCCCCCAATGGCTAAAAGTTGCGTAATGTCTAAACTGAGCATTTGCGATCCTTTTCTGCGTTTGAAAAAAACACAGCTCAAATGGGCGATTCTGGACAAGGCACCTTATTGACGTCAGATCGAAAAAAGAAATGCAAATGCAGTTCCACCATCATCTGGATCTCCACCCCCTGTCTCTGGAAATCACGCCCAGAGAATTTGGACTGCGGAGGAGCTACGCAATGCGAAATGCATTTTTTATTTGCCTGGAGGCACATGCGAGTGTTTCTAGGCTCGGAAGTCCTTTACCCGACCCTCTGGACCTCTGAAACAGCAGTGGTTTAATTTTATTTTCTGTGAAAATGTGTTTTTTTTTCATTGAAAAGGCTGTCCTTTCCTCCTTCGCGCTTACACACGCGGAAGTGGGGCCAGGCACAGCGCACCGCTAAAACAAGGAACCAGCGGCGCATTTGCCCCCCCCACCCGCTCCTCTAACCAATCTGTGTCCTTCTCATTTGCATTCAAGCAACAAGGCCCATAATGAGGTGTTCAGAGAGTTATTTTTTGACTCTGACTCTGTACATGTGTCTTTCTCATGCACTAAGTGTTGATTTTGAAGAAGGATTCATTTACAGTATTAGGGAACCATTAAGGCACCATATAAAAGCATCAAGAAGTACCATGTCATGGGATCTTTAAGAAGTAACTACAACAAGTGAGCTGATTTGTGCTGTCGAATAAGTCTCTCTCAAATAAAGTTTTTCAGTTAGTCACACTCACATTTTTGCTGAAATTCAGACAGCTAAACAGGACCATGAACACTCGTATTGATCTCAGGCTCCTGAAAATGTGCTGTTTAAATACATTTTGGGGTTTTTTTTCAGACTTTTTTGGAGTATTTGCTAATGTGTGCATTGTGTCACCGTGGTAACTCCTAAATACTCCACCATTAGAGATACATGTAAAGTATCAATTGAGGTGCTAGTACTAGCCAAACCTCAACCTCCAGCACACTGCAAACCCCTGTCTACGTTGTAACTCTATTAGAAAGTGCATTTTGTAAAGCTAATTATCTCCTTTCTTCTACAACAATACAAACACAATAGCCCGGTGTGATTTATGGCACCATCTCTTCTCCCTTTATGAGCCTGAGCGCAGCAGGAGAGCCGCTCAGGAGAACCATAACACCCTCATATCCACGACCCCCTCCAATGAAATGTGCATTATATTAGAAGTTATTAATGTCCCAGTGGGCCAAATTTAATTACGAATTAGTTTGTGGAAAAGAGCGCAGGTTTGCATTGGCTGGAGAGGGCCGGTGCTCCCATCCCAGCCGTTTTCATTTCGTCTAAATGGTGCTTTCAGGTGCAGTCCGAGCGCGCTTATAATTTCATCAGGGCGCCGCTGATGAGCTCTCCTGGTATTCTGAAGAAAAGAGCACAGAAAGTTTGAGGCCAACAGGAAAAAGTGGAGAGCGGCTGTCTGACTTGAAAAGGTTATGTTGTAGTTAATAGGGGCTAGTTTGAAAGGGCAAGTAAACAATGCATGAGAGTTGGTGCCAAATAGACAAATAAACACAGTGTTTAAAACAGGATAGAGGCACTCCGGGGATTTGGAAAATATTTAAAAGTCTTCATTACATCATGGCTAAAAAAAATGCCAGTTTGTTTCAGCCTTACTTGGCCTTCATCAGGGCAATCCCACGAGTGTCTGTATCCTGTTTTAAACGTTGCCTGATCCTCAACCGGAAGAACACCTGGGTAAAACCTTTGCTAAAACATTTGATATTTTTGATTGTCACACTCAGCCTCAGCTCAAACTGCCCGACCAAATCTCAGGGTGTAAAAGTTCACAGCTCACGATTCACGTTCTCACACTGTATGATCCGATGCTTGGATGCTCACACTGTACGTACACATCACGACATGTGGAGTTCTCCTTCTGGAAACATAAAGTAGAAAACCACGGATGTGCAGAGACACAATTCTGGCAAAAGACAAATGCGCTGCCTCTCTTTTGTTGTGGTCATGGCCCTGTGAGGCCACATCGAAGAGGCTCGGGTGAGCCTGCCAAAGCTCAGTTAGCTGAGCCTCCATTGCTCGTGTCCAAATCACTCGCTGGCCCACCATGGTCCTCCACTAACTTTATATCGTTCCGTTCTGCTTCTGGGTCCACACATGTATGGTCTGGCAGATTCTGGCAAATCGACTCATGGAACTATGGAACTACTTAAAGAGTGAGAAATCCTCACGAGAGGCGACTAGATTTCAAACAGGTTTGATATTCTTGCGACTTACGATTGCCGATCGGGAGCTGGTCATGAGGTATGAATCGGTTCTCATTATCCCATGTACTACACGAAGCATGACACACAATTAACCCAAAAGTCGGCCCAATCCCAAAAACAGTAGAATGAGTGAAAAATCGTCTCAAAAAGAAGGAGCCCTACCGCAGATCCTTCATCCCCACCGCCATCAGACTGTATAACTCCACTGTAGAGTCCAAACGTGCAATATCTTTTTTCCATACTCTCCTAGTTACTGTTCTATTATTATTAGTTATTTTATTATTACTTATTTTATTCTATTCTGCCTGCATGCACTTTTCTTTCTTGTTCAAACTGTCCCTGCCTGGAGCTACTGTGGCAAGTAAATTTCCCCTGTGTGTCTTATCTCAAGTACTCCGGTAACCTCGCTTTGAAAAACACAATGTTTAACTGACATGAAATGTAGTTCTAGAAAGATTTGTCCAACTGAATCACGAAACATGCCCAATGACAGCACTTTGCAGCTTTAACTTGCGAGTTGTGAGGGGGCAAGCTTGAAATTTGAAGGTGCATGAATTTCAAAGGTGCCTTTCTGTATTTGCTTGTTAATGCTGTATACCAGGAATGTTAATGCAAGTCTTTATTGTCCCCACAGGCAAACTTGTCCTCCAGCATTTGACCCATCCGCCAATGCTGCTGGGGCAACCTGTCAGTGGGACCCATCCCTAGATTTTGAGCTAAGTCTTGGTCGCCTAGAAAGGCCTGGAGTCGAACCCAAAACCTTCTTTCCATGGATAAGTAGAGAGGCAACTCCGCTCACAAGAAGGCATTTTTGACTAATAAAAACATTTGAAATGAAACTAATGCTTTGTACATATTTAATACAATATTGTAGAACATTCTAAAGAAAACAAAGCAAGACAAGCAGGTTCTCTCTGGCACAAATGTTTCGCAGCACACCTTTAAAAGACTTGGTTATTAAATGATAACATATATCTTCCCTCCACAGTTTTAGAGGCCCACAGTGAGTTCATACATCCGACACCGTACCTCCATGTGGACTTTATACTGTTGTGATGAAGTGTCCAGTGTGTCGTGGCTGTGGATCGGAGGGGCCGGAGAGACGGCATTTTAAGGCTCCACTCGCGTAAAAATAAATCAAGGTGTGCCCACTAATGAACAAAAGCTTTATAATCTCACTGAGGGCTGCCCTGACAAATGGACAACAATAAACGCACATTAAAAAGTAACTTCAGAGCTTAGCAGCAATACGGGTTAGGAACCGTGTGTAGTGTTGTAAAAGTCAGACAACTTAAAACGACTTTAACGCTATTTGTGTACATTAAATGGCCCATATTACGTTATTTTCTGACCTTGTTTAAACCAACTGTTAAGATATACAGTCATTTCAATTATTATACTAAAGTATCGAAAATCAGAAACTAAAACTACTGTAGTATAAACTAGATACTCGATTAAGCAGGTATCAATACTAAAAATGTCACATGCACAGGACAGAGGGGGGACAAGGGGCCAGATCAGAAAACTCATGGCATATATACCCCAAAAATAGAAATAAGTCCAAATATTTGTCCAGAGAAACACAAATCTATTACAGAAGTCTTTTTTATTCTTTTACAAAATATTATAACATTATGAACAACCTGAAACTTTAAGAAAAATGCACTTTCAACACAATGTTTTAACATTAAAGGAAAAGTAACGTTTTTTACAATTTGAGCCTTATTTCGGTAATAAAACAAGTTGTTTTACTCACCCATAGCACTTTGGTGTCATATGGAATACTTCCAGAGATGTTTTAGATTTGCGGTTAGCCTAGCGCAACTTCTAGCCATAGCTCGGGGCATATAATATATTCCCCAAGCATGTAATATGCCCCGTGCGGGCTCCAAATAGCACAAACTTTAGCACTTTTCCAAATCATAGAAGCCCGATGTCTTAGTCTACGATTTCGTTTGAAGCAAAAGTGGCCTGTAATCCGAGATTTATCCATAGTTTACAGCTTTGCATTTCATGTTTGGGTCCCGGGAGCTGAGAGCACACTGCGCACATGCGCACTGGCGTCCTCATCTACTCGAAACTATGGCTAATGGCCCGAGCACTCAAGTTAACGGATACGCTACAACATAACTTCTACAAAACTGCTCAAAATTACACCAAACTGCTATGGGTGAGTAAAACTACTTGTTTTATTGCCGAAAGAAGGCTCAGATTGTAAAAAAAAAACGTTACTTTTCCTTTAACTTGTTTGCATTTCACAGAATTTTGTCATGCTTTAGTCTTCATTTGTGTTGCTCTGGTGGGAGGCGCTGGTGACGCTGCTATGCTAAACTGCACATAAAATAAGCGCAGAAAATTACCAATATTTTAATAGAAAATTAAAATATAATTACAATATTTTAATAGAAAATCAGCCGAGGGCCAGATTAAAGGTCTTGGAGGGCCGGATATGGCCCCCGGGCCGCATGTTTGACACCTCTGCCTTAGTATATCAAAATCGAGTTTGAAATTTTAGTCGTCTGTTATGACTCATGACATTCACTTCAGCCAGATTCAATGTACTATTTCTTATATTTTAAAGGTTTATTGTTTCTAAAGTTAGAAGAATTTATAAAATAAGTGTTCGGTGCAAAACTTATATACATTCATATTAGTAACAGAGCAGATGTCTGGTAAGAACATCTTCAGTTCAGTGCTTTGAGGACTCGATCATAGCCTCAGCGTTTGCCTCGAGCAGACAGGGCTGAGGCTCCAGCTCTGTCACTGAAGGATTGGCGGGTTCTGGGGGAGTCCACATTCTAGACAGCTCCAGTTCTATAGCCTTCACTTTTCTTTTCTTTTTTTTTTTGGGAAGGGGGGGGTTCTGTCCTTCCTGTTCTTCTTCCTTTCCTTTCTAGAAACTACAAGGCCCTCAAATACAGTGTTGAGTTTAGCCTCAGATAACTCAGTATCAGGGTTCTCAGTGCTCAGTGTTGGTCAATAATGTCCGGTTAGGCTGATGGGGCTTTGGACTGGTTGGTCTGGAGGATTGACTAGTTCATCACAAACTAGTGTCTCCTCAGTGTGCACAGGTTCCATGTGTGTTTGGACCTCACTGTCTTTGAGGTACAAAACCCTACAGGCCATGTGTGTGTCTTTAGTTCAGGCTCTACAACACTGGCCATATACTGTATATAGGCTAATAAAAACATTTTTAAGAATATAAATTATTATTATATAATTTAATAAAGCACTACCAGTACTGATCGTATAAAATGCCTGAAAGCACAGTGTGAACAAAGCCCATTGGTCAGCAGTGTGTGAGCGTCGATAAACCGCTAAGACATGAGTGAGCCACTCTACTGCCCTGTACAAGGGCCACACGTGTCCACACTCACTGCCAAAGGCCTGTGTCACATACATGAAATGTGCACACGCTGTGAGGAAGGCATAAGCATTAGCATTAGCATGTCATATGTGTGCGTAATGTGCAGGCCGACTTTAGTACATTGTGTTTCGAGGGTCATGGGCAGAGATACACACAGATTGTTCATGAGCTGAGTCAGTGTGTCAGATCTGGGTATAGCATTAGAATAAGGGCAGGCTCCTTGAAGCTCATTTTAACATTTTACACTGAACGAAATAGCAATAATACACAAATTATACATTTTTTTCAAGTATTATATTAAAGGTCACAGGTGTTCCTCTTGAAGTTTGATAGATCTCTCTCTCTATATATATGACATCTTAAGGGTTTATTTTCTTGGTAGAGCGTTTGTCTCGTGATCCAGGGGTCCTGTGGACCCACCACCCGCGGGAGGATTCATAGGGGCTGGTGCATTGTGTTCTGAGCAGCAGATCTGCTTGGACTGCTGCCCCCGCGACCCAGAAAATGGAAAAGCGGAAGAAGATGAATGAATGATTGTCTTAATAAAAAGAAATGTTCCTAAAAATGTAGATTTGAACATTGTTCATATCATAAAATATTAGACAAACTTGCGTTTGTATTGTGAATTATAATCAATCAACTACTTTATTAATCCTGTATAATCTAAAATACTTTGTTGCTAGTCTTACAGCCAGTACTTTTGCTTTCACACCTGTTCTAATATTTATTTTAGGGCTGTCAGTTTAACGCGTTAATTAGATGAATTAATTACACTGCTAATTAACGCGTTATAAAAATTAACGCAATTAATTATGAGCGGCAATTCAATGTGCGCGCTTAAATTTGGCGTGTGAGGCCTTTGAACGACAAGTTTATTTATAAAAATGTGAAGGAGCAGGTCCGTTCCTAAGCCCGCTGTCCCCGGGGAGAGCACGTGAAGACGCGCGCGCCCTTTTCCGTATCTGCTGCGCTCCACGCGCCGAACCCTTTTCATTATCAACTAATTCCCATAACCTCTCCAGCGTGTTCTGCCGTGACTAAGGGTGCATACTTAAGAAGTGTTAGTTTTGCCCATCCGAATCACGCTAAACCCGATCATTACTCACCCCCGCGGTGCCGCCTCCTCCCTCCTCCAGTGGTGCGACGGTCCGGACACATCCAGTTTCGCGGATTCCAGGGGTCATGTGAGCCATGAGTAATTTACACGGGCAATTATTTGTATTCTCTGTATATTTGAAGCTTTGTATATTATTTATTGACATTGCATGAAAGCTACTGTACGTGCTCACCTTTTGGCACCAGAAATATTCACCATTTAATAGTGGAATGGTGTAAATGAGCTTTTGAATGAATGTTATGTAATGTGGGAGGGGGGATGGGGGTATATATAGGTGCATTCTGCAGGTCTGGTTACTTGGTTACAGTGGAAGTAACGTGCATGGAGAGAAAGAGAGTGAGTGAAAAACTTAAAGGGGAAGTCTGCAGTCTTTTCACTGTACCACTATAAATCACACGTTTGACACCTTTTTTGCCCTGTGGGAGAGCACAATAAACCACCTAAAAAATGTATTTAAAAAATGCGATTAATTAGATTAATTAATTACAAATCCTGTAATTAAATAGATTTTTTTAAAATTGCCTGACAGCACTAATTTATTTATGTTATCACTTGTACATTTACATCAGACTTGTACATTCCTATGGCAAGTATGATGCTATGATACATTTTCTTCAATACCACGCAGGATTAACTGTCTGTCCCCATCTCGCTTCTCTTTCCCTTGTGACTTCTCCGCCAAAACTCCCACACACAGCAGCAGGAGGAGAGAACCTGAGCACCAGCGGGTCCCGGGGGTCCCGTGAGTTGAAGGTTACATGTGGGGTGGTCTCAGGATGGTGCAGAGACGTGGACAGAGAGCACTGGTCTGGGTCGGAAACAGCATGTGGGTGAGTTTGGATTAAAGGTGAGATAACACAAGGTCATGTCCCAAGACGGGGGGCCAAGCCAAAGAGGTTTTTAGAGGATTCAGGGGGAAAAGACGAACACAAAATCTGTAATATGCACCAGCTCTTCATTCACAAGTAAAATTAAACCTCCTTTTGAAATATGATTCAAATAGTAAATTGTTCATGCGTGTGATGAAAAATGAAAAATAGAACTATTGGAGTTTTTTAGTCGAGAAAAGACGGCATGGTTCATTTTGATTGGTTGGGTTTCTGCAGATATGTGTCTGTTGTAGTGGGTTAAAGGAGCACGGTGTAACTTTTTCGATGGAGTTAGTAACACCTGCTCGTCTCTATGGAGATGATGCCTGGAAGAATACTATTTACTACTAGGCTACGCTACACTACTAGGCTTATATGATGACGGTCTGAACAGAAGACGCAAAAGTGGCGTCGTGTCTTTACTTTTTATTCCGCGTTTAGACGAGCATTTTCAGGAGGAAATCTGCGTACATACGGTGTCGCAAAAGTGTGTGGAATTCGATTGGGTATGCATGCTAGGTGGCTAGGTGGTGCTGTGATACATTATCACTATGTCCGTGCGCATGCGTAGAATCTTCCTTCTTCTCATCTGCGCCACGGAAAGCAAAACAAAACATGGCTACCGGTAGCAAAAAACAAATTGTGTGGTCAGACGAAGAAGTTCAACTATTGCTTTAGACCACGTTAAACTACAAAGCAACGAAGGCGCAACCAGGTGTGGACTGAACAAAGTACACTGATATATGGACCGATGTGACGTAAACGTGTACGTGACGTCAGCAGATTTGACCAGAGGTTTGCGTCTTGGGCAGTGTAGACGAAAACGCTACGGCGGAGCGTATTCAAGTTTTCCACTTTGGAGAGCGGCTTCAGTTCTTTGCGTTTTTAAGCCCCCAAAACGCCCTCACCGTCTAAATGAAAGGCACATCCTATAAAATATTTTGCTGTTTTTACCCGCAATTGTTCTCGTGTAAACAGTCCCCTAAACCACAACTCACGTAATACAGTAAAATGGTCACAGACTAGTATTTTTCTACCCTAAAATATAAAATAGTATAGAATATTTAGCCACTCTCCACTCTCACCGCTGGTAAGAAATGTATAGCTTACAGGATCTACGCCCAACCCTGCGGTGATAAGGACTCTACCACTTGAACCACTTTTGCCATTCACTCATTCATACAATATCATAGGTGTAAACCACTGTGACACTGTAGCAAATGACACTGACACCACAGAAATATGCAATGTCAATGTAGTGGGAATTGAACAAGATCAGTAACCTCAGGGAGAGAATTCAGGAGATTCTGAGCTTTCACATGAGGCCTGTCCAAATACGTAGAATGAGACAAACTTGGATGTGTCCTATCTGCAGGTTAACGCTCTGGCAACACAGGTTTGATTATAGTTCCATTTTTAGAAAACAGGCAACATACCAAACCTTGGACAGAAGGATGGATTATCACAATATTTGTGAGTTCAAAAACTCACCACAATCCACCTTGAGATTTTCCCGCTGTAAGGTTCAAATTCGCCCAGCAGTGGACCAGTCACAGCAACAAACATGGTGACGCCAACAGACGCACTTCAGCCTATTGTAGATGATGACGATTTTAGATATCTGTGCTTTTCTCTCAACAGGATGCAACTAAAGGTAAATTTTGACACTAGATTTTTGACATTTGACACTGGTCTACTGCTCTTTGGTTGCTATTCCATCTATTTTTTGTTACCCATTGTTAGATATTAAATTAATGAGTGAGCCACTGTACCCAAACAATTTCCCTTGTGGATCAATAAAGTTTGTCTAAGTCTATTTTTTCGGCTTGTTCGGCTGTCGTAACACGTCGAACAAATAGTTGTGGCGTTCTGCTTTTTCCTGATCTCTTTCAGTGAGAGCCATCCCAGATTGATCATGTGAGATGCGTAAAACTCCATCCACAGTGCTCCACATATCAATCCTACGTGAGCCAGATTTCAACATGTCTCCTTTTAAAGCGAAATGAGAGAAGTTTGTAACAAGCTTGATGAAGATACAAGGATTAGAAACACCACAAACAAAACTATATACATTCCTTTGCACATTTATGAAAAAGAACCCGTTTAAAAGCTTAAATACAGTAAGTCAATCTTGCATAATGGATACACAGGCCCTCTGGAAAGTGTTGAGTGCAGCGGTTCTGAGGTGAGTGGCCTCTTGCTGACACAGTGACAGTGACATGAACTATCGGGGGCCATTACAGCAGCACACACTAAACACACAATCAATGCTCTGCTCTGGGACGTCAATGCTCGGGCCCATGGGCACAAGAACACAGCTACAGGACCACCATGATTACACTGCAGATGTCTGGAGACGCTGGACAGACCGGGGAGGTGGCGTTTAATAATGGATGAGATACGGTGTGGCAGTATAACTTTTAACAGTATTATATACGAAAGTAATTAAGTTGGAGAAAGTACGGATGCAGAGTGGTTAGTGTTCTACAAAAAGCACACGCTGACACTAACTTGAAGGATGGGTCAAATGCACAAGAGAGATGGTTCAGCTAATAGGGCATTTTAACACGCTCGAAAAATCCGACCATGACCCGGATGTGTGGCCGGGGGTCCTCGGGTTACGACGTTGATCCATTCTTAAGACGCGTCGTAACCCGAATTTTGTCGTAAGTCGGATTTTGCCTTTGATCTTCCAACCAAAGCACCGATAACCTTTCCATCTCAATAATTAGACCACTACGCTGCTTGGTTATCACTGTCGTTTTCATAGGAGCAGATCAGAGCCCACATCAGTTACTTCCGGCAACATTGGGCACGCACACGTGGCCGTCTTCTCCGCCCTACAACCACAACAAAGCGTATTCTTCCGCCGTGCGCCGCGCGCCGTTCGCGTTTGTTTACATCTCTTACCACGCTAAACCGTGTAAGACGGAATGACGCGCAATATATATATATGTATTTTTTAATGGGGGCGCGTTCGTAACCACGAAACGTCGTAAACCGAGACCGTCGTTACCCGAGGACCCCCTGTACTGCTCACTCAAAGTAAACACGTTTATAAAGCAACCGTGCAGAAAAAAAAATTCGCAATAAACCTTCCACATCGGAATCCAAAACTTCTGATACAGTTGACCAGTTGTATAGAGACAAGTTGGATGCCAAAGAAAAGGAGCGTTATATGAACAAACTCAAATTAGTTGGGCAAGAAGATCCATATGAGATGGATTCAAGTTTGTTCAGTGACAGTGGAGATTTGTCGATTCTGCTGCTGTAAGCGATCCCGATATTGTCAATGACCTGGTCTTCTCCCCAAGCCCTGATACAGCACAAGACCTTCAGAGCTCTAAAGGTCTGGAGGCAACAACCAGTTTGTTTGTGGCTGATACGAGAGCGCAAAGTGTGGAAAATTGGAGACAAGCATATTGTGATGGTAAAGGTAGGCATACTTGTATTACATGTGTAACGTGATCAAGTACTGGTATATAGCTTTTTATTATTCACGTTTTGCAAAGATTTAAATATGAACATCGTCTTTCTGCCTCTGTCACCTTGTCTGTCGCCTCCTTTCCTTTGATAATCGCTCTGTCTGTTCACCCCGGTCGGTCACTACTTTAGGTAAACGACAGAACTGCAGGTGTTTTCTCTGTCTGATCTATTGTGACACCGAAGATAGTTGACCATTTTGCTTTTTTTTTTTTTTTACTTGGCTGCATAAGTGCAATGCTTGTTTTGTTTCAAGTATCTCCAAAATGGCCGATTTCCGGATTATGACATCACGTGAAAACGCTCTATAGTTCACTGACAAGAATTTCCAACCTCGTTTCCAGAAACCAGAGTGGAGTTTTGCGGTAATGCTAATGACAACTAGCATGCTAACCGCGCTCCCGCATTACTTCCTGGTTCGCAGACGATAAAAACACATCAAAATTAGATCCAGACAGCACACAGCGCTCCAATTTTGATCCTATGAGCAGTTTTCACCAAATATCTGTACAGAGGGGAGATTGATTTCATATTAATTCATATTCATATTATTACATGGAAAAAAATCGAATACAGTGAACCCTCGTTTATCGCGGGGGTTAGGTTCCAGAAATAGCCCGCAATAAGTGAAATCCGCGAAGTAGGACAATTTTATATTTTACAATTATTCTACATGTTTTAAGGCTGAAAACGCTTCACCAGACACATTATACACCTTTCTGAGACTGGTATTAACATTTTCTCACATTTTTCTCTTGTTTAAACACTCAAACTTTTGTAGATTTTCATTAAAATATATTAATAGTGGGGGGGGGGGCACGTGACACGCGGACACGTGCGCGCGGACACGTGCGCGCGGACACGTGCGCGCGGACACGTGCGCGCGGACACGTGCGCGCGGACACGTGCGCGCAGACACGTGTGTTTGATTTGGTACCACATATCCATGCCATGTGCGAAAGTCGAGTGGAAAGCGACCTGGATATCATTTTGGGCAAGACTCAAGCCAATGCTAACAGTGCCAAACCGCTAACAGACGCCTCTGAGCACCAGTCCTCACCACAAGACCAGGTAAGACCAACCTGCGCTCACAAGAGTTGGTTGCATTTCACCCCGGCTCCAAAATCAGACCGCTATCAATGCGTCGCCAATACTCCACAGCTCTCTAGGACGGGGTCGGGTTCGTCCTCTTGGCGTGACGGGGAAGAGCTCGGGGAAGAGTCTCCTCTGTGCGCGCGAGTGTCCTCCCCCCGCTGCGGGCTCCCTCGAATGCGGCTTTCCCCGCTGCGGCTCCCCAGGCCCGTCCATGTTGATTCTTGGCTCTTCCATGGTCCGACTCGCACTCTCTTCCATGGCTCGTGCAAGTAAACAAAGGCCACACCTCCTGTCACCCAGGCGCTCTCGTGAAGGACATCAGAGACTCTGTCCCTACCATCCCTGGTCTAGACCTGGTTTAGTCCTGGTTTAGACCTGGTTTAGTCCTGGTTTAGACCTGGTTTAGTCCTGGTCTAGTCTCTTAGCTAATCAGGGCGCAGGACAGAATGTTACACTGTAAAAAAAAAAGTTACACTATAAAAAAAATTGGAAAAAAAAAAAAAAAAAATTGGAAAAAAAAATCCGCGAAACAGCGAGGCCGCGAACAGTGAACCGCGATACAGCGAGGGTTCACTGTACAGTCTTTAAATGTTTTGAATGGTTGTTTTTCAAATGCTTTCACTCATTTCACTTTTATTTATTTGGCAATTCAATGTCTAAAATGTCTGTGGAACATTCCAGGCAGAGCAATGGAGATGTCACTGTTCCAACCAACCAAAAAGAGTGCACTTTTAACCTGAACCGTTCTCTCCAAATCTTTCTCATTTGTATGCGTTTTTATAATTAATTAGTTAACACTCAACAAACACACAAAGCTCTGTGCACAAAAAACATATTCGGCATCATAAATAAGATGGTGTTTTAATTATAAATATTCTAGTGCAACTTTTTATTTCCACAATTCATAATTTCAAAGGATAAACAAACGCCACGCTGTTTGAACCATTTTAAACAGATCTCAGCCTTGGTCATTTGTCTTTAGTTTGTATTAGTTTGTAGATAACACTGGCTTCGTTCACATAAATAAAAATAAAAATAGCCAGTCTTTTGATCGGTTCTTTGAAATGAATGGGTCCAAAAATTAGGATCCCATAAAAGAGCCAAAAGTCCCATCACGGATGCTATTTTCTGTATTCAAATAATCTTTACACCCATCTAAATCAGTATATTATGGCACTGTCTTTCTTGTCTCCTGTATATAGCTGTGATTTTATATTACTTATTTTTATTTTGACTTGTACATATACATTTATTTTCATAATTATGTCTCATTTGAGCCGCCACCTTAACGTGGTGGAGGGGTTTGAGTGCCCGAATGATCCCGGGAGCTATGTTGTCGGGGGCTTTATGCCCCTGGTAGGGTCACCCAAGGCAAACAGGTCCTGGGGGACGGGTCAGACCAAGAGCGGTTCAGAAGCCCTTATGATGAGTATTCAATCGAGGTCAGTTACGTCGCCCGGATCGGCGTCACCGGGGCCCCACCCTGGAGCCAGGCCTGGGGTGGGAGCTCGCGAACGAGCGCCTGGTGGCCGGGCCTTTCCCCATGGGGCCCGGCCGGGCTCAGCCCGAAGGAGCGACGTGGGGCCGTCCTCCCGTGGACCCACCACCCGCAGGAGGATCCATAAGGGCCGGGTGCAGAGAGATCTGGGCGGCAGCCGAAAGGCAGGGGCCTCGGCGACCAGATCTCCGGACATGGAGACTAGCTCTGGGGACATGGAATGTCACCTCGCTGGGGGGAAGGAGCCTGAACTCGTGCGGGAGGTTGAGCGCTATCGACTAGATATAGTCGGCCTCACCTCCACGCACAGCCTGGGCTCTGGAACCCAACTCCTTGAAGGGGGCTGGACTCTCCATTTCTCTGGCGTTGCCCGCGGGGAACGGCGGCGGGCCGGTGTGGGCCTACTCATTGCCCCACGGCTCAGCCGCTGTGTGTTGGAGTTCACCCCGGTGAACGAGAGGGTCGCGTCCCTGCGCCTTCGGGTCAGGGACAGGTCTCTTACTGTTGTGTCGGCCTACGGGCCGAACAGCAGTGCGGAGTACCCGGCCTTCTTGGAGTGCCTGGGAGGGGTACTGGACAGTGCACCGACCGGGGACTCCGTTGTTCTCCTGGGGGACTTCAACGCCCACGTGGGCAACGACAGTGACACCTGGAGAGGGGTGATTGGGAGGAACGGCCTCCCTGATCTGAACCCGAGTGGTGTTCTGTTATTGGACTTCTGTGCTAGCCACAGTTTGTCCATAACGAACACCATGTTCGAGCACAAGGGTGTCCATCAGTGCACGTGGCACCAGGACACCCTAGGACGGAGGTCGATGATCGACTTTGTTGTCGTGTCATCTGACCTCCGGCCGCGTGTCTTGGACACTCGGGTGAAGAGAGGGGCAGAGCTGTCAACCGATCACGAGCTGTCAACCGATCACCACCTGGTGGTGAGTTGGGTCCGCTGGCAGGGGAGGAAGCCGGAAAGACCTGGCAGGCCCAAGCGCGTAGTGAAGGTCTGTTGGGAACGTCTGGCAGAGCCCTCTGTCAGGGGCACCTTCAACTCGCACCTCCGGGAGAGCTTCTCCCAGATTCCGGGGGAGGCTGGGGACATAGAGTCTGAATGGGCTCTGTTCTCGGCCTCTATTGTCGATGCGGCCGCCCGTAGCTGTGGTCGTAAGGCCTGTGGTGCCTGTCGCGGCGGCAATCCCCGAACCCGGTGGTGGACACCAGAAGTAAGGGATGCCGTCAGGCTGAAGAAGGAGTCCTATCGGGCCTTGTTGGCTCGTGGGACTCCGGAGGCAGCCGACGGGTACCGGCGGGCTAAGCGTGCTGCAGCCCGGGCGGTGGCAGAGGCAAAAACTCGGAGTTGGGAGGAGTTCGGAGAGGCCATGGAGGAGGACTATCGGACGGCCTCAAAGAAATTCTGGCAAACCGTCCGGCGCCTCAGGAGGGGGAAGCAGTGCTCCACAAACACTGTTTACAGTGTGGGTGGGGAGCTGTTGACCTCGACTGGGGATGTTGTCGGACGGTGGAAGGAATACTTTGAGGATCTCCTCAATCCCGCCGTCATGTCTTCCGAGGAGGAAGCAGAGGCTGGGGACTCGGGGTCGGACTCACTCATCACCCTGGCTGAAGTCACTGAGGTGGTTGGAAAGCTCCTCGGTGGCAAGGCCCCGGGGGTGGATGAGATCCGTCCTGAGTATCTCAAGTCGCTGGATGTTGTAGGGCTGTCTTGGCTGACACGTCTCTGCAACATCGCGTGGCGGTCGGGGACAGTACCTCTGGAATGGCAGACCGGGGTGGTGGTCCCTCTGTTTAAGAAGGGGGACCGGAGGGTGTGTTCCAACTATCGGGGAATCACACTCCTCAGCCTTCCCGGTAAGGTCTATTCCAGGGTGCTGGAGAGGAGAATCCGACCGATAGTCGAACCTCGGATTCAGGAGGAGCAGTGTGGTTTTCGTCCCGGCCGGGGAACACTGGACCAGCTCTATACTCTCCATCGGGTGCTCGAGGGTGCATGGGAGTTTGCCCAACCAGTCCACATGTGCTTTGTGGATCTGGAGAAGGCATTCGACCGTGTCCCTCGTGGGGTCCTGTGGAGGGTGCTCTGGGAGTACGGGGTTCGGGGCCCTTTGTTAAGGGCTGTTCGATCCCTGTATGACCGGAGCAGGAGCTGTGTTCGCATTGCCGGTAGTAAGTCGGACCTGTTTCCGGTGCATGTTGGACTCCGCCAGGGCTGCCCTTTGTCACCGGTTCTGTTCATTATATTTATGGACAGAATTTCTAGGCGCAGTCAGGGGCCGGAGGGGATCCGGTTTGGGAACCACAGGATCTCATCTCTGCTGTTTGCGGATGATGTTGTCCTGATGGCTTCATCAAACCGGGACCTCCAATGTGCACTGGGGCGGTTCGCAGCCGAGTGTGAAGCGGCTGGGATGAAGATCAGCTCCTCCAAATCCGAGGCCATCGTTCTCGACCGGAAAAAGGTGGTTTACCCTCTCTGGGTGGGTGGAGAGTCCTTGCCTCAAGTGGAGGAGTTCAAGTATCTCGGGGTCTTGTTCACGAGTGAGGGGAGGATGGAGCGTGAGATTGACAGGCGGATTGGTGCAGCGTCGGCAGTGATGCGGTCGTTGTACCGGACCGTTGTGGTGAAGAGGGAGCTGAGCCAAAAGGCGAAGCTCTCAATTTACCGGTCAATCTACGTTCCTACCCTCACCTATGGCCATGAGCTTTGGGTAATGACCGAAAGGACGAGATCGCGGATACAAGCGGCCGAAATGAGTTTCCTCCGCAGAGTGGCTGGGCGCACCCTTAGAGATAGGGTGAGGAGCTTGGTCACACGGGAGGAGCTCGGAGTAGAGCCGCTGCTTCTCCACGTGGAGAGGAGCCAGCTGAGGTGGCTCGGGCATCTGTTCCGGATGCCTCCTGGACGCCTCCCTCGGGAGGTGTTCCGGGCATGTCCCACCGGGAGGAGGCCCCGGGGAAGACCCAGGACACGCTGGAGGGACTATGTGTCCCGGCTGGCCTGGGAACGCCTTGGGGTCCCCCCGGAGGAGCTGGAGGAAGTGTCCGGGGTGAAGGAAGTCTGGAGGTCCCTGCTTAGACTGTTGCCCCCGCGACCCGGCCCCGGATAAGCGGAAGAAAATGGATGGATGGATGGATGTCTCATTTGACACCAGTCTCTTGCTATGTTTTTTGCTATACAATCTATTTTTGTTACTCTCTGTTATATATTATATTGTGATGAGGGAGCTACTGTATTCAAATAATTTCCCATGTGGATCAGTAAAGTTTGTCTAAGTCTCAGGCTGTGTCCCATTACTCTGTCTTACCCCTTCCCCTTTATCTATGTCTTTGTCTTGCCCCTCGATACCGAGCTGAGAGGGCTCGGGGTACGAATGTTCCCCTAAGAAATTGGACGCCACTCGATTACCGTTTGCGTCATCATCCCTTGCCTCTACCTGCTGTTACGTCTACAGAGGCGACAACAATTGACGCAAACAAACGTAAAAACAAATGTCAAGGATTATCGGGTACCTCAGCTCAACAATAAAACTAGCTTCAGAAAAAAAGAAGTTTACCGCACACTCGCTTGACTTTACTCTCTTTCCCCCAAGTAGTGCCAGGTGTGACTAAATGCCATCCGGTCACATGTTCCTTCACTTAGTCATATTTTTTAAATGCAATATATCTTACATATATACAGTAGGAAAACAGACATAACACTGGCACTACTCAGGCGAACCTGATGACGCTGTAGAAGCGAAACACGTTGTTTGCTAAGCCTAATAAAAAGAGTAAAGCCTAATAAATAGAGTAAAGTCAAGCGAGTGTGTTAAACTTCTTTTTGGGGGGGAATTATTCAATGTTCCTGTTGTTACCATCACCTGGAAGCTCTGCAAGGAGTTTTGAACTTTTGAAAAAAACTAGCTTGTTTATACATGAAAGTTCGATGAAAACGATAACGTCGGCTAAACAGACTTCACTTCAATTAAAACCGCAACAACAGTTCACTAAAAGTAACGAACATAAGCGTCATAATTGGAAACCTGCTAAACTGTTAATCGATAATTACGACTGCTGAAAATACATTTATGAGACTCTTTGGCTGGTCGATGTGACACTGCCGTCCTGATCCCAAAACCTGCCTGATCTTGTAGGCGTACCCCTGGTGGAGAGCTTACGTCGTCTCAAGGGGTATGTAGCCCGAGGTCGTGGCCCGAGCCCTTGAACAAATTTAGAATCAGGACACCCCTTGCCCTCGCAAAACCAAGACAGTAAAATGGGATGAAGTTTCAACATGATAAAGGTTATGTTCTTACTTTTGACTACTGATGCATTTTGCCCAATTCATATGATCAAAACCAGGAACCTGATACCACAATGCAACCCAAGCCTCTATAAATGTCGACTGCTCCGATACTCTGCCTGGGTACACATTGTGAACAGCAGCTCCATTACTCTCTGTGTACGAGCTGTGGGTTTTCAAGGACAGCTGGGGAACCAGACCATGAGTGACGTGACCTTTCACCTTAGAGACAAGGAAGAACACAGCCCCGGGTGCGGATCCGACAGAGCATGGGTGACAGACATTATAAAGGGCGCATAGGGTTAAACGGCACGTGTCACGGAACGCTAGCGTGTGTTGATGCTACATATTGTGTAGGCTATGACATTTGCTTTCTGCATATAGGCTAAGTCACGGGTTAATTGATTCTGTGTAATGAATGGTAGTACTCAAAGGTAAAGTTGGATTTTTAGAACACACCCATAGTCTTTTTATTCAATCCAAGCTCCTAAAGATTCCTGACCTTGCAAAATATTATACACTGATAATATTATTTAAAGCATTCAACAATGTACTACCAAGTCATCTACAAAGCTTGTTCAAAATGAGAGAGAGAACTCATAATTTAAGAAGGTGCGGAAATTTCAAATTGCCAAATGTTCGAGCTACCCGTAAACGTTTCTGTGTGTCGACATGTGGTGTAAAACTCTCGAACAGTCTGGATACACGGGTCAAGAAATGCCAAAATATCGATAAATTCAAGTTCTTATATAAACATGTGGTCTGGTCACAGTTTATAGAGAGTGGGTCTGAATATTAGAACAAACTGCATTCTGTAGAGCTGCTTTATGTTTGTCGTTTCTGCACCATTGCACTCAAAACATGCTCCAGGTAAAATCCTCCAGCTTAGGTCCTGACCAAGCCGAGCAATAAGATCATGGAGATGGGTTCCCGGGCGCCTGAAAGACGAGCTGCCCACTGCTCCTGATGGATGGGTCAAATGCAGAGAAATAATTTCCCTACGGGGATGAATAAAGTCTGTCTTCTTCTTCTTCTTTGTTCTGTTCATCACATTACTTGTATCTGCGTCTGTTTCTATTGTTGATATCCTTAGTTTCTTTACCATTGTTGGTTTCCTTTTGTATTATTGCAATATGACGACAGTTATGTTACCAAGTTATAACAGTGACTCATTGTCTTCACTTGTAAATAGTTCATATGGTCTAATATAAAATGTCCAAAGAATGCAAAAAAAGCCTCATTATGTTAAATTAGAAGAGGGTGTAAAGTCTGCCCCCATGACCCAGAAATGGAAAAGCAGAAGAAGATGGATGGATGGGATTAAATAAGTTTTCTTCTTCCCACTCCTTTGATGACTGCACTTTTAAAAAGAGTATAAATTGCTTACTTGCCCAAAATAAAAAATAAAAATAGTTACTTCTATGGCTAGAATTATACTCATATTTACAAGTGTACACCTGCCAAAGTACTTGAAGGTCCTGTATTATACATTGAGCTTTATAATGCTGTTGCCTCAAGAAAAACATACCTGGAGTTGTGTTTTGTTTCATTCACACATGTTTGAGTAATCATTTTTTTATTAGTCTGTTTACATTTCCAAAGCTCAAAATACTCTGTTCTGTTCCACTCATGAAGTGGTAGTTTTCAAGTTAACAGCTCCCTTTTACCTTTTGTTCAGTAGAGATTGGCAATTCCAGGGCTGAAATTATCCAAATGATTCAAGTGAAGGTACATGGAGTTTAAAAACACAGTGGAGCACTTCCTCTATTACCACAAGTGCTATAATGTATGCAATTTACAATCTTAAAAAAAACAACAGTGGTCCAAAGTTATTCCTCCCTTACCTTACACATTTACAAGGGGTCAGAGTGCGGTTTTGCTGCCATGGTAAATCAAATAGCGACTAGAAAGCTAAAACACATTTCCTGATTATCAGAGAATACAGTGCTTTATAATCAGAGGCAGCGCTGACTTATTCTAACCTCAAGAGCTGCTTATACAATATATAGCTCTGGAAAAAAATAAGAGACCACTGCAAAATTATCTTTTTTTTCTGATTTTACTACTTATAGGTATGTGTTTGGGCAAAAGGAACATTTTTGTTTGAGTCTATAAACTACTGACAACATTTCCCCCAAATTCCAAATAAAAATATTATCGTTTAGAGCATTTATTTGCAGAAAATGACAAATGGTCAAAATAACAAAAAAGATACATGTTTTCAGACCTCAAAAAATGCAAAGAAACAAGATCAAATTCATTTTAAAACAACATAATACGTATGTTTACACTTAAGAAGAGTTCAGAAATCAATATTTGGTGCAATAACCCTTATTTTTAATCACAGCTTTCATGCGTCTTGGCATGCTCTCCACAAGTCTTTCACATTGTTCTTGGGTGACTTTATTCCACTCCTGGTGCAAGAACTGAAGTAGCTCAGCTTTGTGTTTGTGTTGGAATTCAACATACGCTGGAATGGAATGGCTGTAATACATGTAGAGATGCTGATTTCAGGAAAAAATGCAGTGGTCTGTTATTTTTTCCAGAACTGTATACGTACTGGGGCAAGACACATTTGGCTCTGATACATGGGGAAAAATCAGGTACAGGCCCTTTGTACGTAACCACTGACCCTGTATTAAGTTTAATCTGTGTACCCTTTAAGTGCCTGGGGCCAAAACACCTCACATATGAGAGACGGTATTGATCACATCTTATTGTCTTTAGTTGTTGTCCTCAAGGCTATGGCAAAGACTCTGGAACATTTCTGGAGCTGGTTAATATAAATATCCTTGGCAATTGTTTCACACAATTTCACAGGGAATGCATTGTGTAACTTTTCGGGTGATTTGCCAGTTGCTTTTCTCCATAGAGATGTTATTGCTTTATCTCCAATATTCCAAAGTATGGCATTTAACTTTTCAGTCTCCATAGAAACTAGCAGCAGATGCCACCAGGCCTATTTACAGATGAGATCTTTGAAGAGGCGACCTCACTCACAGGCAGAATATTTTTAAAGGTATTTTAAAGGTATTTTTGAGCAATAAAAACACCAATAATTGAAGTTAATTGAACTGAACAGTACAGGTAAAGCAATAGCATGAAAAGTTACCTTGTTGCATTCACATTCTGGAATTTCAAGTCATGATTTATCCTGTATCCTGTATAAATTTATGGGAGATTCATTGGTTTTGACAAGGAAACACAAGGAAATGGTTTTGACAGAAATCTCCAAACATATGAAACACAATTAAGTCGAGCCTTCAATTTGCCATATTAATCTTGTGTCTTATTGTCCTTTCAACTGACAAAACCCAGATCTTTGGATTTGAATAATGGCGCCACTTTGGACTTGTGTGGTAGCTTTTGTTTCATGTGGAGAGGCCCAGTAATTATACCATTACATGAACCATAAACTAGAACAAATCTGAAATCTGAAACAACAAATTCCATCTTTGATTTATTCTCTGACCTCAGTTTTCTCAGCCTTCTGGAATATTATGTGCGCCATTAATATGAACCCAACCTATAAGGAAAATACACATATTTCAGTCATGTTCTGTCCTATGGTGTGGAATAATATCCAGTTAGGTGGCAAAAGGAGAAATTCAATTTGTCAACTGGACAAAAGTTTATTTGGTCGAATATGTTTCGCAGCTCATCCAAGCTACTTCTTCATTCATTTTTTCATTTATTTATTCATTTCGAGCAGGTCAACACAAGGAAATAAATACATGTAACCAATATACTGTCAAATACATTTGGGTTTTTTTTTGTTCAAAAAGGAGTGGGAAGAAGAAAACTTACTGAATCCCACCCCTGTCTTCCAAAACATAACTTAAATTATTAATTAGCTTCCTTATCAGCTCAATTCCATTCTTGTACCAAAAAAAAACAAAAAACCCCAAAAACAAAACTGATACAGAAGTGCCATTTGACGATTCATTCAAACTCGTCTCTCTGTATTCAGACCAGACCATGTCTTTATACAAGAACTTAAATTTGTGAATATTTTGGCAGAGCTTTTGCTGTAAATCCAGAACATTCCACATTTTTACCCCACACACAGTCACACAGAAACTTTTACGAGTTTTTCTAACATTAGTCAAAATGAAGTTTCCATAACCTCTCAAATGATAAATGTTCTCTTTAAGAGCAAAACATTTTGGCAAATGTTTTGGCAATTGTTTATTAGATGCTTTAAAATCACTGTATAATATTTTACAAGGTTATTAAATTTTAATAACTTTGACTGAGTAAAAAGATCATGAGTGTGTTCTAAGAAGCCTATTAAATCTGCAGTGGGAGTGGAGCGTGGGTATTGTTAGCAGAACCATTCAGGGCCATAATGGGTGTTTTCACACCTCTGGACCTGACCTGCTGCCCTATTGTTTTGATTTAGGTTTGAGGATAGAGTTATAGATGGGAGACAAATGACGTCTGAGACCTCAATTTCTGTTCAAGGAAGGATTCTATTTCTTGACAAAAATAGCCTCTTTAACTCCCCTGTCAAACCAGTTCACCTATTCGACCAAACGTATTTGATCAAATAAACTTTTAACCAAATAAACCAGCTGACAAATTTAAATTCTCCCTTTGCCATGGATTCTCCCTGGACGACTGAGGGATTCTACACACAATATCCAGTTACCATATGATCGCCAAACCCTGCTATCCCTGTAGTGTAGACGTCTACAAACATGTTCTGAAATGCATGGATTCTTGTATTAGTTTATCAGTTTCTATTTCAGTCTTCTCTCAGATGTGGAACAGAGCGTTTTGAGCTTTGGAGACAGACTAATAATAAAGGGCTACTCAAATATATGTGGCATGTCATGTTTTTGATGAGGTAACAATTTTCTAACATGGCTCACAAGAGTCAGTAATAACATCATAAACAATAACGAAATTCCCAACTGTTATGAGATATTTCCTAAATCTGTTCAGCGTCAGTAAGATATGTGACCTCAATATTGCAAAAATACTTGGCAAGATTACTCACAGTCTACTTGAGCTCAAAACTTTTTAGGAAATGTCTCTGGAATATGATCATGAAGTTCTTGGCTGTGGAGTTTTGAGGTCAGCTGCAGAGGAACTTGGCGCAGGTTTAATCAGTTTTCGCAAAGTGCAGAAATAGGGTGAAGGTCATGGCTCTGTGTGGATCACTCCAATCCAACAACAAACTGAGAAGAACATTTGGAATGGCAATATTTATGAAAACACAAATATGATGAACCCAACCCTATTTCCTATACTAGATCATATAAAGAGTGGATGGTTATTAGCATTTGTAACATTCAGTATTTCTTAATTTGTGAAAGATTATGTGAATGATTAAGTTCATTTAAAGTTGTGAAAAGCTCTTTTTACCTCATCATGATGAAAAATTACGAAACTCAGAATGTTGTTGTTGTTGTTTAAAGGGATAGTGCGTTTTTTTATGTTAATCTGTATGGGTTTCCTTCTAAAAGTTATGTGTGTTGACACCGGCTTACCTCTGACACTCTCAGCTTATCCCGGTTCGGCTCGCTTTCTGGAGCTCAGGTAATTAGGTCCGGTAACTTCTTTAAACATTAAATAAAGCTTGTTTTTCTTCTCAAAACAAAACATTTGTCCGAAAGGTGATATAGTTGCGTCCCAAACAGTTGTCAACGAAACATCCAGCAGCGAACTAAGCGATCGCGTAAACTTCCCCTTGCGGTGGACCGCATCTGCGGTACACTTCCGCTAAAGGTGATCAGGCTAATACAGCTGATATGCGCGCTGTGATACAAGTCGCCAGACACAATACGCGATCGCTTAGTTTGCTGCTGGATGTTTCGTTGACAACTGTTTGGGATGCAACTATATCACCTTTCGGACAAATGTTTTGTTTTGAGAAGAAAAACAAGCTTTATTTAATGTTTTAAAGAAGTTACCGGACCTAATTACCTGAGCTCCAGAAAGCGAGCCGAACCGGGATCAGCTGAGAGTGTCAGAGGTAAGCCGGTGTCAACACACAGAACTTTTAGAAGAAAACCCATACAGATTAACATTTAAAAAAAAAAAACGCACTATCCCTTTAAGTGAGGAATAACTTTGAACCAAACCATTTAAAATTAATTAGTTCTGTTTTTCATGTTTTTAAGAAAATAAAAATCAGGTACAAAATAAAATAAATACCACTTAATACAATTCCACCCTTAACCTTTACTATTTTATTACAGTTTATGTTACAATACACACTAAAAAAGCATACAATAAAACAATCTGCAACCAGACATTTGTAATAATTATATATAATTTTCATTTATAGAACAATAATTTTGGTCCCAATATTGATCCCTGTGGTATTCCATCAGATCCAGGTTTAGATTTTGAACACACATGCACAAAAACCTAAGCTAATCTTCCAGCTAGGAACAAACCCTAAAAATAGCCAAAGATCAGAAAAAGGATTGAAAGATGGATCAAATAATGGACCTTATCACTTTGGGTCCACTGTTACTAGTCCTTGTCCAGGTTAAATTCCAGGTTTAGTCCTAGTTTTGATGTCTGAACACAGCTTTTTTTTCTAAATTATTTGATTAAACAGAGGGTTATTATTCAAAATTGACTTTTTGGAGCTACCATGTTATAATGTTGTTGTTGTTCTCTCATAAAAACCATGCATGTTTTAGTAATCTACTAATTTCTCCCAGGTACTATTCAAACTCTTTTTACGGTGAGCTGTACGGTCATATCCAAAGCTCAACCCACAAACCTACGTCACCCATGCTCCCACACGGCAATCTTCCATAAATATGCAAAAAGCGTGATACAAAACAGTACACTACAACTACACAAACCTGATGAGAGGTGCAGTAGTTTAATTTCTAGTTTAATTTCATGAACTCAGAACGTCAAAAACTGAAACTAAAACTGACTAAACTGAAACTCATTAAACTTCTTAAAGTTGTTTTCGGCAAATATGGCATTTTCAAAACAATAAAAGGAAACATGGTGATCTAAATAAGTTATGTGTTAGCCGTTAATACCCCATAGAATTGTAATACCTCATAGAATTATAATACCACCTTTTTACTACACAGATGTTCTATATTACCTTTCAGCTCTTCTAACGTGAATTATTGTACAAATTTATGGTCTATGCTACAAACCAGAATATATTTTCATTCACGCATAATTTGAACTAAAGTCCTTGAAATGATTTTGTCATTTTTAACCAGCTCAAACATCATTTTCCCTTTCCCTCTTGTCTAATAAAGCTTCTGGGGCCCTTCTCTCTCCTGAGCCTGCTCCGGTCTACGCCTGTCTGCTCCTGGCACGACTCCTAATGGGCACGCTCCCTCGGCTCGTTACCCAGGCGCATAAACCAGGCCTTTTATGTGGTGCCAACAAGCTCCGCTCCGCGAGAATAGAAGAATCAAGCGCCTCCTCTCGACTAGAAAAGAGGATTCTCATGAAATACTGTGGAAATATGGGACCCCGTGTTGGTTTTATGGGTAAGGCTATTGGAGGGTTAGTTTGGCAAATGTTGTGGCATATTTGGCACCCCAGAAAGATAATTGGACAAAAGGTTTTTTAAATGAGACTCAAATGCTAATTGTTGCCTCTGTGTTAATAAGTCAATAGAAATGGATTAAAAATAAATCTAAATAAATAAATAAAACACCTAATCCAACGCTCTAACCCCAAACTTTACCATTACTTTACATGTGCAAACAGACAATAAATACATACACAATAAATAAATAAATACAGTTTCCATTTATATAACAATAATTTTGGTCCTAATATCGATCCCTGTGGTATTCCATAGGTATTCTTATGAAAATCAGTCAGTAAACCTAGCTAAAGAACTGAAGGAGGGGCCAAAAGTTGCCAGGACCTTGCTGCACTGACACTAGTCCTTGTCTAGTCCAGGTTATGTTCCATGTTTAGTCCCATTTTTGTGAATAGACGAATCAAACACCTCCTCTCAACTAGAAAAGAGGATTCTCCCAAATATACTGTGGAAATATGGGACCCCGTGTTGTTTTTTTGGGTAAGGCTGTTGGAGGGTTAGTTTGGCAAATGTTGTGGCATATTTGGCTCCCCCAGAAAGATAACTGGACAAAAGGTTTTTAAATGAGACTCAAATGCCAATTGTTGCCTCTATGTTAATAAGTCAATAGAAATGGTGCACATGGTGGTTATAGTATGCCAGTATTTGTAAAGAGGATTAAAAATAAATCTTCAAAATAAATAAATAAAACACCTAATCCAACGCTTTAACCCCAAACTTTATGATGTTATTATACGTGCAACCAGATATTCTTAAATAAATATTTACAGTTTTCATTTATATAACAATAATGTTGGTCCCAATATTGATCCCTGTGGTATTCCAGAGGTAGTCTTATGAAAATCAGTCAGTAAACCTAACTAAAGAACTGAAGGAGGGGCCAATAGATGGACCTTGCAGCACTGATACTAGTCCTTGTCTAGTCCAGGTTATGTTCCCAGGTTTGTGAATAGACGAATCAAACACCTCCTCTCAACTAGAAAAGAGGATTCTCCCAAATATATGGGACCCCGTGTAGGTTTTACGGGTAAGGGTAAGGCTATTAGAGGAGACGTTTGGCAAATGTTGTGGCAGAAAATGTTTTTTAAATGAGATTCAGATGCCAATTGTTGCCTCTGTGTTAGTAAGCCAGTAGAAATGGTGCATAAATTGATTATAGGATGACAGCAGTGTAAAAGTGGACAACAAATAAATGAAAAATCCATTAAATAAATACATACCTGATTCCTTTGATTTGTGCGATGCTGTGGTGGGAGATCCGTGATAGAGCAGAGATGACCTGCAAGGCAAAAAAAAGATTGTAAATTAGATAAATATGCAACTGAACAGTAAGTTAGAATTGAAAAACACAATACTGCCAAATTTAGAGCGACCATTTCCAAAGTTGAGAATCCAACATCCAAATAATATGCAAGTTAAAAGAAATACCAAAGATAAAATAAAGTTTGACATTTTTATATCGTGCTTTTCCAACTTCAAGACACTCAAAGCGCTTTACATCAAGGAACAAGCACTGAATCGCACCGCCAACCTGTGGGTCAGAGGATCTCATGGCTCTACTAATGATCCTTTATGCCAAGAGCGGGATTCAAACAGCCGACGTTCGGAACAACGGATAAACACTAAAACCAACCGTCCCCATAGTTCAAACTGCTTTCCTTTTCTATCAAAACATTATAGCCAGTCATCTTTAATTTGGTGGTTCATTTTGTGGTTTTCGTATCTTTTTTATTTACTTTTATTTTTATTTTAAATGAATCCAATGCATGATGGTTCAAGCCCTCCTACAGCTAATGCAAACTGCCATTATGTCCTTGGACAAGACACTTCACCCACCATTCTTTTCTTGGTCTTTGTTCTAAATGGATAAGTGCGTTATGTGTGAAGGTCTAGGGTAAGAAATGTTCCTTGAGCTGGCTAGAAAAAAACTAATTCTTGACTAAATGTTGCGAAGAATTTTATTTATTTATTTATTTATTTGATAGGGACAATGCACATTAATGAACATAAGTATAAAACAAATGTAAATATGCTGAATTTTAGCTACAAAGCTAGTTTTCATCCGTAGTCCCTAGGCAGGCAAATACATAAAAATACAACATACAATACAAGCAGCACAAACAAAAGTCTAGTGGTCACATGACTGGTTGGTTTTCAGCAATAGTTTCAGTTGTGTTTTAAAACTGATCAGTGTAGGGCTCTCCTGTATGTGCAGAGGAAGACTGTTCCAGATGTTAGTGGCCCTCACAGAGAGAGTGTTCTGACAGTGTTTAGTTATGAAGACCACAAATTGCTGTCAAAACCGCCATCAAGAGTAGAATATGTGAGTATACTTGCAATAATTTCCCATTATAATCCAATTTCAATGAGCAAAAAACATCCTTGTAACATAATTTTACAATCCTTCCTCCCCTCCACAACAACCATCCCCATAACTCTCTGATTTAACACATTTACGTCTGTGTAGATTTACCAGCTCCAATTCGTCACAGCACACCGCCCTGCCCCAGAAGCTGTACAGATGGTGCGCTTGTCCCCCACACACGGCAACAGGAGTGCACCCGTCGGCCCGGCGTACCCGCCCAGCCCGGCCCAGAGCCCCTAAACCATCCTGGCACAGCTCATTACCCTCTCAAAGACGGATCTGGATGCGCACACCATGACATAGCCAGATGTCCCCACTAAACTGTTATGTCAATGTGTCTCCTGGCAATGATGTCGTCAAGTAGTGCTTAGCATACGGGGGAGAATGCAGGGTTTCAGTGAATTTTATATACAATTGTTTGTTTTATTGTGCTCATAAATCAAGGGTTCTGCATTTTTTTGTCAGTTAAGTTCCAATTAAGGGATTTATTGTTTAATTTCCAAAACTATAATGCATTTGCCAACAACAATAATAACTGATGATACTATGACTTATTATTATGCAAGTGTTGGTATTTATATTAATTTAATGCTGGTTTGTGATGCCGTACCATAAAACTAATCATATTCCTCGCGTCTAAATCAACCATAGACTGTATAATAGAAGTGGACTCCAGTCAAATGAAGCTCACCAAGGCAAGCAGTTATAGGAGCGAATTTGGGGCAGAGTTCTATATTAGGAATAGGAATTTACTTATGGACAAAATAGCAAAATAAAAGCACAAGGATAATGTAGAGCGGGTTATACGAACATTTTAAGACCAAAAAAAGACAAGGCTCACTGCAGCAGTTACAGAGAAAAGGGTTACATTTTTTCTATTTAAAGTGAGTGGGAACCAGAGTCGATGGAGCTGGAAGAGCGCCCATGCTCACTTCCTATTTGGAACACAGCAGCTAGCAGGTTAGCTATATAACTAACCTGCTAGCTGTCTGGGGAGAATGCAGGGTTTCAATGGATTTTACATACAATTGTTTGTTTTATTGTGCTCATAAATCAAGGTTTCTGCAATTTTTTGTCAGTTAAGTTCTAATTAAAGGGATAAATTGGGTTTCTGGATACTAAACATAGACCATAGATTGTAAAAGGACATAGCTAGCCTGATAACTGCTGCATTCCAAATAAGAAGTGAGCATGGGCACGATTCGGCTCCACTGATTCTGGCTCCAATTCATTTTCTATTGCAAAACCGGTGCCCCTCTCTCTATAAATGCTGCTTTCAGGTTCCTCATTTTGGTCTTAACATTTTCATATGAACCCGCTCTTAATGATCCTGGCATTTTTATTTCACAATTCCATCCGTAAATCAAGATATGAACATTTATAACAGACCAGTGAATCAATTACCAATAGGCTTGATTGACAATGTGGCTAAGCGAAGGGGCGCTACCTTCAACACCCTTGCATCTGATTGATTGATCTTTGGTTCCTATGATACTCACACTCAGATTTCCAAATATAAATGTTGGCTGTTGGCCTCAATAACTACTAGCCTCGACAAGCTTCATTTGACTGGAGCTATGGGTGACGTCACACTCCCTCAGTCCACTTCTTTATACAGTCTATGACTTAATCTTGAAATAAACTAATCCACAATGGCAAATGCAATTGAATAACAGAGAAAAAAGAAAGAAGGGACAAAAACATACCTTAGACAAACTTTATTGATCCACAAGGGAAATTGTTTGGGTACAGTAGCTCACTCATTAAATATAATATATAACAAAGTAACAAAAAAATAGATGAACCTGGACTAAACCCAAGCTGTCAAACTAAGTACTGAATGAGGCCTAAACCAGGACTATATCCAGACAAAACGAACTTCAAACTTGGACTAAACTAGGACATTAAAACCATAGCTTACAGATGGATTTTCTAACTCATTCTTGGTCGCACATACTATAGTAGTTGACTTTATAATGACTAATGGCAGTTAATAGCCTTAATAAAGCATGGAAAAAGATTATTTCATACTGAACTGAGCACGGTCATGGAGAGCCTCACAGCAAGAAAGTTCTGAGTTTGACTGCTGTAATACTCTCGATAATAAGACAAAACTTTGATATCAGTTAGTCATTTCTGGGAAGACCATAGTTGAAATAGCTGGATTAATGTAAACCCAAATCACCAATCCTTCACACCACAGCAGAACCACGAGCCTCTCCATCTCCTCCTCTTCACCATCGTCAGTTAACCCATGAAGTAAACACCAGCATCTCATTCATTTAACGTTGTCTCGTAGTTGTTGGGATAAGGATACTTCAGAACCTATAAGAGCCATTGACCAAAATCTCTATTGGAGCAGGTGGCGCCTTCATCAGGAGAGCTCAGACAGAGTGGTATTAGCCAAAGAGCTCTTTACCCAGCGTATGCAGACAGTTCAATAGAGTCTGGACACTTAGCACTACCATCGCCAAACTGAAACAGGTACTTACAAAGTCTAGCCTTCTTTTTCAGACATTTTAAAGTGCCAAATATAATAAAAATGTGTTAAATGGCTTGGTGAATGGATTGTTGTGGAAAGTTAAGGGTCAACGATGAGCCTCGAGCCGGAGAGGACAGTTGGCTGACTGTTTGCTTGCCCAGAATGCTCAGGTTCTGCTCAATCACAGACGTTTTGCAATATTCGTCTAAAATTGCTTTATAAAAGAAACAAGTCCACTGTTAGAAAACCGCAGCGCACGCATTGCACAGCTTCAAACTGGAATCATAAGCCCCAAAGCAAACAACAGAGCGAGCGATATTAACCCCCCAACAACCTGTTTACTCGTCATGGTAAACCAGCGCCGTCATTTCTAATACGTCTGAGTAATACGTGCAATAAAAACAACCGTAAAAATAACACGACGCAATGAAATCCCATAATAAAGCTTGAAAAATAATAGCCTCCATTAAAATACTAAACAAATGAATCAGATCTAACAAGCCCCAGGAAGTAGAACGGCGTGAAATACAATTATACAAAGTCCCCACGGCGGAGCGGAGGCTGTCTGTGGAATCCTTATGCAGTGGCTGTTATGTTTAAAGCGCGGTATAAATCTGTAGTGTGGCTGGCGTTTATAGCCTAAGTGTGGACAGGCAAACAGGTCACTCATTAGCATGGATCTGTGCCGCAGGGAGGCACGTACTCGCTGCAATTTACTTATTCTTCCGTTATTTTCAGTGATACAGGGTTGTAACAATATAAGAAAAAAAGAACAAAATCTTGCCATATTACAGAGGCTCTGCCAGGTTTTCTTCCATGCACTCGAGCAAAATTAGAAGTCTGTGTAAGCCTCAGTCGTCCAGGTAGGATCTATAGCAAAACAAATTCAATTCCGTCAACTGTAAATCACAAACACGATGAGGGACAGATGAGATAATACTCCCTACAACTGTACAACTCACCCTTGTGAAACAGATAATACTCCCTACAACTGTAATAACAGCAATAGCATGGTTACAAGCTCTGAAAAGTCAATTTTGCAGAAGAGGTCTGCTTTAACACCACAATATAACTCCTTTCCATCCACTCTAGGAACACGGTAATATGGTAAAAGCATGGACTAATATCTTTATCTCAGTAATCCCCCAGTCTGCGATATACACTTGGCATTCTCTCCCCCACATTCGACCCCTTCTGTTGGCTTCTGGACCAGCAGTAATTCACAACACCTGCTACGGCGCACCAAAAGCAGGGTCTGGTGCGCGTCTGTGGGGCAGAGTCCGGGGCAGGAGGAGGGGTCTTCTTGGATAAAACAGGTTTCGTAGGATTAAAACAGGACTTCGTAGAGCCAAATGTTTGCAAATACGCCATCGTTTACCGGGGCTGTTGCCATCTTAGAGAGGGACCTGGTGTTGTTCGAGGGGCTTATGGTGAAAAATGTCAGTGAAATGTATTATATGACTTACAAAAAAAGGCGACGTTCCGGGTACTACCACCGGGAGGAGGCCCCAGGGAAGACCCAGGACACGCTGGAGGGATTATGTCTCCCTGCAGGTCTGGGAACACCTGGGAAGCCCCCCGGGAGGAGCTGGAGGAAGTGTCCGGGGTGAAGGAAGTCTGGGAGTCCCTGCTTAGACTGTTGCCCCTGTGACCCAGCCCAAGATAAGCGAAAGAAAATGGATAGATGGATGGATGGACAAAAAAAGGCACTGATGATACAATTCTTTCTGCTCTCTCATGCTAAAGGAGAGAGCTTTTAAGAGAGAGTTTAGCTAGTATCATTAATTAAAAAAAACACTCAAAAAAATGTATTTGCATTTTGCCTGGTTAGGCGAGTCGTAGGTAAAACTCCGGACTCAGTTTTTAAGCACCGTACACAGTGAATGCATGCCTCTTTTAGCAAAGTATTCATGGGGGATCAGGGCTTCATTTGTTTAGTTTAGTTTCCATTATACAGATGCTCCTCAACTTACGAACGAGTTACGTTAAAGACACCCGTTCGTTAGTTGAATTTGTTCGTATGTCGTTATATGATTAAGGCTTGTATAAGTTATCTATATGGATTCGTACTGCAAAAGACAATAAAAAAAGCAAAAGACAATAAAGCCACAAGAATGCCTATGTGTTCCTTAAATGACTTTTTTGCACTAGTAACCATGTTATAACATTATTCCCTCATCAAAAACATACCTGCCATTGTATTTGTATTAATTGACGGATGTTTCATTAATACTGTTTACAAGGTCCTCATCCTTTAAGCACTCCACTTCAAATTTCTCAGGATTGCTATGTCACAGGTTAAGTCTTCTACAAAGTTTTTAAGTCCATAAATCATCGACAAACTCTTTCTGTCGTCAAATCTTGTTCATACCAACTACACGATTGGATTGGCATGTTGGAGGCAAGCTAGCGTTTGTTTTTCTCCCCATATCACGCAGGCAACTTGGACTCAAAATGCTACACAAAAGAATGCAGTCAAATGCAAACAACTTGGTTCAGTTCAAAAGAAAGCATCCTCCAAAAATATCCTCCAAAACTGGGAAATACTCTAATGGGAAAATAGGCTGAGAATAACTCAGAAACAGATTCTTCAAATGGGGAATAATGCAGAATTACACAAATCGCAAACAGCAGAAATCAGACTCAGAGTTTCAGATACAGAGCTACAGAGTCTCTTGACTGGACGACAATCGAGCCAGAACTGACTGGGCAGAGGGAGTTTATATAGACGACCCTGGGGTGATTGGGGAATGAGCATCAGCTGCAGGAAAAACAGGGAGGAAGCAAATGGACTGGATCAGGCTAAGAAATGGAGCTGGACTGGGGATACAGGGAACATTTAAACGTACAGTATTTGATATTTTATTACTTATTTTTCTATTTTATTTTGACTTGTGCATATACACTTATTATTATTTTTATTTTTATAATTATGTCTCATTTGACACCGTTGTCTTGCTGTCTTTTTTGCTATTCCATCCATTTTTTGTTACTTTGTTACATATTATATTTGATGAGTGAGCTGTACCCAAATAATTTCCCTTGTGGATCAATAAAGTTTGTCTAAGTCGAAAACAATAGGCAAAACTGTGACACCCTATGGTAATTCCCTCTGCTGCCAGTGGATGTGCGCTAACACGAATCCTGATAAGAGAACACCTTAAGGCTATAAATCCATGTGTGATTTCCAACAACAATTTACCTTAGATTCAGCTTCAAGGCCCCCTACAAAATGTATGGGACCCTTAGTATGTAGAGGTCTGGAAAAAAAATAAGAGACCATTGCATTTTTTTCTGAAATCAGCATCTCTACATGTATTACAGCCATTCCATTCCAGCGTCTGTTGAATTCCAACACAAACACAAAGCTGAGCTAATTCAGCTCTTGCACCAGGAGTGGAATAGTCACCCAAGAACAATGTGAAAGACTTGTGGAGAGCATGCCAAGACGCAGGAAAGCTGTGATTAAAAATAAGGGTTACTGCACCAAATATTGATTTCTGAACTCTTCTTAAGTGTAAACATTAGTATTATGTTGTTTTAAAATTTGATCTTGTTTCTTTGCATTGTTTGAGGTCTGAAAACATTAAAGGTTATTTTAACCATACGTCATTTTCTGCAAATAAATGTTCTAAACGATAATATTTTTATTTGGAATTTGGGGGAAATGTTGTCAGTAGTTTATAGACTCAAACAAAAATGTTCCTTTTGCCCAAACACATACCTATAAGTAGTAAAACCAGAAAAACTGATAATTTTGCAGTGGTCTCTTATTTTTTCCAGAGCTGTACATAGTGATAATTAAGCTAACAATGCCACTGCTAGTCCCTCTGGAATAACCAAGAGACTCAGAGCCAAATATTAGCAAACAAACACAACCTCTCCTGCGCACATTTCCAGACAGTACGCACATGTGGTCGTACGATCCCAGCTGGGACTAGAGACCAGCATGTGACCAGCAACCGGCCAATCACACGAGCCGCTGGGCCAGTCTGGGGGGAATCATGTCTGGAGATGTCAAATTGAATCAAAAGTGCATTTATATGTGGTTAATGGCATTATGATGGAGGTAATCTAGTGTAATGCGATGTGAGGGGTATTGACGGCAAGTTCGATACTCATTTGTGTCTCATGCTTCATTTGTGATTATATTTCAGACTGAATCAATCTTTAGGAGATGCTGTCCGGCCAACACAAGCAATAAATGAGAAAGAAAGAGATGTTATGAGCGGTCTACCTTCCCCTAAAGCAGTACTGGCAAAAGCGACATTTTGATGCTATTCGTTTGAACTTAAAGGCGCATTGTGTAAATCTGCTTTGCGCTTTGGGTGTCATGAAAGGCGCTATATAAATGCTATGAATTATTATTATTATTATTATTTTCTGGTGGAGGGTCTGCCAAATTCTTTTCTCTGTGGAGATGTTATTCCTTTGTCTGGAATATGAAATGTTGAAAAGTCTGAAGAAGGAGCTTCGATGAGCTTCAAAACGTATTCGACCAAATAAACTTTTGTCCAGTTTTGTCCTTTTAATTTCTACATTATGATGGTTAGCATAGTCTGATACAGTGCAACAGTGGGAAGCAAACATGCCTTTTTCCCCCACAGGGATAGATAAAAGATAATAAAAAAAAATAAAAACTGAAAAAGTGACTCGGTGGCTCCGGGTTCGATCCCTGGGTTGCCTGGGCCTTTCTGCGTTCTTCCCGTGTCTGGGTGGGTTTCCTCTGGACACTCTGGTTTCCCACATCAACCCAAAAAACATGCTCCATAGGTTAAAAAAAAAATCCTCCAGCTGAGGTCCTGACCAAAGCCGAACAATAAGATCATGGAGATGGTCCCCGGGCGCCTCATGTGCTGCCCACTGCTCCTGAAGGATGGGTGAAATGCAGAGGATAATTTCCCTACAGGGATAAATAAAGGATAATAAAAATAAATAAATAAAAACAGCCTATTTGTAAATAAAGCAATAAAAAAACTAAAATTTGGGTTTCTTGAAAATAACAAGAAAATGTCCCAAAAATCATGAAGATAAGCATTCATTTATTGCCTGGAAGAATCCATGACTCATCGCTGCACCAGCGGATGAGTCTGGTAACGCTTGGTCCAGAATGCGCTGCTGTTGCGCGTAGACAGACAGCTAAGTGAACCAATCAGAGATTGCGCCATCTTGATTCAAAACTGAGGAGGAACATCCGCTGCCTAAGAGTGACGTTGCGGGCAAAGGCGGGTGCACTGACATCACCATCTTTGAACGAATCAGAATCGCGGAGTCCGTTGTTAACCGGGGGAGCGAGAGTGGAGCGAGGGTGTCCAAATGGTATCGCGCTGTAGCAAATACAGAGAGATATCATTTGGCTGGCCAGGTAAATTCATTTAAAGCTATGGCTTCAAATTTTTGTTTTAACCCACATTAAGATTTGCTTAGTGTGATGTAGTCCAATAGCGGGAAGTAAACATGAAAAATGAGAACTTTGGAAATTACCTAAAAAAAAAGTTTTCATGCCACAGTGATTAGAAATTTCTACATGATGCCGCCCCACCTCCTCTTAAAGGGATATTCCACCCCCAGGTCAAATTTGGGCATCTCCCCACAGTCCAGAGACTAAAATAAGTGGTGGAAAGCGTTTTCCTGCTCACCCAGCCATTGTCCGAGTCTGTCGCCACTGACCGCCGCGGTATCTGCAGCTCCTCCGCCTTAGACTGGAGTCTAACGTCGCCAGAGAAAGATTTCGGCCAAAAGGAATTAATTTGCTCGATGCGTTTCCCAATTACTTTCTGTGTAGTGCGCATTCATATCGAGTGCAAATAAATGTGCAAATCAACATGGAGAGCTTGCCTTGGTCATTTTGGGTGGGAACTATTTTCCAGTGCGGAAGAATAAAGCCGAATCACGCACCACGTTGTGCAACAGGGGAACTCCCTTCCCGGTGCGTAACTGGGATTCCCCTGGCAGCGTGCTGCGTGATTCGGCTTTATTCTTCTGCACTGGAAAATAGTTCCCACCCAAAATGACCAAGTCAAGCTCTCCGTGTTGATTTGCACATTTATTTGCACTCGATATGAGTGCAAATAAATGTGCGATATGAGTCTAAGGCATATATGAATATGCCTTAGACTCCAGTCCAGGCGGAGTAGCTGCAGATACCGCGGCGGTCAGTGCTGACAGGCTCGGACAATGGCTGGGTGAGCAGGAAAACGCTTTCTCTGGACTGTGGGGAGATGCCCAAATTTGACCTGGGGGTGGCATATCCCTTTAAGACCTACATCCAGCCTCGCTCTCAACTCATAAGTAAAGTGTTAAGGTCTGTGTTTAGAGGCGACTGCAATGTTCCTAAAAGAAAGTCTGCCTTCTCTCAATCTGCCTTTTCCTATAAAGCCATCAGTGAATGGAATGGGCTTCCAGACAATCTAAAGAACATGACTGATTTTTACAGCTTTTCACGGGCTGTCGAAAATTGGATTCTGAAGCACCAAACAAACAAAAAAAAAAGTTGGGTCATTCCAGAATTGGAGGACATTTTGGCTTTAAAATTCTTGAAAAATAAACCTTCACTTTTCTGATTTTTTGCTACATATTCATCAATAATAGGTAATAAACTATTAAATGCATGATTAGCTCAGCTGACGGTCAATGGTACATTTTTTATTATATGATTTATATGGTTTATTTATTTACTCTAATCACAGTAACAGGGTTGCAGGTAACAGGGTTGCAAATTGTGCTAATGTTAGCTTTATCAGGAATAGAAGCTAGCTGTTTAGCTAGCTGTTATTACTAATTAAGAGGAAAAACTTATTTATGCAAATACGTAAAGGGGAAAAAAAAAGTCTTATTCTGATCATTTGCATAACAGGGTTACATGAGGTAGAGTGAGACATTCAATCAAGGCTAACGATGTTATAAAAATATGAAAAATAGAAGAGAAGATAAACCTTTGCTCTACACATTCTTTTGGAAAACTGATGATGTCAAGTCCAGGGGATCATGTGGTTTACTGCTTTCTTCTTCTTCTACCAGACTAAAAATGTTATGGTAACAGGGTTGCGTGCATGTTGTGGGACACATGTTCCATGAATAATAATTATTATTTAAAATATTATGTCTATTAAAACAAATGTTCCCACAGTTACAAGAGATGGTAATGAAACAAATTATAGAAAAAACAAGATATTTCAATTCAATTTTAACTGTTTTATTTGAGATTCAATTTGGCCATTTGAGGGGTGGGACAAGAGGAAAATGACATTTTGGGGGTACTCCAGATTTATTAGGCATTTTAAAAACTATTTTCAAGCATTCTTTTCTCTTAGTTTTTTTAGATTTGGTCTCAGGACAAGTAAATTCACTCAGAAACTGTATGTTTTAGTATTTTGTATGTGGATTATTTAAAATTTGATGGGTGGGACGTAAAATGTCCTCCAATTCTGGAATGACCCAGTTATTTTATTGTATACTTGTATATTGTATAGTTGTGTTGTCTCGCCTTCCCAGGACTACAGATGGAAATGAGCTATGAGCTACAATCTGGTACAAACATCTCTGCCACTGTGCTTAATGTAATTGTACACTGTCCTAATAATCCAATAAATGAAATTAAATTTAAGAAACTAAGGTGAAATTTGCGACTAAATGCACAGTCTGCATGTTCAGTCCAAAATGACCTGGTTCGGAGGTGTGTTTGGGGGGAGAGGTGTATTGGGCGCAGGAATGAATAAAATTACAATTCTTATTCTACTGCGATGGATCTGGCGCCTGTTGCCTATTCTAATCCTCCAATACGACTTTTCTACTGACAATTCCATCACTTTGTATCCCTCTGTACTCCGATCACCCACGCTGGCCCAGAGGGATCCAGATCTTTTTGTAGGTCGTCCAACAGCGACTGGACGAGTGATTGGCAGATACACCACTTCAGCGCGTATGTCCAAGATTCTTCGGCGGCTCTTGGCTCTGCTCGTGCGCCGGATGCCCCGCCAACACGCAGGGTAGCACCAAACAGATGGCTGATGGGTAAACGGCGTGGCCCACATTGATAAAAACAGAGGAGAGAGGGATGAAGAGGAAGAGGGAGGGGGCATAGGGAAGGTGAGGGGGAGAGAGAGGGATAGATAGAGGGAGGGAGGGACACAGAGAGAAAGAGAGAGACAGAGAGAGAGAGAAAGAGAGAGAGGGACACAGAGAGAAAGAGAGAGAGAGAGGGACACAGAGAGAAAGAGAGAGAGACAGAGGGCCACAGATAGAAAGAGAGAGAGAGAGAGACAGAGGGACACAGACAGAGAGAAAGAGAGAGACACAGAGAGAAAGAGAGAGGGAGACAGAGAAAATGGGGAAGAAAGAAAAGACAGAGACAGACGGATGGAGAGGCAGAGATAGAGAATGATAAACACAGAGAGAGAGATGGACAGATAGAGAGGGGGAGAGAACAGAAAGAGATAGAGAAAAAAGAGGGAGAGGGAGAAAGAGAGAGAAGAAAGAGAGAGGAGAGAGAGGAGAAAGAGAGAGGAGGAAGAGAGAGGGAGAGAGAGAGAGGAGAAAGAGAGAGGAGAAAGAGAGAGGAGAAAGAGAGAGGAGAAAGAGAGGGGAGAAAGAGAGAGAGGAGAAAGAGAGAGGAGAAAGAGAAATGAGAAAGAGAGGGGAGAAAGAGAGAGGGAAGAAAGAGAGGAGAAAGAGAGAGGAGAGAAAGAGAGGAGAGAAAGAGACAGAGAGGAGAAAGAGAGAGCAGAGAAAGGAGAGAAAGAGAGAGGAGAAAGAGAAATGAGAAAGAGAGGAGAGAAAGAGAGAGGGGAGAAAGAGACGATAGAGAGAGAGGAGAAAGAGAGGAGAGAAAGGAGAGAAAGAGAGAGGAGAAAGAGAAATGAGAAAGAGAGGAGAAAGAGAGAGGGGAGAAAGAGAGAGGAGAGAAAGAGAGAGGAGAAAGAGAGAGAGAGGAGAAAGAGAGAGGGGAGAAAGAGAGAGGAGAGAAAGAGAGGAGAGAAAGAGAGAGGGGAGAAAGAGAGCGTGCTCCACTGCCCCACTGCCTCCGGGTCTGTTCTCACCACAAACCATCACCATTTCAATTTGTTCTGTCCTATTTTGTCCAAAGAACAGAGAGAAACTGAAAATTATTTTATTCCGACACTAAAGGAGAAAATTAAATGCTTCCTCAACAAATATATTTTATTTGGGTTTGTAGTTTCTCTTTATTTGATGAAAGGCTCATTTTTGGAATACTTTTGGTTTTGTTCATGTAAAAGCGCAGGAGTATGATCCTTCAGGTGGTACACGCACTTCTCTCAAGTTCAAATATTTGTGAAATTAGAGTCACTTTGATTCACATTTTTTCTTTTGAATGAGACAGAAATAATCTAGATGTTTTGTTGACTGTTTTATCCCTCAGATAGATAGATGGATAGATAGATGAATATAGATATGGATGGATGGATGAATATAGATATGGATAGATATAGATAGATAGATAGATGGATAGATAGATAGATAGATAGATAGATATGGATGGATAGATGGATGAATATAGATATGGATGGACAGATGAATATAGATATGGATGTATGGATGGATGGATGAATGAATAAATATAGATATGGATAGATGGATGAATATAGATATGAATGGGAATGGATGGCTGAATATAGATATGGATAGATGGATGAATATAGATATGGATGATGGATGAATATAGATATGGATAGATGGATGAATATAGATATGGATGAATGGATGAATATACATATGGATGATAGATGGATGAATATAGATATGAATGGACGGATGAATATAGATATGGATGGATGGATGAATATAGATATGGATGGATGGATGAATATAGATGTGGATGGATGGATGAATATAGATAGATAGATAGATAGATAGATAGAATGCAACTTTAAGAATACACGGTGTCAAGTTATTTTTCAGCAATATAAACACCTGCTAGCGAATAATGAAAGATGGATGGATCAAACCAGGACCAAACCAGGATACAAATGCATCTATAAATAACAAACAACTGCATACCCATCTCCAGATTTTAAAAATATTATTTAATATATTTAATGTCTGAAGCTCGGGTTCATTAAACACTGAATCTGACTATATTGACTGACATCACATTTGTACAGTTCTCATGCCAGTACTTTGAGATACTGCAAGTGAATCCTGTTTGGTCTCAGCACTGGTACAAATCCCCTGATCCTGCCCCTGTCCCGCTGCTATAGAGACAGAGACATGACCCATGTGTCCACCCAGACCGTCCAGAGATCCAGACTGAACCAGGAACACAACCACAACAGCAGAGGCGGGTGAACCACAGACCTCGTTTAACACCAACCACTGCCTCTGTCTGCGGATTAAGCCTTCAAATGTGGTCTACTGTAATACAAATACTTACCTCACTGGGTTTAATGTACTGTAGGAGGCTTCAGTACAGAGTAAATGGTTTGCACTATCACCCCACAGTGATAAAGCCACAGGTTTGAGTCCCTGATGTACTGTAACTATGCCCACTGACCAAGACAAGGAGCATAAATAAATAGTAGTGGTTGGAGTAATAGTATTAATAGTAGTAGTAGAAGTAGAGGTGGTAGTGGTAGTAGTAGAAGACGTGAGCAATTTATCAATTAAATTGATTAATTCGAATTTACAGTTCAGAACGATGTGTTTTTATGAATATCGATTTTTAAATTATTTTTTACATGCGAGAGGAACTAATGCGCCGCCACGTTCAACACGGGTAAGTTAGCGGGGCGCACAAAAACATTGAACAAGCTAGCATGGCAGCAACTGAGGGAAAGCCGGAGCTCGTACCAAAGAAAGGTGCCGCTACATCTGTTAAATGGAACTGGTTCAGTTTTTTTACGTCAGACTTAGAACAAACGAGTGCTCGCTGTAAGGTCTGTTCAAAAGCTGTTGCAACCAAAGGAAGCAGCGCGACAAATTTATTCTAGCGCCTAAAGCAGAGGCACGCAGCGGAGTGGGAGAAGTGCAGGTCCGAACAGAATGAAAATAGCCACAGCGCGAGCACACCATCCAAAGTCAAACAAGCAACAGTCCCTGAAACATTTTCGAACTGTGTGCATATGATAAGCATGGGCCACGATGGAAGGCAATCACACAGGCTACCGCAATGTATATTGTAAAAGACATGTTGCCCATATATACTGTGGAAAAGCCCGGATTCATTAACATGGTGAAAGATTTGGACCAGAAGTATGTGCTACCAAGCCGCAAATATTTTTTCTGAAGTTGCCACAGCTCTATACAGACTGCACAATGCTGTAGGTAAGGGTCTTCAAGTGATATATTTTTTAAAACAATAACAGCTTAATTGATGCAAGGTGTAATGTATTTGTTTTATAAAAGAACGTTGCATTATTTTGAGCCATTTGTCTGTCATCTGGTATTGAGTAGGGCAGAGAAAAATCGATTAAAATCGGAAGTCAGATTTTTTGTATTAAGTAGTAGTAGCAGCAACAGCAGCAGTAGTTTCTGTAAATAACAAAATAATAACCATTGCAAGGGCTTGAGTGGAACCAAAAGAACTTCATCCTTCTGTTTATTTGTCCACCGCCTTCCTAACACGTTTGATGAAGGTGCATGGGTTTTTAGAAAACATGGAGGAGCTGGACGAATCATAATGTGCTGATTTAAGTGTAAAAGATCAAGATTGACCAGAATATCTTCCATCCCTTTCAATCCATTTCCTCCATTATCAATGAACATTATCGATCTGAATATGTGCCTGTGAGTCACTTCGGGAGCTTATTTAGCTTCAGGACCTTGCTCATTGATCTGGACCGCCTGACAGACAGAGGGCAGCGTTTGCTAATACGTGTAAATTGTCCCGTATGGATCTCCCTGACCTGTCTCCATCTCACACATACAGGATCCAATATGGCCGGCGCGCTCACGTGTGACCGGACACGCGTGTTTCAGGACACGGGCGAGGTGGAACATGAGCGTGGGCCGTGCATGAGCGGACACACGGATCGATGATGGACGCTAGCCACATGCACTACTGCTGTCGGGTAATGATGTGGCCGAGTGTGGAAGGAAGGAACTGCTATGTTTCAGATGACATTACAACGTTCTATAAGCCAATAATACTAGTGTTTAAAGGTGCATTGTGGAACTTTTTTGATGGAGGGTCCGTCAAACGCTTTTCTCCATGGAGATGTTATTGCTTTGTCAGGAATGTTTCCCAGTGTAGTATTGGATGGAGACCAAATGGAGGCCAAATCAGACCAGGTTTGTGAAGAATCCCTCAGTCGTCCAGGTAGAAATTCAAATTCAATTTGTCAACTGGACAAAGTTTATTTGGTCGAATATGTTTCGCAGCTCATCCAATCTCTCCATTGGCTACCTGTTCAGTTTCGCATTGATTTTAAGATTCTTATTCTTAAGATTCTTATTCTTATTTGTTTTTAATTGTCTCCATGGCCTGGCCCCACAGTATCTGTTTGACCTGCTGGTGCCCTACACACCCTCCCGCTCTCTCAGGTCTGCAGGTCAGGTTCTCCTTGTTGTCCCTAAGACAAAAAGGAAACTTAGGGGTGATCGGGCCTTTTCAGTGGCTGCTCCAAGACTCTGGAATGCACTTCCACTGAATGTCAGACAGGCCGACTCACTTCCTGTTTTTCAATCCCTTCTTAACTCATTTTGTTAGATTGGCTTTTAACTCAGTGTGAGTAGTTGACTTTTATCATGTTCTGTTTTTAATGTCACTGTGTCTCATGTTTTGTGTTTTAACCTGTGTACAGCACTTTGGTCGACTGTGTTGTTTTTAAAGTGCTTTATAAATAAAGTTGGATTGGATTGGATTGGTTCTTCAGTTCTGGCTAGAGTGCTGGTGGACACTGCTTATAACTAGCTGCAGGGAAGTACCTTGGATGAGCTGCGAAACATATTCGACCAAATAAACTTTGTCCAGTTGACAAATTGAATTTCTCCTTTTGCCAGCAGACCAGGTTATAAGTCAGATCTGTGGAGAGGCGACCCGCTCACATCAGAATGCCTGTTTTTTCTAGATGGTTTTGAGCTATAAATATGAATTAATGTAAGGCAGTGCTGTTTAATGTCATGTGTGGAAGTGGAACATTCAAGGCAGAGCAATATATATCCATGAAAATAAACAGGTGACAGACCCCCAACCAAAAAGTTACACATTGTAACTTTTAAGATCCTATATTATGCAAAATTCACTCTTATGAGCTGTAAGTCATGTTATGATCATGTTATGTATCATATTATTGATACCTCATCATTGTTGTGATGTATATGTGTATTGTGGATCAATAATGGTCATCTAAGTTTCATTCAGACATGTTTGAGTAACTTTTTTTTAAATTAGTCTGTCTACATTTCCAAAGCTCCAAATGCTCTGTTCCACCTTGTGATGTCATGTAGCGATTGTTTTCAAGTTATCAGCTCCTTTTACCTTTAGTTCAGTAGAGAATGGAAATTCCTGAACTGACATGATTCATATGATTCTAGTGAAGGTGTATGGAGTTTAAAAACACAAAGGAGCACTTTGTGTATCACTACATATCACAGGGATGAATGACTGTTTCTGTCTGTGAATGAAACAAAACACAACTCTATGTTTTTGATGAGGAAATAACATTATAACATAAAACAGATTAATAAGGACCGTTAAAGTTTTTTTATTCTATTAATCAGGGAGTGAAGGAAATGTGGGATTGTTTTTAATCACTGTAAATCAGTTTGTGTTATATTGTTTGTATGAAAAATGCTTTATAAATAAAGTTTGATTGATTGATTGATTGATTGCAGATGGAAACTAGCAGTTTAGCTATAAACTGACACAAAACATCTCTGTTTTCATGAGCTTAAAAAGGTGCATTGTGTAAGATTTCTGGTGGAGGGTCCGTCAAATGCTCTCCTTCATTGCTTTGGAATGTTTCACAGTATGGCATTAAACCTTTTCGTCTTCATGGAGACCAAACCAGACCGAGTTAAAGGCCAGATCTGTGGAGAGACAACCCCACTCACAGTCAGAATGTTTTGTTTCATTTTCTTTTGGGTTTTTTGAGCTATAAAACCACTTGTAATTGAATACGTGTAAGAAAGAGCTGTTTAATGTCATACTGTGGAATATTCCTGGCAGAGCAATTACATATTCATAGTAACAAGCCGGTGATGGACTAAAATCAAATAATTGCACAGCAGACTAGTGACTCCAGCTGGGATATTTTAATAATTGTCAATGAGCCTAAACTAAAGCTCTTTTTTTCTGTGCACATTGGAATCTAAAGTGGAACAGGCCAAGGATTAGCTCTGTTTGCTGTCAGCTGAGTAGTTTAGTTAACAGTCTGATAGTGGTAGTCTTCATTCACAGCTCCAAAGCTCAGAGCCAATAAACCATGACAAAGCCTTCTTCAAAAGCATCCTGGTGTTTTCAGAATGGATCAGTCCTGAAGAGTCAGTTCTTCTGCAAATACTTACAGAATACAATATGCGGTTTATAATGGAAGGAGGAAGCTGGAGAAGCGCTAACATTGACAAAGATGCGTTCAGTGACTCAGCAGAAGCATAAGACAAAAGAGTTTGACTGTAGAGCTGTCAGGGTCGAAGAGAAAAGTGAGCTGAGAAAGCTGAGGCGCAGGTGGGTGTTTTTTATTACAGTGAAGAAATGTCAAAAGTGTTTATGGTTTTGTTCTCGAATGTGACAAGGAAATGAGGAAAAGTGTTCAAAAGGTTTCAACCATGGAAGAAAAGTTTGCAAAGGTGGTTTTGGTAGCTATTTGGAAGCCATTTTCAATCTGAGGTACTAGTTTTACCCTGAAACCTGCCCAGGATTTGTTCTAGAAGGTTGTGCTCACTTGTCCTTGAAGTTTTAGACTTTAAACTTTAAAGGGCCCATGTTACGGTATTTTCTGATCTATGTTATAAAGTTTAAGTTCTTCTGAGTTCTTCTCTCAAACAGAAAACACTGTTCCATCTTATCGTGGTAAAACAGGAAGTACTTGTTGTTCTTGTTTACACTCCATACATTTTCACTCTCATTTCAGCCCTGGAATTGCCCATTTCAACTGAACTAAAGGTAAAAGGTTGCCGTTAAAGGGATAGCTGCAGCTCACGTAAGTAGGTCCGGTAAGTTTGCCGCGACATGAAATAAAGCTTGTTTTTCTTTGCAAAACAACATTATTATTATGATGTATACTTCCGTCAGACATGTGGTGCGAAAAAATCCAGCTGCCTATTTCGCATGGTTCTCTTTTCTCTCCGAGCTGTATCACTGTAGCTGTAGCCTAGCTGAGCTGTAGCCTAGCCTACCTAGCCTAGCCTACCTAGCCTCTTCACTTGTAAACATCCGCCGTCGCCTTATCGCATCTGCCGTACACTTCCCTAGAAGTGAACAGGCTAACAGAGCTAACGTGGGCGGAGTGATACGAATCTAGAGAGAATGCTAATGCGAAATAGGCAAATGGATATTTTCGCACCACTGTCTGTGATGGAAATATATATCACTTTTTAAAAATAAATTTATAGGTCTCGTAGTTGATAGTTACCACATAGTTGATTATCCCTGAGATTTTAACCTTTCAAATTATATTATCTCTCTTTTTTTAATTGATTTTTTCCTTGGAAAGTCTATGAGAAAAATGAGTAGTAATATTTTTATTTTTATTCTTATCTTGTTTTTTATTTTATTTTTTGAAATACCATACCACAATTTTGGCTACACCACACACGTCTGCTAATTACATCTATTAACTATTTTTCAGTATAATAATATAACTACTACTACTACTACTACTACTAATACTACTACTGCTGCTACTACTACTATTGCTTATACTACTGCTGCTACTGCTACTGCTACTACTACTACTACTGCTACTACTACTGCTACTGCTGCTACTACTACTGCTACTGCTACTACTACTAATACTACTACTGCTGCTACTACTACTGCTAATACTACTGCTACTACTACTACTACTACTACTGCTACTACTACTAATACTGCTAATACTACTGCTACTACTGCTACTACTGCTGCTATTACTACTGCTAATACTACTACTACTACTACTAGTACTACTATTACTACTATTTAAGAACCCAAACAGTTGTTCTCCTCTGGTGTCTCTTTCTAAGGTCTTTGTGCCTGATTAGCAATTGATTAGCATGATCAAGCAGCCGAACTAACTAACTAACTAACTAACTAACTAACTAACTACACTGAAACTACTCTGAAACTAACACATCTACTTGTTTACACTTTCTTAGTCACAGTTTGTTAGCTAGGTCTACTGAACTGCTGAAGTGTGAACTGAGTCATAATTGCATAATCATAATTCATCATAATCCTGACGGGTGCTGTAAAAATGACTAATGGAAACAATTTGAACGATGAAATGATCGTTTCAGGTGAACAGACTTTAAAAACAAAGAGGAGTTGAGTGTCATATCTTCAAAACTTTAAGAAAATCTCCTCGAGTTCAGATGGCCGTGACTGACAGGTGGATTAGCATGCATGGTATCGCTGTATCAAAGAAGAAAAAAAATTAATAAAGGTTGCTTACATGGAAAAAAAGACATATTCCGGGAGCAGAGTAAATGAGCAAAGCTACTGAGCAATATTGTTTTATTCAAAATGATGGGTGACCAATGAGCTGTAACTGAAATAACCAAATTGCAGATATTTTTGTACAAAAAAAATGAAAAATGAAATGTTGTTATGTAAATGTAATCTTTTTCCATATTTTTTTTTTGATTCATACGTAACCGACTGCAACAGACTGGGCATACAGCTTCAAGGTGGAGGGACCGTCACCTGCTTGTTTCTACGGATATGTCCTTGCGCTGCCTGGAATGTTCCACAGTATGACATTAAACAGCTCTACCTTATAGTTATTCAATTACAGGCAGTTTTATGGCTCCAAAATACCCAGAAAAACTGGCATTCTGACTGTGAGGGGGGTCGCCTCTCCGCAGATGTGACCTGTAACTTGGTCTGGTTTGGTCTCCATGAAGATAGAAAGGTTTAAAACATTCCAGGCAAAGCAATAGCATCTCCATGGAGAAAAGCATATCCTCCCGAGACCCGCCCATTCATTTGTGTCTTTTATAGTGGACATTTAGTTAACCAGCCAGTCAAAATAAATAATACATAAAAATAACAATAAATTTGAAAAAATACTAAAATAAATAAATAAATACACAATAAATGCACAATAAATAATACATAAAAATAAATTTAAAAACAATTCTAAAATAAATAAATAAATACACAATAAATACACAATAAATACATAAAAATAACAATAAATTAAAAAATAATAAAATAAATAAATAAAAATAAATAATACATAAAAAAATACTAAAATAAATAAATAAATAAATAATACGTAAAAATAAAAATAAATAAAATACTTAAATAAATAAATAAGTAATAAATAAATAAATGCAAAATAAATAATACATAAAAATAAATTTACAAATACTAAAATAAATAAGAAATTAAAAGGCAGACTAAAAATGTTTGATTTGATGTGATTCTAGAAGCTTGTCAGAGATGTTTGATGGTCACCAAAAAAAAAAAAAAGTTTTTGTGATGTTGTTAACTTCACATGGATTTAACACCAAAATGTCCCAGACATCCATTACGCAGGACACGTTACAGATATTATTATTATGAATACAAATAAAATTAACAAAACATAAATGCTAAGGTGTTCATTTACCTCCAAATAAAAAATTAAAATAATAATAATAATTCAGATACACTTTTTTTCTTCAGGTCCCAGGAGGATATGATGGACCCTCCACCAGAAAAAATTACACAATGCACCTTAAAAAGACGGACATAATACAGGCTCCTAATGACAACTTATCAATTAAAGTCTAGTATGACATGGTATTTCCTCGTTGCTCGTGTGATTTCCATAAAGTTGACAGAATATGCATGACCCCGCATACCGCTGAGCTCCCCTCGGTGACTGATAAGCAGAGGGGAACGAGAGCCGAACAATGACTCATATAAAGAGTTATAATAATTAACTTCATTACGACACCGTTCAACACAGCGAGGTGCAGTTTTCAGTTACCGTGCCCCGCTGGCGTGGAGTAAACTGAGATTAAACATGCAATCTGTCACCGAATGCGCTTCCCAAAAAACAGCAGGTCATTCACAGTGCTGGAAGAAGCATTTCAATACAAGCTGTGAGGAAAAAAACACAGCGCCTCTTCGAAATTGTCCAAACACCAGAGGCAGCGCTGAAATGTGCTACTGTTAAACACCCCGCCTGCAGACCAAGAACATGTTTTAGCTCAGCGGAAGAGTAAGAAGAGAGAGAGGGTGATTATAACATATTAAAAGAACATATTTTAACATATCAAACATATTTTATGCCATTTTCTGAGCGATAATATGATGCTGATGCTCTCTCCTCATTACAAACATACCCGGAGTTGTGTTTTGTTTCGTTCACACGTCTAACACACAAAGCTGCGTATTTAGGCTGAGTTCTTCTCTCAAACGTACTCACAAAATACTCTGTTCCACCTTGGGATGCCAGGTGGTAATACAGGAAGCTCCACTGTGTTTTAAACTCCATGCACCAACATGCATACATTCTGTTCAAACCCAGAAGAGACTGGAAGGAAGCAATAGAAAGTGAAAGCCCGTCATCCTAACCTGAGGCAATCCAACCACTGTCGCTAATTTGTAGTAGTTTGTAGTAGTTTTTCTCTCAAATGCGGAAGACATCTCCTCTCCAAATCTCTTCTAAAATTCAGAACAAAATATAGAACTGTTTTTGATTGATTCTGTAAAAATCGTTTTACAGTGCGGTTTTCTCAGTCCTTTGTTTATGACGCAAACGGACCATGCTTCCCTCTGTCCATCACACCCTCTGGAATCAGGAAGACAAGAAACGGCTTCAGATCCACTCGTCTTTGTAAACTTTTGTGAAAGTACATGGTTCAGGTTGGATAGGTAACTAAAACCTTGCTATGTGTCCAATTGTACACCATCACTACTATTCTTTTCTATCAAAAAGTGCAATGTTTATGTCTTTATGTTGCCTGTTCAGATTCCTCTACTGTTGTCGTAAACTAAAAGTTCCGTCTGCAGCCATTGATGTTCGCTTTGTCCGTAGGCCTGTCACAATAATTACTATAGACTTATCGTTCAATATATGAAAGCTGGAAATATATATTTTTGGCGTCAATATTTACCATGTGTTTATTTTCTGGGATTTTTTGTTGTTGTTGCTCTGTAGCTTTTTGGTTGGGGGGGTCCATCACCTGCATGTTTCTATGGATATGTCACTGCTCTATCTGGAATGTTCCACAGTACGATATTAAACAGCTCTACCTTACATTTATTTACTTACAGGTGATTTTATAGCTCAAAAATACCTAGAAAAACTGGCCTTGTGACTGCAAGTGGGGTTACCTCTCCGGAGATCTGACCTGTAACTCGGTCTCGTTTGGTCTCCATGAAGATCGACAGGTCTAATGCCATACTGTGAAACATTCCAGACAAAGCAATAACATCTCCAGGAAAGCCTATGACGGACCCTCCAGCAGAAAAGTTACACAATGCACTTTTAAGACATAAAAGGTTTATTTAATATCTTTAGACTTAGACTTAAACAAACTTTATTGATCCACAAGGGAAATTGTTTAATTGTTTATCTTTATGACTTATTACAGATTGCAGCTCTTGGCTTTTTAACAATATTGTAGATTTAGATTTCTCTTGGGTTATCGTGTCAGTGTCATAAATTAGTTTCAGTAATATCGTCTGTAAGAGCCATTTTTTGTGTTTTCTATACGTTCCGCCATTTTATGAGTTCTATGCGTGTAGGCGGCCATCTTATGAGTTTTCTACATATCTGTTTTCTCATTGGCTTCCTGTCCCGCCTTGATGTACAGGAAGTGCTTTCTGATTGGTTCACTTTGATCTTTGTTCTTTCATCTTTGATCTTTCCCACTATAAATCAACACACACAGACACAGGGTCAGTGGCCAGGGGAGAAGAGAGGGAGCACACGGAGAACACCACACCAAGACACACACACATACACAAGGGGAAAACGCCTACACTATGTAGGTAGTGTGGATAAGAAGCCGCGGTCTGGTGGCCAGGAGGTTACATCGAGCCAAGAGTTGGCGGGGTATAAGAACGCCTCGGGCCACAGAAGCTACACAGACTTTTGACCGTCACGTAAACGTCACGTAAGAACGTCACGTGGGACGTTACGTAACAAGGAGGTCACGTGAAACGTCACGTAACAGCCGCAGGTAGTAAGTAAGACGCATTCCCGTCGGGAGCCGAGAAGCGAAGAAGCACGGTCTCCCGAGTGACAGATGGGAAAACGCGACGCTACAAGGCACGTACGGACAGCAAAGAAGAACCAGTAGGACCGTTGACAACGCAACGTAGGGTGAATCCTGTCGGGAGCCAAGAAGTACAAGAAAGCCCGGTCTCCCAGTGACAGGCGGGATCTCACCACTATACGACACGCAAAGACGTCAAGAAGGACATCACCACACATACAGAGCCTAACACGACACACATAGGAAAGCCACAAGCCTCAGAAATTCATCTTTCCATTTCCCTCTGTATTCACCTTATTTGTACCCGCTCTGTATGACCTTCACTTTAGTAAAGATAGAAAAGACAAACTTTGATTCAAGACTCTTTATTTACATTACGTGACGCGTCGGAAAGAAACTTCAAGAAACACCGAGGCCGAGGCTAGTGGGGCGCATTGCCGCACTCACAATCGTCTATGAGAGGCCTATTTCTGCCACATTTTCACCCCCGCTCGTATCCACGCTGATGACATTTACATGTGGGCGTACCTCCCGCTGAGAGGAAAATTCTCCCCGTGTCACATATTGTTTTGAAGTCTATCATCAGCTCTTGTGAAATGACACAGCCGTCAATATACAGAAAGCTGACGTGACACTTCAACCACTACTGAGGGTCAATTCTACGTTCTGTGAGGAGTAAATGTGCACTTAATGGGAATAAATGCATCAGGTGAAATGCAGCGATCAAACGGAGCAGGGCCAAAGAAGCTAGAAGGTGCTGAGAAATTAGCGTTAAATTACTAAAATGTGACGTCTGGATGGCCATTCCCAAAGTGCTGCTTAAAACAACAAAGTACTGAACACATATCATCCAAAATATACTTATACCCTCAGCATACCTGGAGTGTTTTGTTTCATTAATCCAAACTTGTCTTCTCTGAGCACTGAAAAATACTGTTTGAATTTTGCCTGAATTGTTGCGTCATAGGTAAAGATACAGATCTTTTCCTGTGCAGTTTTTAAGCAATCACTGGACAAGTTCTGTCCAGTTCTTTGATTGGGTTGTTGTCTTTGGTGAATAACTGATTGAACTGTTTGAAAAAAGAAAGCAAGAAGGAATGAAACTAAAACAATCACCATTTTTCAACCAAATATGTGGACTGTGACTCAAAAAGTCTGAAAAACACTGTATACGAGGGGCATTCAAAAAGTTCTAAGACAAATGCCATAAATTCAAAATGATTCGAACTAGTTCAACAAAATGACCTTGAATCGTACCACTGATGACTTATAGACACATTTGACAAGTTTCAGCATTCTAGCTTTGTTATTCAAAGAGTTACGCTACATATTGCACAACCCACTTTTTTGACCCTCCAAAATGAGCCAATTTGAAGTCCGAGCAAACATTAAATTACTAACAAAACTTCAATGGAAACCTAAAGAAATTATTGAAGATTTGCACAATGTTTATGGATGTTTTTTTCCCATTTCCAAAGTTGAAGGAACATTTTAAAGGAACAAGATTTCAGTCCATACTGAAGAGGGAGGTTGTGTCCTGGTTGACTTGACAAGCTCCAGAATTCTATCAAGAAGGAATTTTTCGGTGGAAACATCGCTTAGGTGGATGTTATGTAGAAAAATAATTTTGTTACTTTAAAAAATAAAGTTGTTTTTTTAATTTGTCTTAGAACTTTTTGAATGACCCTCGTATGTAAAGTCTCTCATGTCTTTACTAGTTTTAATGAAATATGATATGCTAACAGAAAATCCAGCTATTGTATCCCTTAGAGTCCTGTCAAAGCTCTTCATTCTGCTCAGTATCTTCTTTTCTCAAAAAAATATACTTGTTCAAAATTTAAAGGGATATGCCACCCCCAGGTCAAATTTGGGCATCTCCCCACAGTCCAGAGACTAAAATAAGTGGTGGAAAGCGTTTTCCTGCTCACCCAGCCATTGTCCGAGTCTGTCGCCACTGACCGCCGCGGTATCTGGTGCTCCTCCGCCTTAGACTGGAGTCTAACGTAGCCAGAGAAAGATTTCGGCCAAAAGGAATTAATTTGCTCGATGTGTTTCCCAATTACTTTGTGTGTAGTGCGCATTCATATGGAGTGCAAATAAATCTGCAAATCAACACGGAGAGCTTGCCTTGGTCATTTTGGGTGGGAACTATTTTCCAGTGCGTAAGAATACAGCCGTATCACGCACCACGTTGTGCAACAGGGGAACTCCCTTCCCGGTGCGTAACTGGGATTCCCCTGGCAGCGTACTGCGTGATACGGCTGTATTCTTACGCACTGGAAAATAGTTCCCACCCAAAATGACCAAGGCAAGCTCTCCGTGTTGATTTGCACATTTATTTGCACTCGATATGAATGCGCACTACACACAAAGTAATTGGGAAAGGCATCGAGCAAATTAATTCCTTTTGGCCGAAATCTTTCTCTGGCGACGTTAGACTCCAGTCTAAGGCGGAGGAGCACCAGATACCGCGGCGGTCAGTGGCGACAGACTCGGACAATGGCTGGGTGAGCAGGAAAACGCTTTCCACCACTTATTTTAGTCTCTGGACTGTGGGGAGATGCCCAAATTTGACCTGGGGGTGGCATATCCCTTTAAGCAGTCACTTGGACTTGCATCTTTAAAGGGATATGCAGCTACTCCGCGTTAGACTGGAGTCTAACGGCGCCAGAGAAAGATTTCGGCCAAAAGGAATTAATTTGCTTGATGCGTTTCCCAATTACTTTCTGTGTAGTGCGCATTCATATCGAGTGCAAATAAATGTGCAAATCAACACGGAGAGCTTGCCTTGGTCATTTTGGGTGGGAACTATTTTTCAGTGCGGAAAAAGAAAGCCGAAGCACAGAGCACGCTGCCAGGGGAATCCCTGTTACGCACCAGGAAGGGAGTTCCCCTGTTGCGCAGCGTAATTGGGAAACGCATCGAGCAAATTAATTCCTTTTGGCCAAAATCTTTCTCTAGCGCCGTTAGACTCCAATCTAACGCAGAGTAGCTGCAGATACCGCGGCGGTCAGTGCTGACAGACTCGGACAATGGCTGGGTGAGCAGGAAAACGCTTTCCACCACTTATTTTAGTCTCTGGACTGTGGGGAGATGCCCAAGTTTGACCTGGGGGTGGCATATCCCTTTAAAGGAACCATGTTACACTGTTTTCCGATCTATGTTTTAATGTTGTTTCCTCAACAAATACAGACCTGGAGTTGTGTTTTGTTTCATTCACACATGTTTAACACACAAACTGCATATTTAGGCTGTTTTCTCTCAAAACAGAAAATACTATGTTCCACCTTGTGATGTCATGTGCTAATACAGGAAGTGCTCCAACTGTGTTTTTAAATTCCAAACACCTTCACTTAAATCATCCGGATAAGTTCAGACCTGGAATGGCCAATTTCTACTAAACAAAAGGTAAAAGGAGTTAACTTGAAAAGTACTGCTTCATGACATCACAAGGTGGAACTGAGCATTTTGAGTTTTGGAGTTGTAGACAGTCTAATAATTCAGGATTACTCAAACATGTGAATGAAACAAAACACAACAGACAGCACACAGGTATGTTTTGGAAGAGGAGAAGATTTTGAAGATTATAACACGGTTTAATACTCACAAGAGTCAATTTTACATAATACAGGACGTTTAATCTGAAATTTCAACATTACCAAAATATGAATGCAACAAATTCATGAAGGATTATGCATAGTTTGTTGATAGGAAAGAACAATCAACAAAATTAGCATATTTATCTAATTACGGCGGACATTTCTTCCGTGCAGTTAAAGCAGCCGTACTGCTTCCTGCACGTTCCTGTATTAGATAAAGAGTCATTTGTATGCATACGCTGAGGAGCCCGGGGGTATCCTGGCCCCACATTATAATAGTTGTAACCCCATAAAGCGTGGCATGAGAACTGTCATGTTTTAAAGGAACTAGAACATTTCCCCTGCTCTAAAGACTGCCTTATCAGTGCGGTGCCATTGTGCAAACATGACTTGACATTCCATTTAAAATCTTATGTTTCCCCGTGTTAAATTTAAAAGTCAACTCAAATGCGATATTTTTTTAAACAAATATCTTGAAAAAAAAAGAGGGGTGAGGTGTGCAGATAACTTAGGTAAAATAAATAAATAAATAAATAAAATAAATATGGATATTTCAATAAATATTTAGCAAATCAATAATTTTGCCATTTAGGAATTTGGAATTAATTATTTAAATATTTTCAAATTCAATATTATAAGATAACAAATTTAAGACAAATACATTAATTGCCTGAAAAGAATATAAAAATGAAATGATATAAAAAATAATTGAAACATTGAAAATCACCAAATACGTGTCTAACAAAATTAGTGATTGAAAATTTGTGATTTTCAATGTTGAATTTGTCCAGATATTTTTATATTCTTTTCATATTTTTTTCTATTCTAATTTTTCTATTTCATATCTTTTTATTATTCTTAGTATGAGAAATAATAAGAGCAATCTTTTTCTTATACTTTTTTTTTTACAAATTTGGAATTAATGATTTAAAGGAAAAGTAACGTTTTTTACAATTTGAGCCTTATTTCGGTAATAAAACAAGTTGTTTTACTCACCCATAGCACTTTGGTGTCATATGGAGCACTTCCAGAGATGTTTTAGATTTTCGTTACCCTAGCGCGACTTCTAGCCATAGCTCGGGGCATATAATATATTCCCCGAGCATGTAATATGCCCCGTGCGGGCTCCAAATAACACAAACTTTAGCACTTTTCAAATCATAGAAGCTCGATGTCTTAGTCTACGATTTCGTTTGAGTCAAAAGTGGCCTGTAATCCGAGATTTATCCATTTATCCATATCCATTTATCCATGCGTTTCATGTTTGGGTCCCGGGAGCTGAGAGCACAGTCCGCACATGCGCACTGGCGTCCTCATCTACTCGAAACCATGGCTAAATTGGATTACTAATCGGATTACAGGCCACTTTTGACCAAACGAAATCGTAGACTAAAACATCGAGCTTCTATGATTTGAAAAGTGCTAAAGTTTGTGTTATTTGGAGACCACAAACATATGCCCCGAAAACTCACATTATGGAGATCGCAAATCTAAAACATCTCTGGAAGTGCTCCATATGACACCAAAGTGCTATGGGTGAGTAAAACAACTTGTTTTATTACCGAAATAAGGCTCAGATTGTAAAAAAATGTTACTTTTCCTTTAAATACTTTCAATTTTAATATTATAAAGACAAAAAAAATAATAATAATTTAAGACAAATTCTTTTTTTTTTTTACAAGAACAAGATTGCTGTTATTATTTCTCATACTAATATATAATTATATACCAAATTGCCTGAAAAAAATATAAAAATGTGAAAATTACAACTGTGAATATACATTTTTAATCAATAATTTACACATGTATTTGGTGATTTAAAAAAAAAAATCGATCAATATTTTATGATTTTAGCCATTTCAAAGCCAAAATCTGTGCTAAAATTGTTTTAGAAATTGTCTTATTATTTCTCATACTAATACAATTGTAAACCAAACTGCCTGAAAAAAAATATATAAAAATGTCTGGACAAATTCAACATTGAAAATTACAAATGCGAATATACATTTTCAATCAATAATTTTGTTACACATGTATTTGGTGATAAGAGAAGAAAAAAAAAAATCAATCAATATTTTTAGGATTTTACCCATTTCAAAGCCAAAATCTGTGCTACAATTGTTCTATGTTATCAGGATTAGCAGCATTGTTCCCAAAATGACTTGATCTCCCATTAAAACCATCTATCCACCCCCTTCCTCCACCTTATCTCCCCCCACAGAGATCTCACCCAGCCTGGATTACCCTTTGGTCCCCTAATCCACCCCTCTCTCCTGGGTACTCTGCGGAAGAACCACCCCCAAAACCCATGTCCGTCGTTGAAGTCCTGGACAGGTGCCGTGTCCGATAAGGAGGCATTAGTCCTGCCGGCCACGCACCAGTGCACGACGGGAAATCCAGCTTCCCAGTACGTGGTTATCTCCGTGACCCGCTCTGAGGGGCCTAAGATGGGTGTAGAAGCGTGCCCTCTGCAGCTTTGTGTCTGGATCATGTTGGATTTTCACGAGAGGGATAGATCACAGTTGTGTTTGCGATGGCTGAAGGAGATTTATTTGTTGTTTTTTCATGTTTTTCAAGTACATTTGTATTTATAAATGGACATGGCTAACCTGCTAGCCACCCTGCTGCAGTGAGCCTCGTCATTTTGGTCATAAAATGTTCATATTAACAATTACAACTGTATATAGCTGTGATCGGACATCTTATTTGATGTTGTATATTCTATTTTATTGCTTATTTTTCTATCTTATTCTGATTTGTACATATACAGCTCTGGAAAAAAATAAGAGACGACTGCATTTTTTTCTGAAATCAGCATCTCTACATGTATTACAGCCATTCCATTCCAGCGTCTGTTGAATTCCAACACAAACACAAAGCTGAGCTACTTCAGTTCTTGCACCAGGAGTGGAATAAAGTCACCCAAGAACAATGTGAAAGACTTGTGGAGAGCATGCCAAGACGCATGAAAGCGGTGATTAAAAATAAGGGTTATTGCACCAAATATTGATTTCTGAACTCCTCTTAAGTGTAAACATTAGTATTATGTTGTTTTAAAATGAATTTCATCTTGTTTCTTTACATTGTTTGAGGTCTGAAAACATGTATCTTTTTGTTATTTTGACCATTTGTCATTTTCTGCAAATAAATGCTCTAAACGATAATATTTTTATTTGGAATTTGGGGAAAATGTTGTCAGTAGTTTATAGACTCAAACAAACACATACCTATAAGTAGTAAAATCAGAAAAATTTATATATATATTTTTTTATATATAATTATGTCTCATCTGACACTGGTCTCTTGCTCTTTTTTGCTATTCCATCTATTTTTTTGTTACCCTGTGTTATATATTATATTTGATGAGTGAGCAACTGTACCCAAACAATTTCCCTTGTGGATCAATAAAGTTTGTCTAAGTCTAACCCACTCTACATGATCCTGGTGTTTTTATTTTGCTAGTTTGTCCGTGAATAAATTACTATTCCTGATATGGAGCTTTGTTTCAAATAAACGCTACCATGAGCTTCATTTGACTGGAGCTGAACACAAGGGCGACGTCACATTCCCTTAGTCCACTTCATGCTATTTATGTTTTAAGCCAGCAGATATATTGTAAAAGCAGCTCTTTGGGTCAAAATGAGACCACTTCTGTCTAATTGTTCTGTTCAGAAGGTAACTGGTATATTTCCCATGAATGGTGAATTCTCACAATTTTTGTGAGTTCACAAACTCTTGAGAATTCCTCTTGTCTTTGCATGTGACAGGTCCCTGACCAATTTTCAGCCAATCAGCATGAAGTATTTGTTTGAAAGTTCCAATCATTGGTTCTGATCACTTTCAGTGAAAGCCATCTCAGAGTGATGTGTAAAACTCTATTCAGAGCCACACATACCCATTTGTCTCAAACCAGGTTAATAGAATCCACGCTCTAATTCAACTCTGACCCGAAAGACCATGTGACCTCTGAACTGACCAACTCTGCAAATCAATCATTTGTGTAACTTAAAGTAAATATAATCCATAGGTAAATATAAAATGATATTGTCTTGTTAAAAGACACTAAAGACACTAAAAGACACTTAAATGACACTGACACTGCTGCTTAAATGACACTTGAAGGACCCTGACACTGCTGCTTAAATGACACCATTTGAGCTTTATTACGTTACACATTGTGTGTTTTACCTATTTGTATTATATACAAGTTTACTGTACTTTTGCTACAGGTATATGTGATGTTTTAGTCATGGTGTTTATTGTCTTGTTTATCAGATGTTTTATGTTCACTGTGGACCTAGGGGGCGCTGCAATTTCAAATCCTGTGTGCAACCTGTACATATGTTTTTTGACAATAAAGCTGACTTTGAACTTTGAACTGAAGCAACACACTAACTTTCTGGAGGTGGAACATCACCTGCATGATGGAACAAAGAAAATTAAACCATACTTGGGAACATTCTCATGGAGATAGTTCATTTTTATGCCATGCTGTGGAAGATTATAGGCCAAAGAGTCAGGTTTGTGGAGACGCGAGTTTTCCGGTGTAATAAACAAAACCAAAACAGAAAAAAAAAGCTTTTATTTTAGTCTTTTTCATGGTGACCAAAATTATTGCATCCAGACTTGTAATTCCTAACCACGAAAGATAATAGCATTTGAAACAGAGAAAAAGCTCTGACATCAGTGTGATTTATGACTGCTTTATATGCACTGTACCCAGACCCTGATCAGCCCTGCAGACATTTGGACCAAAAGCCACAACTATAGAGCCAGCAGTGACACGGGGGCCGCCGCACCAGAGGGGCCCTGTGATTGGCTGACAGTGCGTTTCCATGGGAGCGGCCCCAGTGACAGACAAACAAAGGCTTCCCATTAGGGGCCCCTTCCTCTTCATTCTGTGGCTATTAAGAGCTAGCTGTGTGTGGGAGCCAGCTGCTGACAAGGTGCACGGCAGAGAGCGGGCCACAGGGGGCGCTATCTACCACCACATCTGTTTAAATACAAGATAGCACTACAATAGGTACAACAATATAACAATAAATATTCAAAATGGTGCAAATAAGAAAGCAGTGCTGTCATAAATACAATTGCTTTTGTCGTCAGGCGTCCTCTTGAAAGGCGCCATCAAAGAAATATCTTGTGTTTGTGTTTTTATTTATTAGAGATAAATGAATAAATAAATAAATAGATAAACAAACACTAAAACTAGACATCATACACTAGAACCGTTATGCAGGAAAATCCCAAGATCACATTACACAGGGAAAAGTAGGGCATTTCCTGTATTTTTAGAACGGTTTTGGTCTATATCCGAACCAGGAAGAGAAACTATAATTTGTGATATTACATTATAATAAAGATCTGACAATTTAACAGCAAATTACACACACAAACAAGCCGTCTCACAAAAAGATGCAATACAGGGGGTTTAGAACTGTAAAGATCAGCAAAAAAAATAATGCTTTAAGATTGTAGTAAAAGACGATGAAAGGAAATTATGAAGGTGAAAATAATATGAGTTAAGTATAGTGATTAAATTGTTTATTTTAAAAAAGAGAGAGCAAGAGAAAGGGAAATGAAATTGATCAAAAATTATATATGTATAAGAAGGCGTAGCAGTTGTGGTTATGTTGCACTACCACATTATTTTGTTTTATTTAATTAAATTTGTGCGCGTTTGTGCGTCAGTTTTTGTTGTTTTACATTTGTTGTAGGTATTGCCCTATGTTGTTTTTATATTTATTATCACTTTATTTATTGTTATTTTAGTAATGTTTTTATTAAATTTTATTGATTTTATGTGCAGCACTTTGGAAACTGTCTCTGTTTATAAAATGTGCTATAGAAATAAAGTTGGATTGGATTGGATTATTATTGTGATGTGATATGATAAATAAAAAAATAAAAAAAAGATCAGCGAGTCTTAGGGTAAGGGGAGTTATAGCTAAAAAAGTAAAAAGCAATTAAAGGGCCCATATTACGATATTTTCTGATCTACGTTATAATGTTGTATTCCATCCATCCATTTTCTTCCGCTTATCCAGGCCTGGGTCGCGGGGGCAACAGTCTAAGCAATGATGCCCAGATCTCCTTCACCCCGGACACTTCCTTCAGCTCCTCCGGGGGGACCCCAAGGCGTTCCCAGGCCAGCTGGGAGACATAGTCCCTCCAACGTGTCCTGGGTCTTCCCCGGGGCCTCCTTCCCGTGGGACATGGCCGGAACACCTCTCGAGGGAGGCGTCCAGGAGGCATCCGGAACAGATGCCCGAACCACCTCAGCTGCTCCTGTCGACATGGAGAAGCAGCGGCTCTACTCCGAGCTCCTCCCGTGTCACTGAGCTCCTCACCCTATCTCTAAGGGAGCGCCCAGCCACTCTGCAGAGAAAACTCATTTCGGCCGCTTGTATCCGCAATCCTGTCCTATCGGTCATTACCCAGAGCTCATGACCATAGGTGAGGGGAGGAACGTAGATTGACCGGTAAATCGAGAGCTTCGCCTTTTGGCTCAGTTCCCTCTTCACCACAACAGACCGGTACAGCGACCGCATCGCTGCCGACGCTGCACCGATCCGCCTGTCAATCTCACACTCCATCCTCCCCTATAATGTAATGTAATGTTGTATTCCCATCAAAAAATACACTAACCTGGCTCCAACCAGATTGATCTGTGTGTCACTCTGAATTGAGTTCCATGATCAATCTGGAACGGCTCTCACTGGAATCGGTCGGACAACCAGAGCGTCATGACGAGTATCTGAACCCTCCCCCCTCCTCCTGTGTCTTCAGTCTGCTCTCTGGATCACCACAGTTTGGTTTTGAGTCGCCTGGGGCCCTCACATCACAAGTCTCTGCTCCACTCTCCAGACTTACACAGAGCTTTGGAAGTCTGCAGCAGAGTGAATATTCAGTAAGAGGGGTGGATGCTAGGCCAGAGTCTCACTTAAAGGTTAAAGATTCGTTGTGATGTATTATTCGGGCTTGGTATTACGCTGAATCCACGCTAAAATATGCACAAGCCTAGCTCAGGATAGGTAAGGTTAAGTCACATTTTTGTCCTCTGTGTGTTCTCTGCATCTGATCCATCATGGACTATGTGACCTTTCTGGTAGAGGGTCACTCGCATGCGTGTCTCTATGGAGATATTATTGTTTTGCCCACAAGATGTTATTAATCTTCTGTCTCTATCCCCCTGGAGATAAGATAAGATAAGATAAGACTTTATTGATCTCACACAGGAGAAATTTACTTGCCACAGTAGCTCCAGGACATTTGGACAAGAAAGAAAGTGCATGCAGGCAGGAATGGGATAAAGTAAGTAATAATAAAAATAGTAATAATAATAATACTAACAACAAGCATCAACATGGAAGAGAGGATATTGCACATCTGGCCTATACGTTAGAATTATACAGTCTGATGGCGGTGGGGATGAAGGATCTGCGGTTGCGCTCCTTCTTGCACTGGGGGTGTCTTAGTCAGCTACTGAAGGAGCTGCTCAGCTCCTCAATAGTCCGGTGCAGAGGGTGAGAGGTGTCGTCCATAATGGACATGAATTTGGCCAGTACCCTCCTCTCAGCCACCTCCTCTACAGAGTCCAGAGGACAGCCCAGGACAGAGCTGGCCCTCCTGACCAGCTTATTAAGTCTTTTTCTGTCTCGTTCTGTGCTGCTCGGGGCCCAGCAAACGACAGCGCAGAGGAGAGCAGAGGCCACCACAGAGTCATAAAAAGTCTTGAGCAGAGGCCTGCACACTCCAAAGGACCTCAGTCTCCTCAGGAGGTGGAGGCGACTTTGGCCCTTCTTGTACAGGGCGTCGGTGTTATGGGTCCTCCAGTCCAGTTTATTGTTGAGGTGAACACCCAGGTACTTGAAACTGTCCACAGTCTCTATGTCCTGCCCCTGGATGTTCACCGGTGAGTGAGGTAGTGGTCTCCTCCTGAAGTCGATCAACAGCTCCTTTGTCTTACTAGTGTTAAGGCACAGGTGGTTGCGCCCACACCAGTCCACAAAGTCACTGATGACCGAGCGGTACTCCAGCTCGTTCCCCTCCGACACACAGCCCACAATGGCCGAGTCATCAGAGAACTTCTGGAGATGGCAGCTGTCCGTGTTGTATATGAAGTTGTATATGAAGTCCGAGGTGTATATGGTGAAGAGGAAGGGTGAGAGGACAGTTGCCTGGGGAGCCGGTGCTGCAGACTACCACCTCTGACTCACAGCCGCGCAGCCGCACGTACTGTGGACGGTCAGTGAGGTAGTTGATGGTCCAGGCAGCGAGATGTCCATCCACTCCCGCGTCCTCCAGCTTCCCTCGCAGCAGCGACGGCCTGATGGTGTTGAAGGCACTGGAGAAGTCAAAGAACATGACTCTCACAGCACTCCCGGCGGTCTCTAGGTGGGTGAGCGCCCGCTGCAGACTCTACTCCTACATTTGGCTTGTAGGCAAACTGCAGCGGGTCCAGGGTGGGGCTCACCACAGAGCGGAGGTGGCTGAGGATCACCCTCTCCATGGTCTTCATGAGGTGGGAGGTCAAGGTCAAGATGTGGTGTAACATGTCAGATCTGTGGAGAAGATGATGATTCCCAATATATTTTTGTTTATTATCAATTATTTATCCCTGTAGGGAAATTATTTCTCTGCATTTGACGCATCCTTCAGGAGCTGTGGGCAGCTCATCTTTCAGGCGCCCGGGAAGCATCTCCGTGATCTTATTGCTCGGCTTTGGTCAGGACCTCAGCTGGAGGATTTTACCTATGGAGCATGTTTTTGGGTTGATGGGGGAAACCGGAGTGCCCGGTGGAAACCCACACAGACACGGGAAGAACATGCAAACTCCACACAGAAAGGCTCGGGAAACCGCCGTTCCATAATGTTCCATCAATGTTCCATCATCAAAACCATGCCTTGATTTTAGATGTCATCCGTGCACATTTGAGTAATCTAGTGATCTCTCCTGGGCCCTATCTGAACCCTCCTTTCGGTTAGCAGTACAATTATAAATATACAAAATATGATACAAAACAATACACGACTGTCCATGCTCCTGTCTGTGATCCAGTCTGTGGTCCTGTCTTTGCTTCTGCCACACAGAAAGGCGTGGGCAATTGGGGATTGAACCTGGAATCTTCTTGCTGTGAGGAATGAGTGCTAGCCACTCAGCCACTATGCTGCCTAAATACTTCTGAGTAATAAAAAAACACCTATAATTTAAAAAAACAAAAACAAAAAAAAAACAAGAGACAAGTTGGTGGACCATCCACCAGAAGTTCGACATTGTGCACATTTAAACAATGCTTCTGAAATCTGGAGCTGTCAGATTATCCAGCGACAAGTCTAACATAGAGGGTCTTTAAGGTTTACAGATAGTCTGTCCCACCCATCCTCTCACCAACCCATCCACCAACCTATCCACCCAACCACCAACCCATCCACCCAACCACCAACCCATCCACCCACCAACCCATCCAGTCACCCATCCACCCATCCACCGCTGTACCCCTGCACACACATATCCATACCTGATGTGACGTGACACACAGATCTGTGTGACGTGCGGCCGTTCGTACTCCCAGCCCCCACGGCCTTGAGAGGAATACTTCCCTTTGCGAGGAGGAGGACATCGTCATAAGTGTCGGCTCTAACGCCACACCCCAGTATAATGCAGGCGGTAGGAATTCTGTTTGAAGTGTCGTGTTTGCGAGAACGTGTGGAGAGACGGGGTACAATTAGTTTTTCTGTTGCAAAAAAAGAAAATAAAAAGATATAAAGACTTGGAAGATAAAATAAGCGTGCACTATGTAATTTTTGGTTGGGGGTCTTTCACCTGCTTGTTTCTATGGATATGGACATTGCTTTGCCTAAAATGTTCCACAGTATGACATCAAACAGCTCTGCCTTATATTTATTCAATTACAGGTGGGTTTTTTTTAGCTAAAAAAATACCAAAAAACTAACTAAAAACTGTAAAACCTGTAACTTGGTCTGGGTCGGTCTCCTTACCTGGCCAGCCAAATGATATCTCTCTGTATTTCCAATACAACACGATACCATTTGGACACCCTCCATCCACGCTCGCTCCTCCGGTTACAAACGGACTCCGCGATTCTGATTCGTTCAAAGATGATGACGTCAGTGCACCCGCCTTTGCCCGCAAAGTCACTCTTAGGCAGCGGAAGTTCCTCCTCAGTTTTGAATCAAAGATGGCGCAATCTCTGATTGGTTCACTTAGCTGTCTGTCTACGTGCAACCGCAGCGCATTCTGTGGATCAAGCGTTACCAGACTCATCCGCTGGTACAGCGATGAGTCATGGATTCTTCCAGGCAATCGGTCTCCATAAAGACAAAGATTTTTACACCATACTACTACTAGATTGTGTACATTGTGTCGGGAGTGCCTCCCGGCAGCTAGATATAAGCAGTGTCTAACCAGTACAATAACCAGAGCTGATGAAGCCTCTCAGATGAGCGACGAAACGTTTTCAACCAAACAAACTTTGTCCAGTTGACAAATTTAACTTCTCCTTTTATCATGGATTCTACCTGGACGACTGAGGGACTTTTCACGCATTGTGTACAACAGTTAACTTGCAACAGAGCTTCAGACAGAGTAGTGCCTCTAGTTAGCTCCACCACCCAAAGAATGTTGATGAAAATATTATTAATGTTATTTGAAAGAACCTTGTTTAAAACCTGCTCGCCTGTTGCAGTTTCAGGTAAACTGTAGTGGCAGAAGTATTCTGTTTTTCTAACTTAAGTAAAAGTTCAGATATTGGAGCAAAAAAATACAGAAAAAGTAAAAGTAAAAGATGCGGGAAAAGTAAAAGATGCGGGAAAAGTCCCTCAGTCGTCCAGGTAGAATCCATGATAAAAGGAGAAGTTAAATTTGTCAACTGGACAAAGTTTGTTTGGTTGAAAACCTTTCGCCGCTCATCCGAGAGGCTTCTTCATTTCTGGTTCTAGTGCTGGTTAGACCCTGTTTATAAACAGGGTCTAGCCAGCACTAGAACTTCTCCTTTTATCATAAAAGTATCAGAAAAAAAATCTACTTTAAGTATTAAAGTGAATGTAGTAAAAGTAAAAAAAAAAAAGTAAAAGCATTCTGCGCATCTTTTGAGGTCTTATGAAACTTCAAATGTACTGATTTTGATAAAGCTGTTTTTATTCATTTATTTTTGTTTTCAGCAAGTCTCAAACTGTCACAAAAAATACTTTTACTTTTTAGTCCTGTTCAAAAATGTACTGCAGTAGTAGAACGTACCAATACCTGCCTTCAGTAAAAGTAAAATGTATGCACTTTCAAATGTACTTAAGTAAAGTACAGCTACCTAAAATGTATATTTAAGTACAGTACAGATTAAAGTCTAAGGTCATTTTCACACCAGGAAAGTCCGATAGTTCACTTGCTTTGGTCCGGACCAATTTTTTTAATTTTTTTTAAATTTTGATGCGGTTCGCTTTCACACTGCACTTTTTTCCCCAAGCGAACTAAAGTCTATAAACAAAACCACGTGTGCTGAGGTCACTCAGCCATTGGACAGAAATGAGCCGTGTCCAAAAACCATGTCCAAACACGTGAAGGAGGAGAATCATGGTGTTACGTGCTGTTTTCAATCTAGCCTTAGTGATATGGTTTGCTCAGTTTTTACAGTTTGCACAAATGTTTGAGCAGCATCGTGAGGTTTACACTATTTTACAATCAATTTACAAATGAAGAAAACACAGGGCAAGACGGCTACGGAGGACAGCACTCATGTGCGCATCAAGTTCTGACTCTTGCTCTTCACGCAAAACGTAAGTAAGCCTCGTAAGTTTCGTTTTGTTTCTTTTAGTTTCATTCCGTAAGCCTCGGTTTCCCATAATGCTCGACATACAACGGGAGCTCGTTAAGTACAAAAAGCCAACTTGTGTCGGATCGAGTCCGGTCTGCATTCTCACCTCAAACGAACTGTACCAAGATTCATATGGAACCAGACCGAGACCGAGCTTTTTAGGTGGTCTCGGTTCGCTTGTTTGCTCCGGATTGAGACTTTTGGTTTTTATTCACACCAGCCCAAAAGGTCCCAATCAAAGGAGCAAACGAACTCTAGTTCATTTTAAACGAACCAAACAAGGCAGGTGTGAAAACGACCTAAGTTACGTGACAGAGCTTCAGACAGGACAGTGCATCCAGTTAGCTTCACCAACATTAACCGTAAAGTATCAAATCACAAAAAAAACAAAAAAAAAACAAAAAACAAAATTCATATCCATTATTTCTGTGTTGTTAATATGACCAAGGACGCCCTGCCAGATCCTAAAAAGCCACAAATGGAATGAAATCGATAAGAATAACCTTACGACCAAAGCCAATTATTGAGGCGCAGGGCTGAAGTTTTGCTGACCCGACATGAGGCGCAGACGGCGGAAAAGACGCGTCGTGAACGGAGCAAAACAAAAAAATGCCTGCGGAGGCGAAAAACTACAAAGCCCAGCAGAGCATGGGGGGTCGGAGTACGAGCGGATGAATTGGATAAAAGCTGTTTAAATGAAAAGAATACCTGTGTGTGTGTGTGTGTGCGTGCGTGTGTGTGCATGTGTGTGTGTGTGCGTGCTTGCGTGCGTGCGTGCGTGTGTGTGTGTGTGTGCGTGCTTGCGTGCGTGCGTGTGTGTGCGTGTGTGTGTGGGGGGTAGATGATGATGGTCAGATGAAGACTTTTTTCATTTATGGCGAGTGATAAGTGATAAAGTAATGGGACTATTATTTAAATGTGCATTGTGTAACTTTTCTACTACTACTACTACTACTACTGTGTGAAGATAAAGTAATGGGACTATTACTTAAATGTGCATTGCATAACTTAACCACCAACTTCTACTACTACATACTACCAACTACTACATACTACTACTACTTACTATTACTACTACTACTACTACTACTACTATTACCACCAAATACTGCTACTACTACCAACTAATATTACTTATTATTACTACTACTACCACCAAATACTGCTACTTCTACCAATTACTACTACTACATACTACCAACTACTACTACTACTACCACCAAATACTGCTACTACTACTACCATCTACTACTACTACATACTACTACTAACTATTGCTACTTACTATTACGACTACTACCACCAAATGCTGCTACTACTACCAACTACTACTAACTACTACTACTTACTATTACTACTACCAACAAATACTGCTGCTACTACCAACTACTACTACTACATACTACCAACTACTACTTACTATTACTACTACTACTACTACCACCAAATACTGGTACTACTACCAACTACTACTAAGTACTAGCAACAACAACTACTACTACTTGTGTATTGTTGGGGTGTAGTGTGAACTTCATTTCATACTACTACTACTAATAACTACTTCTAACTACTACTACCAACTATTACCAGCTACTACTACTACTACTACTACGACTACTATTACTATTACTACAGCTACACTTTTTACCTTTCTTGCCCTTGAACACAACTTGATACTAGAATCCTTTAAGTATTCTGAGCAAATACTTTCCTACTACTGAACAAATATAAAATGTAATAATGTATTTTTAATGAAGAAATCAGAAAGGTCTCAGCTCGTTTGCCCTGTGAAAGTACCCATCACTTCAAATACATTTCCGCTAATTAACGACGTCTCCTCTCAGACCGCTCGAAAACTTAAGCCGGCACATTAACATCCGTGTGATCTCCGCTAACCCCCGGCACTGCTACGTCTGCTTGTAAGGGAGTGTTTAAAGGAGACTTGATCCGGATGTGTGAACTCCCGATTGTCACTTCACTTCTTTTGGTGTTGTAATTAAAAAAAAATCCCCGTGACCCCTGTGCGACCCCTGCGCAACCCCCGTTTGAACTAGATCGCTACACAATCCGTATCCAGTACGGCGTGCTGCGGCGTGTTGTGAAGAAGACCCCCGCAGCGAGACATCAGTTGCTAGCAAGCGTCCCTCCAGATTTTCTTTTCCTCTTTTTTTTTTTTTTTTTTGACTTTGTGCAGTGTGAGTTTAGGGTGGGGGGTGAACTCTGTTTGACCCCGATTAGACTTTTGGCAAAAAACAAGATTTCATTGTAGTAGAAAGTAGTAGAAGTAGTAGAAGTAGAAATTGTTATGTATTTTCCATTCTATTTCATCTACTACAATCAACTACTACTACTAGTATTACAGCTACTACTACTGCTGCTACTACTAGTACTACTACTACTGCTGCTGCTAATACTACTGCTACTACTATTACAGCTACTGCTACTACTACTACTGCTGCTACTACTAGTACTACTACTGCTACTACTACTGCTACTACTAATACAGCCACTACTACTGCTACTACTACTACTACTGCTACTACTACTACTATTACAGCCACTAGTATTACAGCTACTACTACTACTGCTACTACTGCTACTACTACTACTGCTGCTGCTGCTGCTGCTACTACTGCTGCTACTACTAGTACTACTACTGCTACTACTACTGCTACTACTACAATTACAGCCACTACTATTACAGCTACTACTACTACTGCTGCTGCTGCTACTACTGCTGCTACTACTAGTACTACTACTGCTACTACTACTGCTACTACTAATACAGCCACTACTACTGCTACTACTACTACTACTACTGCTACTACTACTACTACTGCTACTACTATTACAGCCACTACTACTATTACAGCCACTACTACTACTACTACTACTACTACTACTACTACTACTACTACTACTACTACTACTACTACTACTAGTACTACTGCTGCTGCTACTACTACCACTACAACTGTTTGGGTGTAGTGTGTACTTCATTTGACCCTGACCAAAAACGTCTAACTACTATACCCACTTATACTACTACAATCCACTACTACTACTACTACTACAACCCACTACTACTACAATCCACTACTACTACAACCCACTACTACTACTACTACGACTACTACCACCACTACTACTACTGTTTGGGTGTAGTGTGTACTTCAGTTGACCCTGACCAAAAACATCTAACTACTATACCCACTTACAGTATACTACTACAACAACCCACTACTATTACTACTACTACCACTACCAATTACTACTACTGCTATGAGTATTTCAATTATTATGAACCCCATTTAACCCCGGGCAGTTGTTAAAACAGAATTCCTGATCAGTTGTTTCCATACACGTTTGTTCATTGATGATGCACGCTCCATTCTGTTTGATCAACAGCACATGCTATAGCTGCGTTACCATGGAGACACAACCTCCGCAGAGTGATGCAACAGGATTTAACTCGGGTTTACGGGTTACGGCGTCGAAAATAACTTCCATATCGCTGCTGTTGCCAGGGTCACTTCAAAGCATCCTCTACACTACTGCGGAGGATCTGCTACTCGCATGTCGTCATGGAGATGTTATAACCTGGGATGTTTTGCACTGTGGCATTAAGCTCATCTCTATCTATGGAGGTCAAATCTGCGGAGAGGGCTTCAGACAGAGCAGTGCCTACAGTTAGCGTCACACCCCAAAGGCGATATCGATGACATCAGCTGCAATGATGCCTAATCAGGGACCAAACTAGGATTAAATCAAGACTAAACTAGGACTAAACCAGGACTAAACCAGGACTATGTCAGGAATAAACCTGAACTAAATCAGGACTAAACTAGGACTACTTCAGGACTAAAGCAGGACTACTACAGGACTAAAGCAGGACTAACCCAGGACCAAACCAGGACCACACAAGGATTTAACCAGAACTAAACCAGGACTCCACCAAGTCTAAACCAGGATTAAACTAAGATTAAACTAGGACTAAACCAGGACTAAACAAGGACTAAACCAGGACTAAACCAGGACTCCACCAAGTCTAAGCCAGGATTAAACTAAGACTAAACTAGGACTAAAGCAGGACTAAACAAGGTCAAAACCAGGACTAAACCAGGACTCCACCATGTCTAAACCAGGATTAAACTAAGACTAATCTAGGACTAAACCACGACTAAACAAGGACTAAACCAAGTGTAAGCCAGGATTAAACTAAGACTAAACCAGGACTAAACAAGATCTAAACCAGGACTAAACCAGGACTAAACCAGGACGCCACCAAGTCTAAACCAGGATTAAACTAAGACTAAACCAGGACTAAACAAGGACTAAACCAGGATTCCCCCAGGACGAAATCAGGACGAAATCAGGACCAAACCAAACCTAAACCAAGACTAAACCAGAACCAAACAAGGACTAAACAAGGACTAAACCAGGACTCCACCAGGACTAAATAAGGACCAAACCAGAACAAAACCAGGACTAAACCAGAATTAAACCAGGGCCAAACCAGGACTACAGCAGGACTAAACCAGGACTAAACCAGGGCTAAATCAAGACTACATCATGACCTAACCAGGACCAACCCAGGACTACATAAGCACTAAATCAGGTCTAAACCAGGGGCTAATGTTTTGTTTTTGCCGTACTTCCACATGTGTCTCTGGACTCTGTAGCCTCGGGATTCGCTCTTCGGAGGACTAGTGGCACTGGCTTTGACTGACAGGTGGATTATTTTCACAGACAGGGACACGGGGACGCCTCGTGTGAGTCTTTTGTCGTACAACGCCCGCTAGGAAAAGTGAGGGAAACACTACAGCAGTTATGTGGAAAACTGTTTAACATTCAGATGAATTTTGAAGATGAAATCTCATTTTGTTTCTTTGTAAATTATAATACATTTGGAAGATTCATCAAAAATGTGTCTCAACTCAAAATTGTGCAAAATGATGTAGATTTGTTTAGAATTTTTATACAGCTCTGGAAAAAATAAGAAACCGCTGCAAAATTATCTTATAGGTATGTGTTTGGGCAAAAGGAACATTTTTGTTTGAGTCTATAAACTACTGACAACATTTCCCCCCAATTCCAAATAAATATTATCATTTAGAGCATTTATTTGCAGAAAATGACAAATGGTCAAAATAACAAAACAGATACATGTTTTCAGACCTCAGACAATGCAAAGAAATAAAGAAATTCATTTTAAAACAACATAATACTCATGTTTAAACTTAAGAAGAGTTCAGAAATCAGTATTTGGTGCAATAACCCTTATTTTTAATCGCAGCTTTGATGCGTCTTGGCATGCTCTCCACAAGTCTTTCACGTTGTTCTTGGGTGACTTTATTCCACTGCTGGTGCAAGAACTGAAGTAGTTGTATGTCTAAACTCAAAATGTCAAAATGTCACACCTCTGTCACACCTCCAGCCAGCACCAAACATGGCCGTCCAATCCGATTCATTCATTTTAGGTTCCTTTTAGCTCATTGGTCACTTAACATTCCAAACAAAACGACATGTCTCTCGTGTCAGACAATCCGCCAATATCTGCCATGTTTTTCAGTCCCCCGTTATATTTTTTCCCTTTCTTTTTATAATGTAAGCAGCCATATTTGTTTTCTTTTGATACGGACGAACTACGCTTGTCCCTGATTGGCTAATTCACCTATGTACTCTGGAAATATTGGACTATATAGAAAATATGAATTTATGTTGATGTCAGTAACACACCTAAGATTTTGCAACCAGAAAAGCAGCTATATATTGATTGATTTATTTTATTTATTTTATTTATTTTTTCCCTGATTGACAATAGAGTCAAAATAAAAAATAAGTCCACTCTGGGCTGTCTGCATACTAATCAGGAAGTATGCATTGGCCTGCTAGTTCATTAGTTTTCATGGCAAAAATCTGGTGTTGTGAAAAGGATACTCGTACTGCAAAAGGTAAGTGAGGAATAATTCCAGAAAAGAAGAAATTTACCGCACAATCGCTTGAATTTACTCTTATTCCTTTATTGGGTTTAGAGCGAACAACGCGTTCCGATTCTACAGCGTCATCAGGTTCACCCGATTAGTGCCAGGTGTGACTAAATACCATCTGGTCACATGTTCTTTCACTTAAAGTCATATTTTTTTTAATGCAACATATCTTACATATATACAGTAGGAAAACAGACATAACATTCAGTGTACATAATATATATATATATTAGGGCTGGGAATATTAACGCGTTAATCGCGATTAATCGCGATAGAGTTTTAATCGAGAACAATTTTTTTTAATCGCGATCAGAGTTTGCCAGCATTTTCCGCAATTCTACCATCCATATGCAGCTCATTTGGTTGTATTAATTAAACTCATTGTTGGTTAAACGTGCTATTTTGAGTTTGCTAGTATTGTGTTCCTTCTACGCATCCGTAGGCAGCTCGAGCGGGCTTCAATCATTTATTTACAATTTCTCAAAGTAAGCACTATTACTGGTTCATTGTTACTTTTTCCTTTCTCTGCACTTTTTTGAAATAAAAAAAATGGTGAGAAATACTTTGCATTGTGAGTTTAACTTTAGATTCAAACGGTCTTACTGCAAGATATCAATTTTAAACATGCAAAATAAATCACGATTAATCGCGATTAACTATGAAATTTCTGAGATTAGTTGCGATCAAGAAAATTAATCGTTTGACAGCCCTAATATATATAGATTTTTTTTTTTTTTTTTAAATAACACAAGTAAACCTTACACGCTGACCAGTGCAGAATCTGCAGGAATGGACAAACATTCAACCACAACAAGTGAGGAATAACTTAGGGCCACTCAAACAACTGGCTTGAGAGGAGAGTTAAAGAGGCTATTTTTGTCAAGAAAGAGAATCCTTCTTTGAACAGAAATGGAGGGCTCAGACATTGTTTGTCTCCCATCTATAACTCTATCCTCAAACCTAAATCAAAACAAAGAAAGAAAACAATAGGATTAGCCAGGTCAGGTCCAGAGGTGTGAAAACACCCATCATGGTACCGAATGGTTCTGCTAACAAGACCCACACTCCACTCCCACTGCATATTTTCATTCATTCATTCATTCATGTATTCATTTTGAGCAGGTCAACACAAGGAAATAAATACGTGTAACCAATATACATTGCTAGAAAAGGAGTGGGAAGAAAAAAACTTATTGAATCCCACCCCTGTCTTCCAAAACTTAAATTATTGATTTGATTATTTAATAGGCCCACCTAACTAACAGAAACTGTAAACAAGTAGGTGTTGTACTTTCAAAGTAATTTCATTGTCGTTATCTCCTCCCTTCAGGCAGATATAAGCAGTGTCCACCAGCATCTGACCAGAACTGAAGAAGCAGCTTGGATGAGCTGCGAAACGTATTCGACCAAATAAACTTTTGTCCTGTTGACAAATTGAATTTCTCCTTTTGCCACCACTCAAAACAGTTTAGAAAGTAGTTCTGTTTTTCATGTATTTCAGATAATAAGACTAAGGTACAGCGCTTTTAAAGTAGGAATTATACTTGTATGTCGTACATGAATATATACCGTATTACGTTTTATAGTTGAAATCTATAAGACCTTTCCTCTAATCCCATTTATCCAATCTTTGGTATCCCCCACCTCATGTATAATTCAACAGTGTGGCTTATGGAAAGATTAACAGATATCTAAAGCTTTTATTGCATAATTCATATCTCTGTGTTTTGCATGTATTGCTTTTGTTGCCTGTAATAAGTCTCGCTCAGAACAAGACAGGGAGAGTAATGGCGTGCGAATTTGAGTGCTCTTTGGAGGCATATTAGCTCGATTCATGGCAACCAAACCCAATTAGATCTGTTTAAATCTCTTTGTAATGCAAGGAGGGATAAGTGCTGTTCATTTTGTTTGTTTGCCTGGAGTAAAAGAATACGATTTATAATGTGAATGTACTTTGAGAAGCCATAATAATCCTTTAGTTGATGTGTAGTTGCTTTTGGAGTTGCAAAAAGTACATAATGGTAGTAATGAAGATAGTAATACTTAATGTGTACTTTAAATTTCGTTTAAATTAAGCTGTATTGGGCCTGGTTAGTACTTGTATGGGAGACTGTTGGGAATTCCAGGTGCCACAGTGGGGCAGCAGTGACTTCAGTCCAAACCGCAGTCGTGTTCTACCACAGACTGTATAGAGTCCAATCAAATGAAGCTCATCGAGGGTTACAGGTGAATTTGAAACAGAGTTCCATATTAGGAAGTCCAACCGCGAGTATCATATCAGCCAATGAGCTAATCTGGGGTGAGGATGTTGAATGTAACGCCTCTTCCTGCTCACACCGCTGGTTTAGCCGAGAGCGAGCGCTTAGCAACGCCGTCAATCAAATCTGTTGCTAAGGCTAGTGGGAGCAACCTCAGGGAAAGAAAGCGCCTGTTTTGTCTGCGATTAATGTTCATATCTTGATTTATGGACGAAATAGCGGCATGAAGACACCAGAATAATGTAGAGTAATACATTTTAAGACAATTTATTTTTATAATTGTCTCATTTGACACCGGTCTCTTGCCATCTTTCTTGCTATTCTTCTATTTTTTGTTACTCTCTGCTATATATTATATTTGATGAGTGAGCTACTGTACCCAAATAATTTCCCTTGTCTAAGTCTAAGACTACGTTCAGACTGCAGCCTGAAACGACCCAAATCTGATTTTTTGGCCTCTATGCGACCTGTATCTGATGTTCTAATGACAGTCTGAACGACACAGATCTGATTTTTTCAAATGCGATCCAGACCACTCGGATATGTGGTCCTAAATCCAATACATATCCGATCTTTTGGCATGCGACTTCAGTCTGAACGGCCAGGTCGCATTAATCTGCATTTCCTCCAGCGAGAGTGGTTCAAGTAGGTGTTCACAAATGTACACAAACGTTCTTCTCGTCATGCGAAAATAGTATATAAACTCCATATCAGTGAAGCGGCAAAGAACATAGTAATCCCACCACTCTTGGCTGCGACTTCGCACCAACACATTCATTTCGCTCATTATCACATATTGCAACATCATATCATCACTTTCTAAGACAACGTTTAGCCATATATTTTGTCTCATTATATTCTCCAGACTCGTGTCATTGGCTTTGTCCCCGGCTAATCAGAAAGAGTTTTAGAGCCAAAAAATAGTCATTTTATTGATTGTATTTTCCCAAAGATCTTAAAAATAGTGTAGCAAACAATATGATGTGCCAGAATGAGCCTGCTGAAGATGCATGGACTTTAAAGGTCCCATGGCATGAAATTTTCACTTTCTGAGGTTTTTGAACGTTAATGTGAGCTCCCCTACCCTGTTTAGCCCCCCCATGGCTAAAAGTTGCGAAATGTCTAAACTGAGCATTTGCGGTCCTTTTCTGCGTTAGAAAAAAACACAGCTCAAACGGGCGATTCTGAACAAGGCAACTTTGTTACGTCACATCGAAAAAAGAAATGCAAATGCAGTTCCACCACCGTCTGGATGTCCACCCCCTGTCTCTGTAAATCACGCCCAGAGAGTTTGGACTGCGAAGGAGCTACGCAATGCGAAATGCGTTTTTTTATTTGCCTGGAGGCACGTGTGAGTGTTTCTAGGCTCGGAAGTCCTTTACCCGACCCTCTGGACCTCTGAAACAGCAGTGGTTTAATTTTATTTTCTGTGAAAATGTGTTTTTTTCATTGAAATTCCTCTCCTTTCTCCCTCCGCGCTTAAAACGCGGAAGTGGGAGACAGCGCACAGCGCACCTAACCAGCAGGCGCATTTGCCCCCACCCGCTCCTCTAACCTATCTGTGTCCTTCTCATCTGCATTCAAGCAACAAGGCCCAGAATGAGTTGTTCAGAGAGAGACTTTCTGACTCTGACTGTGTACATGTGTCTTTCTCATGCACTGAGTGTTGATTTTGAAGAAGGATTCATTTACAGTATTAGGAAACCATTAAGGCACCATATAAAAGCATCAAGAAGTACCATGTCATCGGACCTTTAAAAACACAGAGGAGCACATTTGGCTAACACCTGCACGACATATACAATGTTATTTACATGATCCAACAGTTTACTTAACCAAAATGTAAAAACTTTCCAGATCTTTCCAGAATTAGTGCTACCACCTGAGATTACAGAAGATTACGTATTCCTGTAAATCACTGTAATCCCGACATTCTGCTCAGTCATTAGACTCTTCTGTACCATGATTACATTGTCTCTGACTAATAAGAGCTCGCGTTTTAATTTATGCAAATGGAGTTCCCGTGCACTCTATAATTCACTCACTGATTACAATCTTCTCTGTTTAACGAATTACTATGATCCTGGAGAATAAAGATGGCAGTTTTGAATAAGAAGTACGTGAACCTCCTCTGTATTTGACTATTCTATGATGAACTGAGGGCTTTGTGCAAAAGTCTGCATTTCATCGCACAGGGTCAGCCACATGTGAAGAAGGGTTTTCAATGGGAGATAATGTGTTGTAAGAAAGTTCTATTTAAAGATTTAAAAAAATAATAATAAAAAACACAATAAAAATAGATCATTTTAAAAAGTTTGCAGCGGTCCAAAGTTATCCCTCACTTATCTTATACATTCATATACATATCGTAATTATTCCAGACAGGACATAGGGAAGTTTTGCCATCATGGTAAAACAAACAACAACTAGCATGATAACCGCGCACAAGGCAATAAAACTCAATGATTAGATAGTACACAGTGTATATACAGAGACCACTGCATTTTTTCCTGAAATCAGCATCTCTACATGTATTACAGCCATTCCATTCCAGCGTCTGTTGAATTCCAACACAAACACAAAGCTGAGCTACTTCAGTTCTTGCACCAGGAGTGGAATAAAGTCACCCATGTGATTAAAAATAAGGGTTATTGCACCAAATATTGATTTCTGAACTCTTCTTAAGTGTAAACATTAGTATTATGTTGTTTTAAAATGAATTTGATCTTGTTTCCTTGCATTGTATGAGGTCTGAAAACATGTATCATTTTTGTTATTTTGACCATTTGTCATTTTCTGCAAATAAATGCTCTAAAAGATGCGTGAAAAGTCTATTCTTAAAACTATAAAAGAAAAACTATTCTTTTATCATGCTCTAAAAGATAATATTTTTATGTGGAATTTGGGGGAAATGTTGTCAGTAGTTTATAGACTCAAACAAAAATGTTCCTTTTGCCCAAACACATACTTATACATCATTTTGCAGTGGTCTCTTATTTTTTTTCCAAAGCTGTATTTTGACCTTATGAGCTCCTTATACAAAATATCTGTACTGGGGTAAAACAAGCTTTGGTTTTAGCACTAATTTGACTCTCTAATGCAGTGTTCCACAAACTATTCCAAAAAGCAGCAGCACAGCAGACTTGACTCATTTAATCAACTGACCTCAGTCTTTAGAGAGTTGAAGGTGTACTGCAGCTTGGTTGGAAAGAAAACCTGCAGCCACACCGGCCCTTTGTGGAACAGTTTGTGGAACACTGCTCTAATGCGAAGAGAGCATTGAAAAAAGTGACTACACTGCTCCATGATGGTGATCAAAATCAAACCAAAAATATAGGAGAGCTTAATTGGTTATGGACTGTTCTGAATACAGTGAACCCTCGTTTATCGCGGGGGTTAGGTTCCAGAAATAGCCCGCAATCAGTGAAATCCGCGAAGTAGGACAATTTTATATTTTACAATTATTCTACATGTTTTAAGGCTGAAAACGCTTCACCAGACACATTATACACCTTTCTGAGACTGGTATTAACATTTTCTCACATTTTTCTCTTGTTTAAACACTCAAACTTTTGTAGATTTTCATTAAAATATATTAATAGTGGGGGGGGGAGGGGGGGCACGTGACACGCGGACACGTGCGCGCGGACACGTGTGTTTGTTTTGGTACCACATATCCATGCCATGTGCGAAAGTCGAGTGGAAAGCGACCTGGATATCATTTTGGGCAAGACTCAAGCCAATGCTAACAGTGCCAAACCGCTAACAGACGCCTCTGAGCACCAGTCCTCAACACAAGACCAGGTAAGACCAACCTGCGCTCACAAGAGTTGGTTGCATTTCACCCCGGCTCCAAAATCAGACCGCTATCAATGCGTCGCCAATACTCCACAGCTCTCTAGGACGGGGTCGGGTTCGTCCTCTCGGCGTGACGGGGAAGAGCCACTGTCTCCTCTGTGCGCGCGAGTGTCCTCCCCCCCCTGCGGCTCCCTCGAATGCGGCTCTCCCCGCTGCGGCTCCCCCGGCCCGTCCATGTTGATTCTTGGCTCTTCCATGGTCCGGCTCGCACTCTCTTCCATGGCTCGTGCAAGTAAACAAAGGCCACACCTCCTGTCACCCAGGCGCTCTCGTGAAGGAAATCAGAGACTCTGTCCCTACCATCCCTGGTCTAGACCTGGTTTAGTCCTGGTTTAGACCTGGTTTAGTCCTGGTTTAGACCTGCTTTAGACCTGGTTTAGTCCTGGTCTAGTCTCTTAGCTAATCAGGGCGCAGGACAGAATGTTACACTGTAAAAAAAAAAGTTACACTATAAAAAAAATTGAAAAAAATAAAATAAAAATTGGAAAAAATAATCCGCGAAACAGCGAGGGTTCACTGTACACTAAAATCTGTGTACTTCCACTGGTGAAGGAAAAAGCCATATCGGGCAATCTCTAAAATATTATGTTAACTGTACAATGTTTACAATTTCCTATATTACACAAAATTGACTCTTGTGAGCTTTAAAGATTCCATGACATGGTACTTCTTGATGCTTTTATATGGCGCCTTAATGGTTCCCTAATACTGTAAATGAATCCTTCTCCAAAATCAAGCCTCAGTGCATGAGGGAGCCTCATGAATACAGTCAGAGTCATAAATATTTCTCTGAAAGGCTTTATTTTGGGCGTTGTTGCTTGAATGCAAATGAGAAGGACAGAGACAGGCCAGTGCAGCAGGTGGGGTGGTTTCCTGTTTCCTGGATTAGCGGTGTGCTGTCCCTACTTCCGTGTTTTATGCGTGGAGGAAGATAGGAGACTCGCTCCAATGAAAAAATAATAATTTTCACAGAAAATAAAATTAAACCACTGCTGTTTCAGAGGCTCGGATAAAGGACATCCGAGCCTGCAAACACTCTCACGTGCCTCCAGGCAAATAAAAAAATGCATCTCGCATTTCGTAGCCCATTTGCGCTCCAAAACTCTAGGCGTGATTTCCAGAGACGATGGGTACACATCCAGACAGGGGGTGGAAACCTTTCCGCGAGTGTGAATTCAGAAAGTTCCCTTGTTCAGAATCGCCCGTTTGGGCTATCTTTTTTTCAAACGCGGAAAAGGATCGCAAATGCTCAGTTTACACATTTTGCAACTTTTAGCCATGGGGGGGGGCTAAACAGGGTAAGGGAGCTCACATTAACGTTCAAAAACCTCAGAAAGTGAAACTTTCATGCCATGGGACCTTTAAGCCATGTTATAATGTCGAAAACATACCTGGAGTTGTGTTTTGTTTCGTTCATGTGTGTTTGAGTAAGCCTTTATTATTAGTCTGCTCGGTTCCACCTTGTGATGTCACGTAGTGGTTGTTTTCAAGCTAACCACTACCTTTAGTTCCTTGCCATTGTTGCGATTGTTATTTCCAGGACTGAAATTATCCAAATGATTCCAGTGAAGGTGTATGGAGTGTAAAAACACAGTGGAGCACTTCCTGTATTACCACATGACATCACAAGGTGGAAAAGAGAGAACAACTCAGCCTAAATATGCAGCGTTTGTGTGAATGAAACAAAACACAACTCCAGGTTAACATAGATCAGAAATAGGGTAATATAAGCCCTTTAACAACTACCATTTACCTCTTGTTTGGCAGAGATTGGAAATTCCAGGTCTGAAATATCCAGGTATGTTTTTGATGAAGAAACAACATTATAACATATATCAGAAAATAGCGCAATATTGGCCCTGTAAACCTATACGACATTCCTGAACAAAAGCAATGCATTTTCACTTATTCAAAGGTACAAGGTTAGAAGTTACCAGTCCTCCCTCCCCGAGCAGCCGCTGTTCATCCCTTGCTGATTTGCAGACATAATGATGACTGCGTAGGAATCAATGGAGCGGGAAGAGAGTGGTTAGTGTACATTGAATTACTGTATCCAGCGACTGTATCGATCATACGCTGAATCAAATGGAGCTATGGGCGGCTGGCAGCGAGTAATGTATGAAGAATGGATGGGTCTGTTTGCCTTTCGATGGACTGAGGGGTTTTCAATGAGAGCTGGAGTAACCCTGGACAGAACTGTGTGTGGTGGTGGTTTATAACACTGGAGGCTTTGTTGTATGGAAAAAGTTGAAGTAAAAAAGTACAATACATAATAAAAATACAGTCAATGAAGCTCAAAATGCCAGTTGTGGATTTGTATAGTGAGAATTAAAGTCCTGTCCCAGTATAAACAGCTCTTGAGGTCAGAATAAGTCTCGAACTAATTTAGGCTACGTCCACATGACAACGGTGGAAAAAAATTTGCGTCCACACACGTGTCAGATCAGTAAATATTCGCGTCCAGACGAAAACGGAGGGCTGAGTGAAAACGATGTAATACATATGCCACACCGATATGTGGCGCTGTAAACAGGAAACAGCCAGAGCCACCGGAAATGCAATACTACAAAGAGCACATGAGCATAAAGTCCTTTCTCTTCCGCAAACAAGCATTCATCACATCATCGTTTTCCAAAAGCTGCGTTTTGCTCATCCGCACAACAACACGACCCCCAGCCCAGCGTTCTCAGATTTCTCCACTCTGGAATCTGGCTTCAAAAAACACCGTTTTCGCCCACCAAAAACCGCCGGCTTTGTGTGGACGAAAGGCCAAAATGAATAAAAATTTCTCAGTTTCCATCAAAAAACGTTGTCGTGTGGACGGACCCTTAGAGGTGTTTATTTGGTGATAATCAGGAAATGTGGTTAGCATGCTAGTTGTTGTTAGCATTACAGTGCTGCTTTCGGTGTCCACTGCAATTTGTGACATCACGAGGCACGATTTTTAAGTTATATACCTGTTCTTTTTACCTCCAGACCCCGCCCATCCTTATTCTTTATCGTTTCTCTAGGTTATACAAAATTTTAGGGATACACCGATCCAGATTTTTCTGTTCCGATAGTGGAGCTTCTGCCGATACCCAAATTGAACCGATACCTGAGCAGAGAATGAAAACAGTATTAAATTCCTTTAAAGGGACAGTGTGTAAGATTTTTACCCATTAATTACTGAAATTGAAGATACCCATTCAAAAATACATTGTTTTCCAAGCCTTTTCACTTCCATCATGAAATCAAAATATTCTTTTGGACTTAGATATAGTCACATAAAAGGGGGATCTTCCCCATATAGAGGCAGCCATTTTGAATACGAGAGCCGCAGAAGGACATTTGGGCTCATCCTTCGCCTAGGCTCCTGCTAGCAGCTGCTCAGCCGCTGCTAGCAGGAGCCTAGCAGCGGCTCCCGCTCCCTCAGGCGCGCTGCCTGAGGGAGCGGAGGAGAGGAGAGAAGGGGAGGGGGGGGAGGGGGGGGGCTCGTGGTTTTGACAAGCATGCTACTGTATCACACGTCGTAATGGATCTAACACATGTTTTGGACTAAATTGTTTACTGGATTTTATTCGCTGGATCCTTACGGACAGATTGAGGCCAAGTTTATGGTGAAATACTGAGTTTGACCTGTCCAGAGCCTTCAAAGGTAAGCTAAGTAACAAACCTCGTTTTGTGCTTTTCTGTATAAAAGCCCCATGTGCTCGGGGAGTGATTGTTGTGCCGGGAAATGAATTGCATAGTCAAAAAGAGGAGACTGTAAGGTTTCATTTGATGTGTAGAGTGTCATGGTAGACGATCAGGAATGTGTGTTTTCATGCGAAAAGAAAAAAAAATGTGACCGCGGGGCCGCGTTTTATTTATACCGCAGCTCGCACAGCGCCGGGTGCGCGCAACAACGCGAGCTGTCTGCGGTACGGCGCGCCCGGGTGACCCTCGAGGTCTGCCGTAGCCAAAAGAGGAAGTGGAATAGTGACTATCCACCTATGCGCCACGAATCCTACACACTGGACCTTTAAACAAAAGTCAAATAAGACAAAACTGATCCAGCTGTAACTACAGAACAGCTTTGCGTGAATGTATATATGAAAAATAGCCAATCAGAATATTGACTGAACCAATATTTGTAAGCCGATACCCGATTTCTCAGTATTGGTGTAGATATCTAGTACCAGTATTTTATCGGTGTAAAACCTACAAAATGTGTCACTTTTCTGGGTACTTTCAGTTAAACAGAGACATTTTGGCCAGTCTGAAGTCTCCTCTCCCCAGACTCGTGCCCGTCCACGCCCCACGGAGCAGCTGGAAGTGTCAACTCGTACGGCCCCGTCTCCTCCAGGCCCGCTCCAGCCCCAGTGACACATCAGAGGCCCGGGCGCAGGCAGCTGGAGCAGGCAGCACATCATTACAGACCCCCCCTTCCATTCACGACCATTCACCAGGGACGAGACGGGGACGACATGAGGGGGAGGGGAGCGGTGGAGAGAGGGGAGGGTGCGAGAGTTAAAAGAATACAACAAAGTGAATGAGGAGAAAAGGGTTTTGATTTATTAATATTAGGTCTGCTTTTAAAAACTTAAAATAATGTAGATATGAATTCTTGAAAGGTCCCATGGCATGAAATTTTCACTTTCTGAGGATTTTGAACGTTAATGTGAGCTCCCCTACCCTGTTTAGCCCCCCCCATGGCTAAAAGTTGCGAAATGTCTAAACTGAGCATTTGCGATCCTTTTCTGCGTTACAAAAAATCGGAGCTCAAACGGGCGATTTTGAACAAGGCACCTTATTGACGTCAGATCGAAAAAAGAAATGCAAATGCAGTTCCACCCCCGTCTGTCTGTACTCAGCGTCTCTGTAAATCACGCCCAGAGAGTTTGGACTGCAAATGCGCTAGGCAATGCGAAATGCGTTTTTTTATTTGCCTGGAGGCACGTCCGAGTGTTTCTAGGCTCGGAAGTCCTTTATCTGAGCCTCTGGACCTTTGAACAGCAGTGGTTTAATTTTATTTTCTGTGGAAATGTGTTTATTTTTCAATGGAACGCTTCAAATCTCTCCCCCCGTGCAAAAACACGGAAATGGATCAGCTGAGAGCTAGAGCGGAGAGCGGTGAGTTTGGCCGCGCCCCCACCCTCTACTATTGGCCATCTCTTTTCTCCTCATTTGCATTCAAGCAACAACGCCCATTATGGCCTGTTCAGAGAGAAAAAAAAAAACTCTTTCTCATCTTATCTCTGTTTCTCGTGCACTGAGTGTTGATTTTGAAGAAGGATTCATTTACAGTATTTGGGAACCATTAAGGAGCCATATAAAAGCATCAAGAAGTACCATGTCATGGGATCTTTAAATCTCCAGCAGCAGTCAATATTTTGTTTGGGTCATCCAACTGCCTAAAAATCTAATTAGTATGAACACTTACATGCAAAGAGGAAACAAAACACAACTATGATGTTTTCTTATCCAGTTTATAGTCAAACAAGGAATGTAATAAATTAAAATGACACAATTCGGCCCTATGTCTCGCCCCAAAAATATCAACAGACTTTATTGGCAATTGGTTTCAATCAACCAATCAATCAAACATTATTTATGAAGCGCTTTTCATACAAAAATTTAACACAAAGCGCCTTACAGTGATTAAGGATTAAAAGATTGGCTTTTTTTATTGATCTCACACAGGAGAAATCGTTTCTCTGGAGTCTAAACAATTGGCATCGGCCATGGAAAACCCATATCCAGTCATATTTTAAAAAATACAGTATATTCCACTAAAATGCACTTTTGAAAATATACATCTTCAAAATTGTGAAATTTAGCATAAACATTCAAAAACATGTTATTTTTAAAGTGTCTAGAGTGATGTTTTTTTTTTATTGGCATAAGCTGTATTCCATAAAAAGACATATCACTCTAGACACTTTAAAAACTGCTGCTAAGGACGACTGTTGCACTGTTGCACATTTACTACTGGAATTTTACTGCTGTTGTACTGTTGTTTACTACTGTTGTTGCACTGGAATTACTACTGTTGCACATTTATTTTTATATTGACTTTCAATGCACATTCTATTGCACATTACTGCACATTTCACTGCTGCATCTTCCATTGCACATTTTTGATGCACACTGCACATCTGTAAAAAGATATTTATTTATTCTTTTGCACTGCTTTTAGATTTTAGTTTTTTGTCTTAGAAGTTTTTGTTTTGTCTTTATATTGTAATTTATACACTGTCTTTTTGCACCGCTTAGCCAGGGAGGAACAAAATTTCGATTCACTTTATGTTGACAGATGGCAGAATTGACAATAAAGCTGACTTTGAACTTTGAACTTGGTTATTATTATGAGAAACCTACATCCAGGATTTCAGTTTATTTTTTATTTTATTTTATTTTATTTAAATTTTATTTTATTGTTATTATTTTTTGTTTTTGCAAATTTACAGCTGAGTTCCATATTAGGAATAGGAATTTATTAAAGGAGAATTAACGTTTTTTACAATCTGAGCCTTATTTCCGTAATAAAACAAGTTGTTTTATTCACCCATAGCACTTTGGTGTCATATGGAGCACTTCCGGAGATGTTTTAGTTTATCCATAGTTTAGCGATATCCATAACGCGAGTTCTCGGTTTCCAAATAACACAAACTTTAGCACTTTTCAAATCATAGAAGCTCAATGTCTTAGTCTACACTTTCGTTTAAGTCAAAAGTGGACTGTAATCCGAGATTTATCCATAATTTACAGCTTTGCGTTTCATGTTTGGGTCCCGAGAGCTGAGAGCGAAATAAGCTGTGACTCTGCACATGCGCACTGGCCTCCTCATCTACTCGAAACTATGGATAAATCTCGGATTACAGGCCACTTTTGTCTCAAATGAAAACGTAGACTAAGACATTGAGCTTCTATGATTTGAAAAGTGCTAAAGTTTATGTTATTTGGAGACCGCAAACATATGCCCCGAGAACTCACATTACGGAGATCGCTAATCTAAAACATCTCTGGAAGTGCTCCATATGACACCAAAGTGCTATGGGTGAGTAAAACAACTTGTTTTATTACCGAAATAAGGCTCAGATTGTAAAAAAACGTAAATTCTCCTTTAACATACAAAATTGCGAAATAAAAACAAGAGGATCATGTAGAGCGGGTTAATACGAACATTTCAAAATTGTTGAGGCTCACAGAGGCAGTTAAAGAAAGAGGGACGACAATTTTTCAATGTAAAGTCAACTGAAATCAGAGTCGATGGAGCTGAAGAGCCGTCATGAGCACTTCCTATTTGGAATGCGACGCCGAGCGAGATACCTATGTCCATTTATACAGTCTGATGAGCACATAGACAAGTAAGTAGTTCCACCAGGTCGTGAGCTCTGCCTGGAGAATAAAAGCAGGTGAATTTGCCCGTGTGAGGTTTAAATGTTTATGATAAAGGTCACCATCCGTTCACGGTCACTGCTGTCACTGCAGAGGTGTGCTGTGTGCTACACATTCTGTCACTACTGTGTTTCTGCCCAAAGCCCTGCCACCTCCTCTGTCCTTCACCTATAAAACTAAAGGTCATGGTTTGATAGGTACAAGTATACATCCACACATACACATACAGAATACACAATATCTATATAGGGTAACTTGGAAGGCTGCGGTATATCAGTGATGATATGGTTGTGTAGTTGTATTTTTTTTATATATATATTATTAGCTTCAACGCTTGTGTGGTGGGCTGGTGGCACACACATTTCACAGCAAGATTTTGGGTTTGTTTCCGAGGTCAACTAAGCCTTTCTGTGTGGCGTTTGCGCGTTCTCCCTGTGTCTCGGTAGGTTTAGACTTTGACAATCTTTACTGATCCACAATGAAATAGTTTAGACACAGTAGCGCAGTAGTAGTAGTAGTAGTATCTTTTTCGTTTTTTCCATACTCTCCTAGTTACTGTTTTATTATTATTACTTATTTTATTACTACTTTTTTAAAATTCTTGCCTGCATGCACTTTTCTTTCTTGTTCAAACTGTCCCTGCCTGGAGCTACTGTGGCAAGTAAATTTCTCCTGTGTGAGATCAATAAAGTCTTATCTTATCTCTTATCTTATCTAGTAGTAGTAGTAGTACACATCACAAAATATTATAATAACAAAGAGCAGTCCTGACCAGGTCAAGGAACAAGATCACGGAGATGGGTCCCTGAGGACTGGACTGTGGTATCTCCTGGAATGCCTGGAACAGCCGTTCTTATTGGGAGCGGGCTTGGATCTCCACAGACTCTTATTTGACCTGCCTCCATTCAGTTCCATCCATTCATTTTCTTCCGCTTATCCCAGGGACTCCCAGACTTCCTTCACACTTCCTCCAGCTCCTCCGGGGGGACCCCAAGGCATTCCCAGGCCATCCGGGAGACATAGTCCCTCCAGCGTGTCCTGGGTCTTCCCTGGGGTCTCCTCCCGGTGGGACATGCCCAGAACATCACCATTCAATTCCTTTGACTACTGTATATCACAAAAAAAACCTCGATGGAGGACGTTCTGAAGTATGAGACAGTGTAATCCCTTTGTCCAGGAGTGGTTCCATGTAGAGAAGGTTTCAACACTGGTCATCTGGACTTTGTTTTTACAATCAAGACATTTACCTTCCATCCAGAAGCCATTTTCAATTTGCTAGGGCCAAAACTACTTCTTCTTAATTGCAAAAACTGTGAACATTGCAAAGCACGGTTTTAACTTTTTATATTTAGAAGTGCAACCTCCAGAAGTTTCACACTGTGCTTTTAATGAATGAAAAATAAAAACAAACAACAAGATGCAGATAAATTTGCAACCGTCACCCGAGAAAAGTAAAACAATAAAGTTATTATGATTTGAAGTCCATATTTACTACTTTTACAATCCACCAGATGCAGATCAAACATGGTTATGGACCCTGGAAGCTATTTTGAAACTGCTATTAAATTTTTTACTGCTTAAAACACTTGATATTACAAACTCCCCTGGAAGGCATTCTGAAAATAAAATCTCTTCCAGTTCGGCAGTGCAATTGACAAGTAAATTGTATTGCTAATAAAAACCCACTAAAGCCCGCAACCAGACGAGCCAGGAGTGGTGAGGCCAGCTGCCCCAGGATCCATAGATTATTTATACAACCATTTTCACACATGATACTGAAAAGTTACTATACCACTGGACACCAAAGTCAGAATTTGAGCAGAATTTGAAAATATTTACTCAAATAATTCAAATTTTGCAGGTGAAATGCCTAGTTCCTGCTGTTGTATCACTGAACAAGACACTTTCAGCAATTCACATCGCATTGTATATTTGAGCAACAGAATGAATGAATGCTAGATGGATATGTTTAATGTCATACCGTGGAACATTCCAAGCAAGGCAATAACATCTCCATGGAGACAAGCATGTAGCGGACCCTCCACCAGAAACGTTGCAGTGCAAAGAGTGCAGCTTTAAGCCTTTTCACTGACAACAACAATCTCGTCAGGTAAATATTTTATTTATTTATTTTTATTTATTTATTTATATCACTTATTTGTCCCCGAAGGGAAATTTGTCCTCTGCATTTGACCCATCCTTTATTCAGCAGTAGTGGGCAGCACATGACTGCGCCCGGGGACCATCTCCATGATCTTGTTGCTTAGGCTTAGTCAGGAGGAGGATTTTTTATGGAGCACGTTTTTTTGGGTTGATGGGGGAAACCGGAGTGCCCGGAGGAAACCCTTCTTGCTGTGAGGTGTGAGCGCTAGCCACGCAGCCACCGTGACGCAAATATATAAAGCAAAAGCAAGGGAAACAATGGATTCTTGTGTGCTTTAAGCCATGGTAGAATGTTGCCACAGCTACCTTTTACTTTTTGTTCAGTAGAGATTGGCTATTCAAGATCTGAAATAATCCAAATGATTCCAGTGACGGTGGATATTGAGTTTAAAAACACAGTAAAGCACTTCCTGTATTAGCACATGACATCACAAAGTGGAACAGTTTAAGTTCCAGAGAAGAACTCAGCCTAAATATGCAGGGTTTGTGTGTTAAACATATGTGAATGAAACAAAACACAACTTAATGTTTGTGATCAGGAAACAACATTATAGCATTATGGTATATCTCAAAAATTAGAATGTAATGAAAATTTTCAATATTTTTGTCACTCATTTCAGAAATTCAAACCCATATTTTAGATAGACCCGTGACACACAGTCTAGAGTGGAGCTTTCAAGCTTTTATTTCTTGAAATGCTGATGATTATTGCTTACAGATTAACCACACACCACATAAAAAAGGAGCTTGAGATCTTTTTTGGCTCTTGACAAAAATGCAACAAGAAAGCAAGTTCACAGCCCAGTTAGTCCATATCTTCAAATGCTAAGATGACTTCACCGCGAGCTTTCAAAACCACGGAAATCCATTATGTTGTCGTGATGCGTAGCCAAAGTGCAGCGAGCATAGCAGACGTCTTCTTCTATTGCTAAGCCACTTCGCTTCTGCAGAAGTGACACTTAAGGCCGACGGAAAGGCTAGAAGCTCCACGTGACCTCTCTGTGTGAAGTGTTGGACCATTTAGAAAAACTACACACGTGAATAATGTAAGACGCACAATCTCAGATTTTTATGGCATTTTATAGCCTTTTTCAGCCCTCTGCTCTTGTTTAAAGCTGCATTGTGCAACTTTTTCCTGGTGGAGGGTCCATCAAATGCTTTTCCCCGTGGATATGTTATTGCTTTGTCTGGAATGTTTGACAGTATGGCATTAAACCTTTCTATCTTCATGGAGACCAAACCAGACCAAGTTACAGGTAATTGAATAAATGTAAGATCGAGTTGTTTAACCTCATACTGTGGAACATTCCAGGCACAGTAATGAGGTCTCCATAGAAGGTGAGGGCCTCCCCAATCAAAAAGTTTTTTTTTATTATTAAACCTTTATTTAACCAGGGAAATCCCATTGAGATTAAAAACCTCTTTTTCAAGGGAGCCCTGACCTAGAGACAACAAAAAGACAATTAAAACACAATTAAAATGACTTATAAATTTGTTAAAATTACAGATAAATTAGTTAAAACAGGTACAATTTATGGAGGCTGTCGCAAGAGCTCTCAGTCTAGACTTAAAGTCATTCAACGAGATAAATTCTGTTAATTTCCAGTCCTTTTGCAGCTTGTTCCATGTCGAGGGGGCAGAGAAGACAAAAGCCCTTTTTCCCCAACTCTGTGCGAACAAACGGAACAGAGAGCAACAACTGATCATTTGAACGCAGCACATAAGAGTCAACACTTCTCTGTGTGATTAAGTTACATATGTAGGAGGGAAGTAGTCCAAGCATGGCCTTGTAGATAAAGGTGTACGAATGAGTCAACCTCCTAGTGGACAAAGAAGGCCATCCCACTCGAGAGTACAGTTCACAGTGGTGGGTCAAGGCCCTACAGTTAGTAACAAACCTCAAAGCAGCATGATACACAGAGTCAATCTTACTCAGACATTGAGCTGAAGCGTTCATATACAGCAAGTCTCCATAATCTAAAATGGATAAAAAAGTTGCAGTGACAAGGCGCTTTTTAACCTTAAAAGAAAAACACAATTTATTTCGGAATAAAAAACCCAATTTCAATTTGAGTTTCTTCACAAGATTGTCAATGTGGGGTTTAAAAGTCAGGGTGTCATCAAGCAAGATACCAAGATATTTGTACAAATGTACCACCTCAATTTCATTTCCCTCAAGAGTGGACACTGTGGGGACATCTTGCGGAGTCTTCTTAGAGTTTGAGAACAACATTAGTTTAGTTTTGTCAGCATTAAGGACTAGTTTTAGCTGCAGAAGTGTGTGCTGCACCACATCAAAAGCTTTCTGCAGAGATTCAATAGCATTAACAGGAGATGAGCCAAAGCAGTAAATGATTGTGTCATCGGCATAAAAATGCATATTAGCAAGTTACATAGTGCACCTTTAAAGCAATAGTAGAAAAGTTTCAAATATGGATTTTACATGACGCAAGATACTGTAAAATGAATACATTGCAAACACACACACACCAGTGTATGCAGACACTAAGGGTGAGGTGGGTTAAGTGTTTTGCCCAAGGATACAACGGCAGCATTCATCTGTGGGAGTTGGAGTCGCACTGCCAACCTATGAATCAGTGGATCTGACACCTCAGCCAATGATGTTCACGCCAAGAGCAGGATCCAAACCACCAACCTTCAGATCAGTGGACAAACGGTCTAACGACTAAGTAGACAGAGTGAGTCTGTCTACCAAAAGATGAATGTACACATAAAGAGTTGGTTTGAGTTGGTTTGATTGAAGATATTGTGAAATAATACTGAAACTGTATTTTGGCAGGTGTACCACAGGGGTCAATGTTAGGACCAACGAACTTTCCCAATTAGAATTATTAATACAAATTATAAACCATATCATTGTTAATCCAGCACTACTTCAGAGATAAATAACAGCTACATAACATATCTGGATCTCTTTTGTCTTATTTTATTTTTGTTTGAACTAAATAAATGCCGTTTTCAGTCTCTGCTCTATGGTGCACTATGTAACTTTTTGCTTGGTCAAGTCTGTCGCCTGCTTTTTTCTACGGATATGCCATTGCTCTGCCTGGAATGTTCCACAGTATGACATTAAAGAGCCAGCTCAACCTACATTTATTCAGTTACAGGTGGTTTTATAGCTCAAAAATACCTAGAAAAACAAGTATTCTGACCTTGACCTGAGTTGCCTCTCCACAGATCTGACCTGTAACTTGGTCTGGTTTGGTCTCCATGAAAATAGAAAAGCTTAATGCCATACTGTGAAACATTCCAGACAAAACATTAACATATCCATGGAGAAAAGCATGTGATGGACCCTCCACCATAAAAGTTACACATCGTGCATCCCTATTTATGCCACATCAAACCAATTCAATAGAAACCTAAATCTCTAGATAAGCAGCAGAGAAAAACATGCTGAAACTCCCTTTGAAAATAAATAAAGTGCATTTTATTTGATATTTCATTCACATATTAAAACTGTATTGAGAATTCATTGAAAACAGCTCTTTTACATACATATTGCAACCCAGGGACACCATCATTCAAAACGTCCACTTGCTATGTTATTAAACCCAACCAATATCAGAACATCTCCCGCAAAGATGTCTGCTGATGCCCAGGCAATATCCTACACTTCAGCTTCGCACATGTGGTGTTCTCTCAACCAGACGACACTCTGTTCCACTTTGTGATGTCATGTCGTAATACAGGAAGTGCTCCATACACTTAGAACACACTAGAATCATTTGGATAATTTCAGACCTGGAATTGCCAATTTCTACTGAACAAAAGTAGCTGTTAACTTGAAAACTACCATTTCATGGCATCACAAGGTGGAACGGAGCATTTTGAGCTTTGGATGTAGATTGACTAATAATAAACAAACTGAAACATGTGTGAATGAAATGAAACACAACTCCAGGTATGTTTTTGAGGAGGTAACATTCTAACATGGCTTAAAAGTGCACCATGTAACTTTACGGTTGGGGGCCCACCATCGTCTTGTTTCTACGGATATGCCATCGCTCTGCTTCAAATGTTTCACCATATGACCTTAAACAGCTCTACCACACATTTATTCAATTACAGGTGGTTTTATTGCTCCAAAAACCTAGAAAAACAGGCATTCTGACTGTGAGCAGGGTCGCCTCTCCACAGATCTGACCTGTAACTTACCCTGGTTTGGTCTCCATGATGATAGAAAGGTTTAATACCATACTGTGAAACATTCCAGACAAAGCAGTAACATTTCCATAGAAAAAAGCATTTGACAGACCATCCACCAGAAAAGTTACACGATGCGCCTTTAAAGCTCACAAGAGAACGTTTTGTGTAATATAGGCCCTTTAAGCTTCCTGTCTGGACTGCTCCCATCGTGTGACGAGTTAAGTTTGACAGCTCGAGTTTTATTATTGATGTGAACGGTGGTCCCTTTGGAGGACAGCGCTGACCTGTCATTTGGAGCCAAAGTCACAGCTGTTGAGATGACAGTGGACAGCGACATGAACACAGACAGCCCCAAAAGTGGTTGTGAACAAATCTTCGTCCATCACCTAGACGGGATTCAAAGTGGCAGAGGCACTCCGGATAACCCCTGGAATTATTTCGATATTTATTATTTGAGTGAGGGAGCTGTCATTCACACTCAAACAGACACTGAATCAGAGGGAAAGAAAAGCATCAACAAGTAGAGGTTTATCTGCGGAGATGAGCCTCAGTAAAACTACCACCAGGTTAAAGGTCCCATGGCATGAAATTTTCACTTTCTGAGGTTTTTGAATGTTAATGTGAGCTCCCCTACCCTGTTTAGGGCCCCTCCCATGGCTAAAAGTTGCGAAATGTGTAAACTGAGCATTTGCGGTCCTTTTCTGCGTTTGAAAAAAAACACAGCTCAAACGGGCGACGTTTGTCCGTCACACGGAAAATGCAGTTCCACCCCCCGTCTGTCTTTGTACCCACACTCTCTTTAAATCACGCCCAGAGAGTTTGGACCGCGAATGAGCTACGCAATGCGAAATGCGTTTTTTTATTTGCCTGGAGGCACGTGTAAGTGTTTCCAGGCTCGGAAGTCCTTTATCCGACCCTCTGGACCTCTGAAACAGCAGTGGTTTAATTTTATTTTCTGTGAAAATGTGTTTTTTTCATTGAAACGCCTCTCCTTTCTTCCTCCGCGCTTAAAACACGGAAGTGGGGCCAGCGCACAGCGCACCGGTAAAACAAGGAACCAGCGGCGCATTTGCCCCCCACCCCCCACCCGCACCTCTGACCTATCTCTGTCCTTCTCATTTGTATTCAAGCAACAACGCCCAGAATGAGGTGTTCAGAGAGAGATTTTTTGACCATGTCTGTGTAGATGTGTCTTTCTCATGCACTGTCTTGATTCATTTACAGTATTAGGGAACCATTAAGGCACCATATAAAAGCATCAAGAAGTACCATGTCATGGGATCTTTAAGAGAATTAATAGAAGTTAAATTGCGGCTATAGTCTCCAGTGTACTGTAGGTGTATTGATTGATTAATTGACTGGCAGAAATTTAACGTTTAAAGCCCACCAAAAGATGAATATACACACAAAGAGTCATTTTGAGTTGGTTTGATTGAAGATACTGTGAAATAATACTGAAAATGTATTTTGGCAGGTGTACCACAGGGGTCAATGTTAGGACCAATGAACTTTCCCCATTAGAATTATTAATACAAATTACAAACATATCGTTGTTAATCCAGGACTTTTGTTTATCAGTTTGTGTTTGTTGTGTTATTTATGTGTGTTGTGTTGTGTGTGTGTGCTTTGGTTGTGTGGTTTGGTTGTGTTGTGTGTTTTTATCTGTAAATAGTCCTCTGACGTCCAATAAAAAGCCCAACTGGGGCATCAGCTCAACCAATATTTGAAATCCCCGATACTGCAACATCTTCCATATTGGTGCCAATATTCGATACCAGTATCAGTATCGGTGCATCCCTAATTCTCATCATTCGCTAGTCTGTAAGTACTTTTCACTTTTACAGACCAAAGCAGAGTTTTTCCACGATGCTGAAGCGAACAACACTTCCTAACACACACTTCCTGATTATCGGACCACACAATTTCTAATTAGATGTGACATAACATAAACAGCTGCTTATACGATATATTTGTACTGGGGCTAGATATATTTGCTAGTTTTTCTTAGCTTCACGATCATGGCAAAACTGTCTGAAATTAGGATATGTGAGTTTGCATCTTCTGCCTGTGTCATGTTCTACCGTTGTCTGTATAGTAGGTAAACACCAGTATTTTTTACTACCAAAAACAAACATTTGAGGCAATCCTTAATCTAAAAGCAGAAATGTTTAGGATCCCATAATACAAATATAAAACATGTTGGACCAGCCAAACTTGCTAAAATCCACATTTGCGGTCTTGTAAAAATACAGTCAGGTCCATAAATATTGGGACATCAACACTATTTTCATCTTTTTGGCCCTGGACACCATCACAATGGATTTGAAATGACACAAACAAGATGTGCTTTAAGTGCAGACTTTCAGCTTTAATTTGAGGGTATTTGCATCCAAATCAGGTGAACGGTGTAGGAATTACAACAGTTTCTACATGTGCCTCCCACTTTTTAAGGGACCAAAAGTAATTGGACAAACTAAACAATCATAAATCAAACTGTCACTTTTTAATACTTGGTTGCAAATCCTTTGCAGTCAATGACAGCCTGAAGTCTGGAATGCATTGACATCACCAGACGCTGGGTTTCGTTCCTGGTGATGCTCTGCCAGGCCTCCACTGCAGCTGTCTTCAGTTCCTGCTTGTTCTTGGGGCATTTTCCCTTCAGTTTTCTCTTCAGCAAGTAAAATGTATGCTCAATTGGATTCAGGTCAGGTGACTGACTTGGCCATTCCATAACATTCCACTTCTTTGCCTTAAAAAACTCTTTGGTTGCCTTCGCAGTATGTTTCGGGTCATTGTCCATCTGCACTGTGAAGCGCCGTCCAATGAGTTTTGAAGCATTTGGCTGAATATGAGCAGATAATATTACCCGAAACACTTCAGAATTCATCCTACTGCTTTTGTCAGCAGTCACATCATCAATAAAAACAAGGGAACCAGTTCCATTGGCAGCCATACATGCCCACGCCATAACACTACCACCACCATGCTTCACTGATGAGGTGGTATGTTTTGGATCATGGGCAGTTCCTTTCTTTCTCCAAACTCTTCTCTTCCCATCATTCTGGTACAAGTTGATCTTTGTCTCATCTGTCCATAGGATGTTGTTCCAGAACTGTATCGGCTTTTTTAGATGTTTTTTGGCAAACTCTAATCTGGTCTTCCTGTTTTTGAGACTCACCAATGGTTTACATCTTGTGCTGAAGCCTCTGTATTCACTCTGGTGAAGTCTTCTCTTGATTGTTGACTTTGACACAGAGACGCCAACCTCCTGGAGAGTGTTCTTGATATGGCCAACTGTTGTGAAGGGGTTTCTTTTCACCAGGGAAAGAATTCTCCTGTCATCCACCACAGTCGTTTTCCGTGGTCTTCCGGGTCTTTTGGTATTGCTGAGCTCACCGGTGCGTTCTTGCTTTTTAAGAATATTCCATACAGTTGATTTGGCCACACCTAATGTTTTTGCTATCTTTCTGATGGGTTTGTTTTGCCTTTTCAGCCTAATGATGGCTTGCTTCACTGATAGTGACAGCTCTTTGGACCTCATATTGAGAGTTGACAGCAATTCAATTCCAAATGCAAACTTCGAATGAACTTTTGTCTGCTTATAAATGAGATAATGAGGGAATCACACACACCTGGCCATGGAACACACCTGGCCATGGAACACACCTGGCCATGGAACACACCTGGCCATGGAACAGCTGAGCAGCCAATTGTCCAATTACTTTTGGTCCCTTAAAAAGTGGGAGGCACATGTAGAAACTGTTGTAATTCCTACACCGTTCACCTGATTTGGATGCAAATACCCTCAAATTAAAGCTGAAAGTCTGCACTTAAAGCACATCTTGTTTGTGTCATTTCAAATCCATTGTGATGGTGTCCAGGGCCAAAAAGATGAAAATACTGTTGATGTCCCAATATTTATGGACCTGACTGTATAAACTCTCAACACTGGAAACCCACACCGGCACTTTTCCAGTCGCTCACGGTGCAATTCCTCAAAACTTCCCACACTACACATTCTAAAACACGCAAACTTCACAAATCGGTATTTTTATGTTACATAACCAGAAGTGGATAGTAGTAATTTGTTACATTTACATTTAACTTTTTCGAGTAGGAGTTTTATCAGACAGTACTACTCGAAAAATTGTTTGTTTGGATTAACAGAACTACCGCAAAAGCTTTCTGTTCATGATATTAACTTGACCATTTCATTTTTAACTTTCATTTAAATACTTAAATACTTATTTCATGACTTTTGTTGAATACTATAGTACAAATAGTATTGGAAACTGCTGGAAACTGTGTTGGCTTCTAGGGGCAATAATTGATGTATTAGTAGTATTGTGTGCGAGTGACTTGTTATCTAACCGATTTCTGGGCACAGAAGCGCTGTGCGTCAAATTGCGTGTGTCACACTCTCGCGTGAGACTTGAGAGCCCTGATTCTCAGTCACAAATCAGTTTACTTTATTTTCAAACCACAACCTTGTACTTCTACTCAACTCAACATTACTTTAAAGTAACACTACCCTTACTTGAGTAAAATTACGTAGTAGTAGTAGTAGTAGTAGTAGTAGTAGTAGTAGTAGTAGTAGTAGTAGTACTCCCCCCTCTTTACATAACATTAACAGCAGACTTCCATTATTAGAAGTCTCCAGACATAATTACGATCCGACTGTCTCCTGTGAGAAGTGGGCTTGTGGTTTCCTCTCTTGTTTTAGTTGTGGTTTTGGATAGCATTGTGCTAGCGGTGGTTTTGGATAGCATGCTAGCTAGCTCTGCTCCGTTTCGTTCACAACATTGCGGTTTGGAGATCTGGCGGCTGATATATATGCGTCTCGTAACGGCGTCTCTGGTCGGCGGATTACATCACTGTTACGAGTGAAAACATGACCGATCAATGACCTTAAAATGTGCTGAGTAAAGTGGAAATGAAGGTGTCTTATCCGCTAGTTTTTTTGTTTTTTTTCACATTTACAATATGTTTAAGAAAAACAGTGTATTTTTTTGTTACAATAAGACTCATTTTGGTTTGATTTTTTTTTTCCACTTTATTTAGCTTGTATTAGCTTGTATTTTGGTGTGATGTATGTTTGATTCATCCAGTATTGTCCTGCATTTGAGATTTGAGTGCCCGGAAAATCTCTCAGTTCACCTACCCCCTATCTCACCCACCGCTCTGTGGCCGACTTACTTTTCATAGCAGATAGTGAACAAGGAGCTAATCCAACCATCCATTTTCTTCAGCTTATCCGGGGCCAGGTCGTAGGGGCAACAGTCTAAGCAGGGACTCCCAGACTTCCCTCACCCCGGACACTTCCTCCAGCCCCTCCGGGGGGACCCCAAGATGCTCCCAGGCCAGTCCGGAAACATAGTCCCTCCAGCGTGTCCTGGGTCTTCCCCAGGGCCTCCTCCCGGTGGGACATGCCTGGAACACCTCCAGAAGTCATCCGGAACAGACGCCCGAGCCACCTCAGCTGCTCCTCTCGACGTGGAGGAGCAGCGGCTCTACTCCGAGCTCCTCCCGTGTGACTGAGCTCCTCACCCTATCTCTAAGGGAGTGCCCAGCCACTCTGCGGAGGAAACTCATTTCGGCCTCTTGTATCCGCGATCTTGTCCTTTCAGTCATTACCCAGAGCTCATGAACATAGGAGCTAATATTAATTCAATTTAGATGTATCAGGATCAGTTATAGGTTATATTTTTTATGTTTTATGTAGTAATTAACATATTTTCTGTATTTCTCTTATAGGAAGCAGAGCACAATATTGTCAATATTATCCTCTACCTATACCAAAGTAATGAAATAGTAATAATAATAGTAATAATAATAATAATAAATGAATAAATATGCACACACACATTCACTCACACACATACACCCATACACACATCCACACACACACTGAATGTAGGGTGTATATCAGTTTGCCTCTTGTATTATAGGTGCATTTTTATTTATTTATTTTTTAAAATGCTGAACAAATCAGTTTACAATTATACTAATATGACTCAGGCACAGTTCACACTTAGCCACAGTATGGTATTCAGTGTCGTTCGCTCCTCTGTTCAGACAGATATAAGGCAGTGTCCACAAACATCTGACCAGAACTGACGCTTTTGTTACCAGAATTGAACTTTCTTTTGACAGTTTTTTTTTTATCAATCGCCACAAAGTCTGTTAAAAAAAGAAAGCATTATGCAATATAAGAACGACTAATTTCCACTGTCAAAAAACCATGGAAACAAACCAAACAAACAAGAGATTACCCTTAGTGGACACATCTGAAACTGTTTTGTAGCTATTTCCAGTTGTTCCAAAAGCGTATAGGAAAACAAAAACTAAAATCTAAATATATTCAATTCTATATCAAATTTGAATTCCATATCTTTAAAACGATGTGATGAAACAAAGCATAGTTCAAATTTCTACACAAAAAAATGCACAATGTTTTATTTAAATCTCCCACTGACCCTGAATTAAAATGATGGTCAAAAATCCCACGAAAGTCATTATGGAGAATCCCAAGGTCACTGCTTTGACAATGGCCATCAGGGAGGTTTGAATAATGCATAGGCCCTATAAGAGGAGATGCTTGCGCGGATATAGGAGCTCGTAGGTGTTAGCGCTCTCATTGACAACAGGCTGTACGCTGAAGCTAGTTGAGTAATGGGCCACATAAATCCAGCTTTAATGTCCTTAAGTGAGAAAGCATGTTTGGTTTGACAGCAGCCACACCGAGGCACAGGGGAGGCGTTTAAAACATAGCAACAGAGCAATCGCTTCATTTAGCTTATGCACTAAAGGAGAAGTTGAGATCAATGTGTCTATGGGTCATTTAGAGGTATGACCTATATATATATATGAAAACAGGACGTGTCCAATAATGGAATTACACTAACTTGTGATAAAAGTTTAACGTCATTTCATCAAGAGGGGAAAACTAATTTGTCACACTCTAATTACACAACTATAATTTCCTGAGATAGTCCATTAGGTTGTCCACACCACTTCAAATTCTTGTGCTTTACATATAATGATATATGGCCACCACTTCTAAAGTATTTGCATGTGTGTATTATGTTTAATGAGATAACTGCCATTTATTAATTTGTATTATTAATGCTAAAATCAAAATTTATCGATCAAGATGGAAATTTAGAAAAAAAGAAACAAAATGAAACAGTTTCGTATTTCACTAGAGACAAAACTTCAAAAATCCATGCATATTTTTGTGGTTGGAACATTTAGGACAGGGGTGTCCAAACTTTTTCACTGAGATATTTATGAAGTTGAGGGCCACAGACCCCTGTCACACTGGTGCATTTTACACAACTTTTACAGAGCCCCTCTACCTTTCATAAGATTTGGAACAATCGTTTTAGGTTTGTATCAGAATGCCATGTGATGCTTTTGTAGCTTTAATTATTTTTTGTTGTTACGAGTTCTGTGTATGATTAGTTGAGGCCCAAGGTTAAAAAAAAAAAATTATCTGAGGGCCGCATTTGGCCCCTGGACTATAGTTTAGACAAACAAAACACAACTCCAGGTATACAGCTCTGGAGACCGCTGCAAAAGTATCCGTTTTTCTGATTTTACTACTTATAGGTATGTGTTTGGGCAAAAGGAACATTTTTGTTTGAGTCTATATACTACTGACAACATTTCCCCCAAATTCCAAATAAAATATTATCGTTTAGAGCATTTATTTGCAGAAAATGACAAATGGTCAAAATAACAAAAAGATACATGTTTTCAGACCTCAAACAATGCAAAGAAACAAGATCAAATTCATTTTAAAACAACATAGAAAGAAAGAAAGAAAGAAAAAGAAAGAAAGAAAGAAAGAAAGAAAAGAAAAGAAAAGAAAAGAAAGAAAGAAAGCTATGCCTTTATTAGTCCCACAGTGGGGAAATTCCAGTTCTGCATTTAACCCATCCTGGAGCAGTGGGCAGCACATTACTGCGCCCGGGGACCATCTCCATGATCTTCTTGCTTAGTTTGGTCAGGACCTAAGCTGGAGGATTTACCTATGGTGCATATTTTGGGTTGGTGGGGGAAACCGGAGTGCCCGGAGGAAACCCACCCAGACACGGGGAGAACATGCAAACTCCGCAAACTCCCGGGGATCGAACCCAGACCATGCATGCAAACTCCACACAGAACACAGAACACACACAGAAAGGCCTGAGCGACCCGGGGATCGAACCTGGAACCTTCTTGCTGTGAAGCAGGAGTGGTACCCACTCAGCCACCGTGCCGCCTAATACTAATGTTTACACTTAAGAAGAGTTCAGAAATCAATATATGGTGCAATAACCCTTATTTTTAATCACAGCTTTCATGCGTCTTGGCATGCTCTCCACAAGTCTTTCACATTGTTCTTGGGTGACTTTATTCCACTCCTGGTGCAAGAACTGAAGTAGCTCAGCTTTGTGTTTGTGTTGGAATTCAACAGACGCTGGAATGGAATGGCTGTAATACATGTAGAGATGCTGATTTCAGAAAAAAAATGCAGTAGTCTCTTATTTTTTCCAGAGCTGTATTTGTGATGAGTAAAAACAGCATTATAACATAGCTCAGAAAAAAACATAATACAGGCCTTTAATAAACATAGTGTACTGTGTAACCTACTGTATATCACACCCTCTGCCATTTCCATTATGTATTCTCCGGTAACGCTCACTTCTGTTTTCCTCCTTTTTAGTCCAGATGCCCTTAACGCAGATGGAGCGATAGGACTTGGGAGGCTTCTCTGGCCAAGGACATGATGACACTGCACTCTCTGTAGCTCTCGTTGCATTAAATGGTACATTAGGCTGAATGCATGTGAGAGAGAAGCTCTAGCTCCAGGTAAAACACAGGAGGCCGAGCAGATGGACAGACATGATCCTATAGAGTTTACACACCACTGGGCCCCTGGCGTTTGGGTTTATGAGTGTGATGAATATGAGGAATGATCTGAAATAATGTTGGACACTGTGATGATGTCATTTCAATCATGTGTTCAGTAGTGTTTCAAGCTGTTACGAAAACTAATATAACTACTACTCATACTACTATTACAAATCCTGTAACTAAAACTACTGTGGAGGTTACTACTAATGTTTTTGTTTTACTAACTTATTATCAATACCACTACTACTACTACTACTACTTATTGTTAGTATTGATTTTTAAAGTGTGTTATAAAGTTGCACTGCTACTAACTATTACTACTAAGTACTACCACCTTCTACTACTACTACTACTACCACTGCTACTAGTACTGTTACTGCAGTACTACTACTACTACTACTACTACTACTGCAGTACTACTACTACTACTACTACTGCTACTTCTGCTACTTCTACTACTACTACTTCTACTTCCGGTACCACTTTTGCTACTACTTCTACTACTTCTGCTACTACTTCTACTACTGCTACTGCTACTACTACTACCACCACTATTACTATTACTACTGCTACTACTTCAACTATTACTACTAAGTGCTATCACCTTCTACTACTGCTTCCACCTGCTACTGCTACTACTGCTACTACTACTACAATAATCCAGCCAAAGCAATGGCATCTCCATGGAGACAAACAGGTAATAAACTTGTTACCACCTACTACTACTTCCCCTACTACCAACGACTACTATTACTACTACCACTATTACTACTACTACTACTACTACTACTACTGCTACTGCTACTACTACTACTACTACTACTACTACTACTACTACTGCTGCTGCTACTGCTGCTACTACTGCTATTGCTACTATTACTACAATCCAGGTTAAACAGTAGCATCTCCATGGAGACAAGCAGCTGACAAACTTTTCACAAGAAAAGTTACATAGCACATCTTTAAGAGAACCCCCCAGAACGTGGAGAATGCCAAAGTACTGCAGTAAGCTATTCCACTTACATCATATTTACATCAAATTACAAGACGAAATGCGTGTACTTTCTTCTTTTCCTCTCCGTTTTGCACTCTATCCGATTGTGTATTCAGGGCAGATCTTGGGAATAGGAAAAATGCAGAGTAAGGAGATGACGAATGTTTTTCCTCTTGGCGACATTTCACTTTCTTCTCTAACATGCAGCACAGAGCAATTTTTCAAAGGGCCTGCATTTTAATACAAAGTTACAATGCAAAACAATTCCATTTATACAACGCCTTACTCCAATACCAAACAGATCAATGTGATAAACTGAAAAAGGTGCAGTGCTTAACTTTTCTGGTGAAGGGTCCACCACCTGCTTTAGGCTGCATCCCATTTCTCTGTCTTACCCCTTCGTCTTACCCCTACCCATTGGTTTTGCTCGTTCATGTGAGGGCAAGGGGTGTCCCTATTCTAATATTGATCAAGGGCACGGGCCACGAACAAGGGTTACATACCCCTTGAAACGAAGTAAACTCTCGACCAGACTTGAAACGAAGGGGTACGCCTACAAGCTCAGGCAGGTTTTGGGATCAGGATGGCAGCGTCACATCGACCAGCCAAGGAGTCTCATAAATGTATTTTCAGCAGTTGTAATTATCGATTAACAGTTCAGCATGGTTTACAATTATGACGCTTATGTTCTACGTTACTTTTAGTGAACTGTTGTTGCGGTTTTAATTGTAGTGATGTCTGTTTAGCCGACGTTATCGTTTTCATCGAACTTTCATGTATAAACAAGGTAGTTTTTTTGTCGAGCTGAGGTACCCGATAATCCTTGACATTTGTTTACGTTTGTTTGCCTCAATTGTTTGCCTCAATAGCAGCCAGGTAGAGGCAAGGGATGATGACGCAAACGGTGATCGAGTGGTGTCCCATTTCTTAGGGGAACATTCATACCCCGAACCCTCTCAGCTCGGTATCGAGGGGCAAGACAAAGACATAGATAAAGGGGTAGGGGAAGAGGTAAGACAGAGTAATGGGACGCAGCCTTTGTTGGTTTGGAATGTCCCGTGTGGCATTAAACGTTAAACATTATTCTGTCTTGCATTACTCAATAACATGGGTCTTTAATTGACCTAAAAACTTGTATTCTTACTGTGAGTGGGCTCGCCTCTGCCCAGATCTGACTAACCTGTGACTTGGCCCTGTGGCGTCATTTGCTGACTCCCTAGAGATAAATGTGTGATAAAGTGTAATGTCATACTGCGGAACATTCTAGGAAACATCTCATCTCATGTTATAATGTTGTTTCCTCATCATAAACATATCTGGAGTTGTGTTTTGTTTCATTCACACACGTTTAAAGCACAAATTCTGCTTATTTAGGCTGAGTTCTTCTCTCAGACTGAAAACACTCTGTTCCACCCTGTGATGTCATGCGGTAATACAGACAGAAAGCGCTCCACTGAGTTTTTAAACTCCATACACCTTCACTGGATTCATTTTGATCATTTGAGCCAGTCTCATTGAACAGAAGGTAAAATTAAAGTTGAAAAGTTAAGTTGAAACCTACCACTTCATGACATCACAAGGTGGAACAGAGCATTTTGAGCATTGGAGATGTAAGCAGACTAATAATAAAGGATTACTCAACAAACAAAACACAACCCTGGGTATGTTTTTGATGAGATAACAACATTATGACATGGCTAAAAGTTCACAAGAGTCTATTTTGGACACACAACTCTGTATTTTTTTTTACTTTTCTCCTTAACGTTTTCCAACACAAACTGCACTTAACGATATTTAAACTATGACAAATATTTACCACAAAAAGCTATTGTAGACTTTCCCAGAGGGAAGCGCAGCCATATTTGATCACTTTCAAAATCTAATTCAAAACATCTTTACGCAATTGGATTACAGTCTGATTCATTTTTTTCAGTTGTGTTTATTTGCCTGTAGCTCGCAGTGTAAAATGGGCAGACAGTGTGGAGAGTTCTTGGCTGGTACGTGGGGTTTGGGAAAAAAAAAAGAAGACAAAAATGGGGTTTATAGAAGAAGCTTTCCCCTGTCCAGTGCAAAGCGTTTGTTTTTATTGGTTTATCTGAAGAGAAATGTTCTAGACGACCACACAATAAAAAGACCAAAGGCGGTGGTGTGGTTGGACTAGGTCAGCAAGAATATGTGGTAATACGCACAATTATAATACATGGAGTGTAGTCACACTGTCACTACTGTGTAGTATACACAGTAGTGGTGTGATATGTAATAAAATAATCAGATTGCGTAAACTGCATATATGGGTTTTTTATATGTGAAAGAGGGGGTATTATACTGGACTTCTATGGTGTATCAACTGCTAACACATAACATATTTAGAGCAACATTTATTGTTTTGAAAACGCTATATTCGCCGAAAACAACATATTGGTATTATTATGTTTTAGGCTACGTTCAGACTGCAGCCTGAAGTGACCCAAATCTGATTTTTTCACCCCTATGTGACCTGTATGTGATCTTTTAATGATAGTCTGAATGACACAGATCCGATTTTTTCAAATGTGACCCAGGCCACTTGGATTTGTGGTCCTAAAACTGATATATATCCGATCTTTTGACATGCAACTTCAGTCTGAATGGCCAGGTCGCATTCATCCGAGCCACACGTCATCAACAAGCGGCAAACGTCACTATTCTGCGCTAAATGATGACTGATGATGGCTTTCCCCAAGCCATCATCAGACTGAATTCACACATGCACCAACCCCCCTCCCCCTGCCCCCAACCGCACCACACTTTACCTTACTACATTTACTAATTTTGCGAATTACTTGCATGCCAAGTGCTGATTGCTGCTATTGTTTGTTTTGGTCTATTTTTATTGAAGATTTGTTTGTTTGCCGGTCAAACATACGTATTTTGTATCTGTGATACCTGCGGAGAAGCCTTCCCCAATTTCGTTATGTTTTACCTGACACAATGACAATAAAGATTACTCTATTCTATTCTTTTCTATTCTAAATGACACTGACACTGCAGCTTAAATCACACTTAAATGACACTGCCACTGCTGCTTAAATGACACCATTTGAGCTTTAATACGTTACACATTGTGTGTTTTACCTATTTGTATTATATACAAGTTTACTGTACTTTTGTTACAGGTATATGTGATGTTTTAGTCATGATGTTTATTGTCTTGTTTATCAGATGTTTTATGTTCACTGTGGGCCTAGAGGCCACAGCAATTTCAAATCCTGTGTGTGCAACCTGTACATATGTTTTTTTTTTTCACAATAAAGCTGACTTTGAACTTTGAAAGAAAAGTCAAATCCTCCAACTAAGGCAGTCCTGACCAAGACTGGCTCAAGGTCTGGAGTTCCCTGAGTACAGCACTCAAATGTGAAACCCAACGCTCAGTGGGATGCTCCAGAGGAATTGAAGGATTTGTCAAATGCAGAGCAATAATTTCAAGGACAATACCTTACAATATTGCCCTGCAGGTTAAAAAAAAATCAATTTTAGTAGGGCTTACCAATGTAGTTCAATCAGTCAGTCAAACTTTATTTATAGAGGTTTACCGCACACTAGCTTGACTTTATTCTTTATTAGGCTAGAGCGAACAACGCGTTTCGCCTCTACAGCGTCATCAGGTTCGCCCGAGTAGTGCCAGGTTTATTTATAGAACCCTTTACAACATTTAAGGTGGGCAAAGTGCTTTACATTAAAATTACAAACAACGGCATTTATAAACTCCACTGTGATGGAAATTTGAGCATTTTTACACTGAGAATGTGGAGAAGGTGCATGAACTTTAAAAACAAGGAGCAGCTCTGCATTGCTGGCATTGCTATTGCCATGTTTTCAAAAGAAGCTAGTGTGTACTGGCGTAAGCAAGACCCTCACAATGTAGCCACAGTCCACTCTTGAAATATCTTTAGCACTTTGTCATTGCCCCCAATCCTGCTATTTTTTTATTTATTTTTTTCTGAAATGGCACTCACCGCACAACAGCAGCTACCTCACATCAATAAAACCATATGTCCTTTGTATTATTCATGACTGTTTACACGGCTTTGCTCTATTTCCAGATCCGGCCTTGTTCTGGGAAAGCCACCTAACCTCCACGCTCTCCCTGCTCTCCTTCAAGCTCGGCAAACCTGCACGGACACAATGGAATCTCGCTTCGCAATCTACGCTGCGGATAGAGGGTGGCTTAAGAGCTACTGTGCTTTTTATATCTCCTATGAAAGAGTTGTGTGTGTGTTCCTGAAAGCCTTCCCCAAGGAACAGTGCTGGGACACAAGAAGTTCTGTGTGTGTGGTTTATGCTCAAACGATTGGCTGCATACAGACAGGGTGTGGGGAGTTGTATGGATGTTTTGTCCGCCGGGGACGATATTGAATGTGGGGAGACGGGAGCTTTGTGCCGGGGCGGTAAAAAGAGATATGGGGCTATGGGACCAGGCTAATCATGACAACAGGGAGGTATTCGATGAAAGTTACTGCAAGCTTGGTAAATGTGCAAAAGAATAAATAAAGAGGAAATAAAATTGTGCTCTTGGTGTATTCTGTATAGCAATGCACCAATACTGATGCTCTTATCAAATATCGGTGCCGATCCAGGACAATTTGTGATATCTGTTCCATAATATCGGATCAGTCAATATCCTTGTTGGACTATTTACTGACTAATGTAGGCCCAAGACATACAGCTCTGGAAAAAAATAAGAGACCGCTGCAAAATTATCAGTTTTTTCTGATTTTACTACTTGTGTTTGGAACATTTTTGTGGGAGTCTATAAACTACTGACAACATTTCCCCCAAATTCCAAATAAAAATATTATCGTTTAGAGCATTTATTTGCAGAAAATGACAAATGGTCAAAATAACAAAAAAGATACACGTTTTCAGACCTCAAACATTGCGAAGAAACAAGATCAAATTCATTTTAAAACAACATAATACTAATGTTTACACTTAAGAAGAGTTCAGAAATCAATATTTGGTGCAATAACCCTTATTTTTAATCACAGCTTTCATGCGTCTTGGCATGCTCTCCACAAGTCTTTCACATTGTTCTTGGGTGACTTTATTCCACTCCTGGTGCAAGAACTGAAGTAGCTCAGCTTTGTGTTTGTGTTGGAATTCAACAGACGCTGGAATGGAATGGCTGTAATACATGTAGAGATGCTGAGTTCAGAAAAAAATGCAGTGGTCTCTTATTTTTTTCCAGAGCTGTATCATCATTTTTAATCCCTACACTAGTACTGATTAATATTGGATATTGGCAGACATACTCTCGATATCGGGTAACAGAACCTTGGCAGAACCTTGGTGGCAAAAGAGTTAGCGCTCTTGCCTCACAGCAAGAAGGTCCTGGTTTGGATTCTGGGGTGGTGTGAGGCCTTTCTGTGTGGAGTTTGCATGTTTTCCTTGTGCCTGCATAGATTTCCTGCAGGTGCTCAGGTCCCCTATGGGGCCAAGAAATTCTTAATCTCTGCAGGACTATTCTGGTTAAATAAAGGTCAATCAATAAAGAGGAACTGAAAAACCTGGATGTATCTCCATGTAGACTTGACACCTGTGGAAAGATGCCACATTCAGAAATACATGTTTTTCAAGAATTAAAAACACAACCGTGATACCATGAATACAAGAATGTTAATGCCTGTGGAACATTCCAAGCAAATCAAAAACATTTCCATGGAGACAAACAGGATGTAGAACCTCTGCCGGAAATGTTAAATTGTGCACCTTAAATAGAATTATTCATATATTTTATATTTATATAGGCCCTTTGAGGACTTTTGCCAATTCAGAGGATACAATACTGCATTTTCTTTTCAATTAGTAGTCGCCGTGGAAACTGTTCATCCACAAACATGACATACTTATTTTATGTTATTTTTTTGTTAACACGGAGACAATAGCCTTACCTTTGCCACTTTTAAACATTACCTATGCAAACATAAAGGTGTATTTTATAACTTTTCTAGAGAGTGTTCCACCCGTTTGTCTCCATGGAGATGTTATTGTTTTGTCTGGAATGTCCCAGTATGGTATTAAACATATCTGTCTTGCATTAACTCAATAATATGGGTTTTTATTATGGTGTAATGCCATACTGTGGAACATTCCAGACAATATCTCCATGGAAAGAATCAGGTGACGGACGGGCCGATCCACTTTTTTTTTCATTTTCTTCCGCTTTCTCCGTATTTTTCGCTTGCGGGGGCAACGGTCCAGGTCCGGTGCCCAGATCACAGCGCACCACCCCCATGGATCCCCCTGTGGGTGATGTATTTTTGCGTCATGGGTGCTCTTCCAGTGTGCACGGACACTGGGGGCAAGGTGGGATTAAGTGTCTTGCCCAAGGACACAATGGCAGCACTCATCTGTGGTAGCTTGGGAGCTGGGATCGCACCGCCAACCCGCGGGTCAGTGGATCCGACCACTCAACCCATTATCGAGAGCGGGATTCAAACCGCCAACCTCTTGATCAGCGGACAAACACTCTACCAAACTGAGCTACTGCCGCCCCAGTGACGGACCCTCCACCAGAAAAGTTACAAAGTGCAAATTTTATTTAACCAAACCTGATCCATTCCCCAACTTTAATTACAACTCTGTCCCTAAACTTTGAACGACCCATCCCCCCCGGAGCCCACTATTCTTCACACCAACCCTTCACATCAGCCCCAGAGCGCGATGAGAGTGGACCGTGCACAGGGATGACGGCTCAGGAGCGCGCCCTTTCATTAAAAATAAATGAAAAGTACACTACGGACTACGGGTTTATGTGAGCAGAGACCAAGAGCAGTGTGCAGAGGGAGAGCCAGTGTTTAGACAGATCAGACTGGTCAAACAGAGTCCACAGGAGAGCACAGAGATTAGAGAGGTGTGGAGAAGTCTTGGATTGTAGCGACGTGGATTATTCTAGGTGCGCATGAAATAACTGCTAATGCGATTTAGACTGACAAAAATAAATGAAAAGATGTGAAGACCAACTCAAAAAGGTTTTGTTAGTAATCTGATGATTTTATATTTTTACATCTTTCTTCAAAAACACAATATGGGACATTAAAGGACATATTATATCCTATGGAGCCAGTGTCATAGAGGTGAATAAATAATAAAGCGTGGGAACGACTTATAAGGCGTGCGCACGAGTTATAAAGCGTAGGAATGACTTATAAGACGTGCGCACGAGTTATCACCCGTGCACTCGAGTAGTTAAAAGTGAGGGGACGAGTTACAAATCATTCCCTCACTGTCATTTCTGCAATATATTAGAGCTCGAACAACACGCAACTGCTACCTTCGATTCATCACTCTTGTAAGTTTCGTTTTCGTCACACTTCTTGTTACTAAGGCTACTCAGATTCATGTCTGGTCTTCAACTGCCATCGACTGGTCACAAAGTGCAACAGCACCACAATAAAGCCAAAATAAAAGACACAGCTCATAACAGGGCAACAAAAAGACAGAAGATGAGAATAAGGGAACAACAAAAAAGACAAGAAAATCGGGGGTACACTATAAATGCATTACATTTTGCTGTAACGCAGTAATGTAAGGCATTACATGGGGTCCTTATAAGTCGTTCCCACACTTTATAACTCGTGAGCACGCCTTATAAGTTGTTCCCAAGCTTTATAACTCATGCGCACGCCTTATAAGTCACTCCCACGCTTTGTTGTTATTATTTATTCACCTATGACACTTCCAAGGCTCCGTAATATCCAGAGATGACTTTTTCAAGCTTTCACAGAGTCCGTACTGCGCTATTTTCTGATCTATGTTATTATTTTGCTCGCAAACAGACCCGGAGTTGTGTTTTGTTTCATTCACACCTTTTAAAACACACACACCGCAGATTTAGAGTTCTTCTCTTTAACAGAAAACACTCTAATACAGTAATTCAGGAAGTGCTCCACTGTGTTTTTAAACTCCATACACCTTCACTAGAATCAACTGGATAATTTCAGACCTGGAATTACACATCTCTACTGAGCTAAAGGTCCTTTAACTTAGGACCTTTAACTAATAGTGTTAGAAACATACCAGGAGTTGTATTTTGCTTCAGTCACGGTTGTTTCAGAAATCCTTTGTAGGAGGTCAGTTCACCCTGGGGAGTCACCAAACATGCCACTGAAAATTTCCCAAGATTGTTGCCTCAAAGGTAGAAACCCTGTGAAGTTTAGAGTCTACAAATCATCACCAGACTTGTTCAAAGCATTTGGGTGGGGTCAAATCACATTCATTACAATGGTATCCTACATTTTTTATTTAATTTTTGAAGCATTATTATTGTATTATTATTATTTAGATTTGCCAATATGATTTTCAACTTTTCCAACAATTATGAAGAATTAATTGAGAACTAATATAATAATAATAAGCCTTGCAAAATACATGGACAATTCCTGATTCAAATACAAATCTGAACCCTTATAGTAGACTTTAAAAGTACATTAAAAGTTGCCAGTTCAATTCCTACTCCCATCAGTAAAAAATGAACACTCCAACAACCTGCAGACCACACAGCTAACTCCTCACAGTGTAAAATGAATTCACTCCAGAGCCCAAATATCCAAGAACATGCCCAGGGCGACACATGCTATTATTTGAGAGAAATGCCCTCTAAAAGCCAGGGGCCCTCATCCCCTTCGGACTGCAGGGCACAGCTGGGGCCCGGGACACAATATTACTAAAAGGAAATCTACATTTTCAAATAAAAAAATTGAGAAATGAAATGAACATCTTACTTTGGGCAGAAATATGCCATTTTAAAGTCAGCAGCAGAACTTTAAAATGGTTATTACAGGGAATTGGAAAAGACTAGACTTCGGGCCCCATAGGAAATAGGTTTCGCGGAATACAAAGTTGCTTTTGCTGGAATGTACCCAAGATATGAAATAAAGTTGTGGGTTTCAAAGTAGTTTTTTAAGTGCTTGCAAATGCTATGTAACCAGGATTATTGTACTAGTGGGATAAGGTTGAATGTTGTTAAATGATATGATTTATTTTATATAATTATATGGTACATGTTATTCCCAATATTGTATAGTTACATGGAGTTCCCAATGACTCAAAGACAGCTTTAAAGACTCAAAGACAACTATTACCCCCAAGCTGTCAGACTACTGAACTCTGGATAATACTCTAAATAATACTGAACTCTCAATAATACTGCACTAAACTACCTTTCATTATGCATAATATGTTTACTGCTGCTGCTCTGTATGAATGTATCATGTTTGTCACTACCTCACTGTAAATTACTGTTACCTGTGCAATAATCTGTGCAATAACCCACGTGCAATACTTATACTACATTATGTGCAATACGAAATCCACATGTAACACTTATATTACACCATATTATGTGCAATCTGTGATATACTCTACTTACACCTTATTTAATCCTAACTGCACCTTTGTACATTGTACTTTGTATTTTTATTACATTTTATTACATATTTTTATTATATTGTTTACTTCTTCCCCTGCAGTTTTTGCAACACTTTTTTTTTACCATGTACTATTATTGCATGTTATTAGTACTTCTGACTAGTCAACGGTTCTTCTGATCCTAAGCATTTCATTGCATTGTTGACCCTGTGTTGATTCTGCATATGACAAATAAACAATCTTGAATATTGGTTGAAATGTAGTTGATAATAAAATATATACATAAATTACATTAAACATAAAATAGTGGTTTAAAAGCCAAATGACCATGAAAGCCAAAACAAGACCAGGACTAATCTAATTTCTTGCATCAAGAAATCTAAATTTGAGAAAAGTAAAACCTTTAGAAGGTGCTGTATGTAACCATGTTGCACAGTACGACAATAACAGCCCTACTTTACATTTATTCGACTACCAGTGTTTTTTTTTTGTTTTTGGAACTCAAAAATACCTAGAAAAACAGGCATTCTGACTGTGAGTGGGGTTGCCTCTCTGTAGATCTGATCTGTAACTTGGTCTGGTTTGGTCTCCATGAAGACAGAACAAAACAATAACATCTCCATGGAGAAAAGAGTTTGACGGACCCTCCACCAGAAAAGTTACACAAAGCACTTTAGGAAATATGCAAGTAGAAAAAGTTGTTTTTTTTTTTGTTTTTTTTGGTTTGGTTTGGTTTTTTGTTGTTTGTGAGTGTCAGTGGACCCAAACAGCCACTGGCTATAGTCCGTCTTAGGCTGCTCCCTGTCCATTCTAATTCTGTGAATCTACACCACACTTTCCTCCTCCCCTCGTCCTCCTCTCCTCGTCCCTTCTGCCTTCTGGTGTCTCTTTTCCATAAGAGCTCCACGGGGGGTGTCAAGACCACATAACTCCCCCAGGACTGATGAGCAAACTGTGGGCTCAGCAACAAGAAGGTCCAAGTAAGCTGGAGTTGCAAAATTGTGAATAAGAATGCAAAATGTGTTATTATTATTATTATTCCAATTCAGTTATTTTCACTAATACAATAGAAAACAATCACTTTTCTGATGGACGGGCCACCTGCTTGTCTCAAGATATTACTGCCATGCCTGGATTATTCCACAGAATGGCATTAAAATTTTCAAGCAGGGGTGGCCTCTCCACAGATCTGACCTGTACCTTGGCCTGGTTTGGTCTCCATGAACATAAAAAGGTTTACTATCATACTGTGAAACATTCCAGACAAAGCAATAACATCTCCATGGAGAAAAACAAAGACCCTCCACCAGAAAAGTTACACAATGCACTTTTAAAGTAACACAGTTTGTGGTTGCTTTTATCTTCACTATTGTGTCTGTCCACTGTCTCTCCTCCTCTGATGCCTGATAAGGACGAAACGCTCCCGCTCGCCAATACTTTCCCTTTGACGTTAACTGCGCTTTCTCCCCGCTCACCGCACAGGGTGACGGCGGCTCCTATCTGTGCGCGGGCTTTGTGGTGCCACCCCGAGCACCCACGGGACCCCCCTAACAAGTGGAGGAGGGAGATGAGGCTGAGAGATAAGGGCGCCATTGCAGGAATACATTAATAGTGGAACAGACAAAGCATGCAATATTAAACAGAGCGCTATCAGATGGAGGCAGAGATTGAGACGCCAAGGATCTGCTCAAGAGGAGACGAGCTCGGGAAAAAGGTGAAATAAGTTGAATGAAAGGTAGTCGAGGCGGTCTGAGGATGTTATAGGGTGTCTATACTGTACGTGTGTGGCATGGTGGCAGAATTAATTCCAATCAAATCAAATTTCGAATGGACGCAATTAGCAAAGTGCAAATTGTCAAAATACAGAATAAAAACTGCAACCCTGTAGTTTAGATCTGTACAAATACGTTCCGAAATGTGATTCTTGTATTATTTTCTTTCATTTTTCAGTCTTTTTCGGAATCCTATTATTAAAACATAACACATCACATCATAATCGCAATACTTACACATAATCACATTTATTTATTTAGTTTTAAGTTTTGTTGTTGTAATTTTTGGTGTCGTAAAATTCAAATGTTACAAATGTAAAGAAGAAAAATTTAAAATATATATATATATATAGTTTCATAGTGGTCATTTTTTACCTACATTACAAAATGGTCCTTGAATGCAAAAATAAATAATAATAATAAATGGGAAAAAAAAGCATTTTTAATTGGAAGAGAAATGCATTTAAAGCAATACTTATTTTTATTTATTTATTTATTTATTTATTATTATTATTATTATTATAGTTTTTTTACAGAAAATGTTTGTTGGGGAGGGTTGAGTTAAATTACAGAGACTGTAGCAAATATTTTAAGTGAAATGTTCTGTGGTCTCCTTTGTGATTTTCGGTCTGAATCTTGGTCTCCTGTCAGGTTTCACTGTCTGGGTGTCTTGGGACCACCTGCCCTCAGTGACGGGTGCAGTGAGAGGAGGAATGGGAGGGACTAGGAGAAAGTAAACTGGCCTGGACAGAAGTGCAGATGGAAACAGAGGCACAAGCATGGACGGAAGCAATAAACAGGAGAACAGACCAAATCACAGACAGGATCACAGACAGGAGCACAGACAGGAGCACAGACAGAAGCATGGACAGAAGTAACAGACAGAAACAGAGGCAGAAGCATGGACAGAAGCAATAGACAGGAGCACAGACCAAATCACAGACAGGAGCATGGGCAGGAGCATGGACACGAGCATGGACAGGAGTATGGACAGGAGTATGGACAGGAGCATGGACAGGAGGATGGACAGGAGCATGGGCAGGAGCATGGACACGAGCATGGACAGGAGTATGGACAGGAGCATGGACAGGAGCATAGACAGGAGCATGGACACGAGCATGGACAGGAGCATGGACAGGAGGATGGACAGGAGCATGGACAGGAGCATGGACAGGAGCATGGACAGGAGCATGGACAGGAGTATGGACAGGAGCATGGACAGGAGCATGGACAGGAGCATGGACAGGAGCATGGACAGGAGTATGGACAGGAGCATGGACAGGAGCATGGACAGGAGCATGGACAGGAGCATGGACAGGAGCATGGACAGGAGCATGGACAGGAGCATGGACAGGAGCGCAGATGGAAGCAACAGACAGAAGCATGGACAGCAGCAACAGACAGGAGCATAGATATAATCAATCAATCGAACATTATTTATAAAGCGCTTTTCAAACAAAATGTAACACAAAGAGCCTTACAGTGATTAAAGATGAGAAGATTAGAAGATTGACTTTTTATTGATCTCACACGGGATAAATTGTTCTCTGCATTTGACCCGAGGACCATCTCCATGATCGTGTTGCATAGGCTTTGGTCAGGACCCGAGCTGGAGGATTTTTTTTTTAACTTATGGCGCATGTTTTGGGTTGATGGGGGAAACCGGAGTGCCTGGAAGAAAACCACCCAGACACGGGGAGAACATGCAAACTCCACACAGAAAGGCCCGGGCGACCCGAACCTTCTTGCTGTGAAGCGTGAGTACTAGCCACTCAGCCAAGGTGCCGCCAACAATAGATATATAGGAGCACAGACAGAAACTGAAGCAGAAGCAAAGACAGGAGCGTAAACCAAACCACAGACAGGAACATGGACCGTAGAACAGCCAGGAGCACAGACTGGATCACGGACAGGAGCATGGCAGTCGTGTATCATAGTTTGTATATTTAGGGACCGAGCCCGAAGGGGCACGAGGTCCCTATTGTTCTCGCTCTGTTTCTCTATTATTATTAGGGACCGAGCCCGAAGGGGCACGAGGTCCCTATTGATCTCGCTCTGTTTCTCTATTATTATTAGGGACCGAGCCCCGAAGGGGGACGAAGGTCCCTATTGTTCTCGCTCTGTTTCTCTATTATTATTAGGGACCGAGCCCGAAGGGGCACGAAGGTCCCTATTGTTCTCGCTCTGTTTCTCTATTATTATTATTAGGGACCGAGCCCGAAGGGGCACGAGGTCCCTATTGTTCTCGCTCTGTTTCTCTATTATTATTAGGGACCGAGCCCGAAGGGGCACGAAGGTCCCTATTGAAGTTGCTCTGTTTCTCTATTATTATTATTCTTGTTCTTGTTCACGCGCTTTTGGGCAATTTTGAGCATGTTCCCATGCTTCAAAACGAACGTGACTTTGCAGGGGCATCACGTAGGGCGGCAGCTACGCCTCCAAAAAGACCCGTCCCCTGGTGACCCCCAGGAGCTCGATAGCGCCCCCTAGCGCGTTGTCTTTCGGGGCTGGCATACCGTTTAAGATAGGCGCACGAAATTCGATAGGGACGTGTATCTCAATAAGACAAACAAACGCCTCACTGCAATGTCATGTCCACGCCCAACAGGAAGTGAGATAATTGGCCTTTTATGAAATTTGACATACAATGGAATTTGAAACACTTCTCCTACACCGTACCTCAGATGGGCTTAAATTTTGGTGAACATAATCTTAAGATGTTGGAGATATTAAATTGCGAAGGATTTTCAAATAGGCGGTAATATGACGATACAGCGGATCAATAAATTTAGGTATGAGTTATGAGTTATGGATGGGAGTTATTTATTGAATTTGGAGTTCCGTTTAAGATAGGCGCACGAAATTCGGTAGGGACGTGTATCTCAATAAGACGAACAAACGCCTCACTGCAATGTCATGGCCACGCCCAACAGGAAGTGAGATAATTGGCATTTTGTGTGATTTTGTAATATTGGACAGACAATGGAATTTGAAACACTTCTCCTACACCGAACCTCAGATGGGCTTAAATTTTGGTGAACATAATCTTAAGACATTGGAGATGATAAATTGCGAAGGATTTTCAAATAGGCGTTAATATGACGATACGGCGGATCGATAAACTTAGGCATTTATTGAATGGGAGTTATGAATTATGAATAGGAGGTTTTTATTGAATTTGGAGTTCTTCCTCAGACTAAAACTTCACAGGGTAATGTAGATGAGGACTACCAAGATTTTCATGCCAAATAACTGGCAGTCTGACATAGCGCCCCCATATGACAGGCCAGTGAACTGTCAGAAAATGTACAGCAAATGAGCGTTTTAACACAAAGAGGATCGTGGGTGGCATACGATTTCAGCCAGACACACGAAAGTTGGTATGGGTGTGTATCTCACTAAGATGAACAAAATTGTAATTACAATGTCATGGCCACGCCCAACAGGAAGTGAGATAAGAAGACTTGTATTGCGATTTAGTGTGATATGACATAAAATGGATTTTAAAACACTCCTCCTACACCGTACATCAGATGGGCGTAAATTTTGGTGTAGATGAGCTCAAGACATTGGAGATGTTAAATTGCGAAGGGATTTTTGATATCTTGTAAGATGACAAAATGGCGGCCTGATGAATTTTGCTACCATTTGAAAGTGCCAAATGCAATAGGAGGTGTGTCACCACTTCATTTAGCAGACACTTCTCCTACAACGTACCTCAGATGGGCTTAAATTTTGGTGAACATAATCTTAAGACGTTGGAGATGTTAAATTGCGAAGGATTTTCAAATAGGCGGTAATATGATGATACGGCGGATCGATAAACTTAGGTATTTATTGAATGGGAGTTATGAATGGGAGGTTTTTATTGAATTTGGAGTTCTTCCTCAGACTAAAACTTCACAGGGTAATGTAGATGAGGACTACCAAGATTTTCATGCCAAATAACTGGCAGTCTGACATAGCGCCCCCATATGACGGGCCAGTGAACTGTCAGAAATCTACCGCTAGCTGAGCCCCTAACAGGAAAAATTGTCCGATATGGCTTACCATTTTTGCCAGGCACACGAAATTCGGTATGGGTGTGCGTCTCAGTAAGACGAACAAACGCAGGTGCGAGGTCCCGACCAACGCCGCTTGCGGCTTTAATTATTATTCTTGTTCTTGTTCACACGCTTTTGGGCAATTTGGAGCATGTTCCCATGCTTCAAAACGAACGTGACTTTGCAGGGGCATCACGTAGGGCGGCAGCTACGCCTCCAAAAAGACCCGTCCCCCGGTGACCCCCAGGAGCTCGATAGCGCCCCCTAGCGCGTTGTCTTTCGGGGCTGGCATACCGTTTAAGATAGGCGCACGAAATTCGGTAGGGACGTGTATCTCAATAAGACGAACAAACGCCTCACTGCAATGTCATGTCCACGCCCAACAGGAAGTGAGATAATTGGCTTTTTGTGAAATTTGACATACAATGGAATTTGAAACACTTCTCCTACACCGTACCTCAGATGGGCTTAAACTTTGGTGAACATAATCTGAAGATGTTGGAGATGTTAAATTGCGAAGGATTTTCAAATAGGCGGTAATATGACGATACAGCGGATCGATAAAGTTAGGTATGAGTTATGAGTTATGGATGGGAGTTATTTATTGAATTTGGAGTTCCGTTTAAGATAGGCGCACGAAATTCGGTAGGGACGTGTATCTCAATAAGACGAACAAACGCCTCACTGCAATGTCATGGCCACGCCCAACAGGAAGTGAGATAATTGGCATTTTGTGTGATTTTGTAATATTGGACAGACAATGGAATTTGAAACACTTCTCCTACACCGAACCTCAGATGGGCTTAAATTTTGCTGAAAATAATCTTAAGACATTGGAGATGATAAATTGCGAAGGATTTTCAAATAGGAGGTAATATGACGATACGGCGAATCGATAAACTTAGGTATTTATTGAATGGGAGTTATGAATTATGAATAGGAGGTTTTTATTGAATTTGGAGTTCTTCCTCAGACTAAAACTTCACAGGGTAATGTAGATGAGGACTACCAAGATTTTCATGCCAAATAACTGGCAGTCTGACATAGCGCCCTCATATGACAGGCCAGTGAACTGTCAGAAAATGTACAGCAAATGAGCGTTTTAACACAAAGAGGATCGTGGGTGGCATACGATTTCAGCCAGAGACACGAAAGTTGGTATGGGTGTGTATCTCACCAAGGTGAACAAAATTGTAATTACAATGTCATGGCCACGCCCAACAGGAAGTGAGATAATTGGCCTTTTGTGTGATTTTGTGGATATTGGACATACAATGGAATTTGAAACACTTCTCCTACACCGTACCTCAGATGGGCTTAAATTTTGGTGAACATAATCTTAAGACGTTGGAGATGTTAAATTGCGAAGGATTTTCAAATAGGCGCTAATATGACAATACGGCGGATCGATAAAGTTAGGTATTTATTGAATGTGAATTATTAGTTATGAATGGGAGATTTTTATTAAATTTGGAGTTCTTCCTCAGACTAAAACTTCACAGGGTAATGTAGATGAGGACTACCAAGATTTTCATGCCAAATAACTGACAGTCTGACATAGCGCCCCCATATGACAGGCCAGTGAACTGTCAGAAAATGTATAGCAAATGAGCATTTTAACACAAAGAGGATCATGGGTGGCATACGATTTCAGCCAGACACACGAAAGTTGGTATGGGTGTGTATCTCACTAAGATGAACAAAATTGTAATTACAATGTCATGGCCACGCCCAACAGGAAGTGAGATAAGAAGACTTGTATTGCGATTTTGTGTGATAAGACATACAATGGATTTTAAAACACTCCTCCTACACCGTACATCAGATGGGCGTAAATTTTGGTGTACATTAGCTCAAGACAATGGAGATGTTAAATTGCGAAGGGATTTTTGATATCTTGTAAGATGACAAAATGGCAGCCTGATGAATTTTACTACCATTTGAAAGTGCCAAATGCAATAGGAGGTGTGTCACCACTTCATTTAGCAGACACTTCTCCTACACCGTACCTCAGATGGGCTTAAATTTTGGTGAACATAATCTTAAGACGTTGGAGATGTTAAATTGCGAAGGATTTTCAAATAGGCGGTAATATGACGATACGGCGGATCGATAAACTTAGGTATTTATTGTTATGAGTTATGAATGGGAGGCATTTATTGAATTTGGAGTTCTTCCTCAGACTAAAACTTCACAGGGTAATGTAGATGAGGACTACCAAGATTTTCATGCCAAATAACTGGCAGTTTGACATGGCGCCCCCATATGACAGGCCAGTGAACTGTCAGAAATCTACAGCTAGCTGAGCCCCTAACAGGAAAAATTGTCCGATATGGCTTACTATTTTTGCCAGGCACACGAAATTCGGTATAGGTGTGCGTTTCAGTAAGACGAACAAACGCAGGTGCGAGGTCCCGACCAACGCCGCTTGCGGCTTTAATTATTATTATTCTTGGGACACTTTTTTTTAACACGCTTTTGGGCAATTTTGAACATGTTCCCATGCTTCAAAACGAACGAAACTTTGCACGGGCATCACATAGGGCGGCAGCTACGCCTCCAAAAAGACCCGTCCCCCGGTGACCCCCAGGAGCTTGATAGCGCCCCCTAGCGCGTTGTTTTTCGGGGCTGGCGCGTTGTCTTTCGGGGCTGGCATATCGTTTAAGATAGGTGCACGAAATTTGGTAGGGACGTGTATCTCAATAAGACGAACAAACGCCTCACTGCAATGTCATGGCCACGCCCAACAGAAAGTGAGATAATTGGCCTTTTGTGTGATTTTTGTAATATTTGACATTCAATGGAATTTGAAACACTTCTCCTACAATGTACCTCAGATGGGCTTAAATTTTGGTGAACATAATCTTAAGACGTTGGAGATGTTAAATTGCGAAGGATTTTCAAATAGGCGCTAATATGACAATACGGCGGATCGATAAACTTAGGTATTTATTGAATGTGAATTATGAGTTATGAATGGGAGATTTTTATTAAATTTGGAGTTCTTCCTCAGACTAAAACTTCACAGGGTAATGTACATGAGGACTACCAAGATTTTCATGCCAAATAACTGGCAGTCTGACATAGCGCCCCCATATGACAGGCAAGTGAACTGTCAGAAAATGTACAGCAAATGAGCATTTTAACACAAAAAGGATCGTGGGTGGCATACGATTTCAGCCAGACACACGAAAGTTGGTATGGGTGTGTATCTCACTAAGATGAACAAAATTGTAATTACAATGTCATGGCCACGCCCAACAGGAAGTGAGATAAGAAGACTTGTATTGCGATTTTCTGTGATATGACATAGAATAGATTTTAAAACACTCCTCCTACACCGTACATCAGATGGGCGTAAAATTTTTTGTACATGAGCTCAAGACATTGGAGATGTTAAATTGCGAAGGGATTTTTGATATCTTGTAAGATGACAAAATGGCAGCCTGATGAATTTTGCTACCATTTGAAAGTGCCAAATGCAATAGGAGGTGTGTCACCACTTCATTTAGCAGACACTTCTCCTACAACGTACCTCAGATGGGCTTAAATTTTGGTGAACATAATCTTAAGACGTTGGAGATGTTAAATTGCGAAGGATTTTCAAATAGACGGTAATATGACGATACGGCGGATCGATAAACTTAGGTATTTATTGAATGGGAGTTATGAATGGGAGATATTTATTGAATTTGGAGTTCTTCCTCAGACTAAAACTTCACAGGGTAATGTAGATGAGGACTACCAAGATTTTCATGCCAAATAACTGGCAGTCTGACATAGCGCCCCCATATGACAGGTCAGTGAACTGTCAAATCTACCGCTAGCTGAGCCCCTAACAGGAAAAATTATCCGATATGGCTTACCATTTTTGCCAGGCACACGAAATTCGGTATGGGTGTGCGTCTCAGTAAGACGAACAAACGCAGGTGCGAGGTCCCGACCAACGCCGCTTGCGGCTTTAATTATTAGGGACCGAGCCCGAAGGGGGACGAAGGTCCCTATTGAAGTTGCTCTGTTTCTCTATTATTATTATTATTCTTGTTCTTGTTCACACGCTTTTGGGCAATTTGGAGCATGTTCCCATGCTTCAAAACGAACGTGACTTTGCAGGGGCATCACGTAGGGCGGCAGCTACGCCTCCAAAAAGTCCCGTCCCCTGGTGACCCCCAGGAGCTCGATAGCGCCCCCTAGTGCGTTGTCTTTCGGGGCTGGCATACCGTTTAAGATAGGCGCACGAAATTCGGTAGGGACGTGTATCTTAATAAGACGAACAAACGCCTCACTGCAATGTCATGTCCACGCCCAACAGGAAGTGAGATAATTGGCCTTTTGTGAAATTTGACATAGAATGGAATTTGAAACACTTCTCCTACACCGTACCTCAGATGGGCTTAAATTTTGGTGAACATAATCTTAAGATGTGGTAGATGTTAAATTGCGAAGGATTTTCAAATAGGCGGTAATATGACGATACGGCGGATCGATAAAGTTAGGTATTTATTGAATGGGAGTTATAAGTTATGGATGGAGTTATTTATTGAATTTGGAGTTTCGTTTAAGATATGCGCACGAAATTCGGTAGGGACGTATATCTCAATAAGACGAACAAACGCCTCACTGCAATGTCATGGCCACGCCCAACAGGAAGTGAGATAATTGGCCTTTTGTGTGATTTTGTGGATATTGGACATACAATGGAATTTGAAACACTTCTCCTACACCGTACCTCAGATGGGCTTAAATTTTGGTGAACATAATCTTAAGACATTGGAGATGTTAAATTGCGAAGGATTTTCAAATAGGCGGTAATATGACGATACGGCGGATCGATAAACTTAGGTATTTATTGAATGCGAGTTATGAATTATGAATGGGAGATATTTATTGAATTTGGAGTTCTTCCTCAGATTTAAACTTCACAGGGTAATGTAGATGAGGACTACCAAGATTTTCATGCCAAATAACTGGCAGTCTGACATAGCGCCCCCATATGATAGGCCAGTGAACTGTCAGAAAATGTACAGCAAATGAGCGTTTTAACACAAAGAGGATCGTGGGTGGCATACGATTTCAGCCAGACACACGAAAGTTGGTATGGGTGTGTATCTCACTAAGATGAACAAAATTGTAATTACAATGTCATGGCCACGCCCAACAGGAAGTGAGATAAGCAGACTTGTATTGCGATTTTCTGTGATATGACATAGAATAGATTTTAAAACACTCCTCCTACACCGTACATCAGATGGGCGTAAATTTTGGTGTACATAAGCTCAAGACATTGGAGATGTTAAATTGCGAAGGGATTTTTGATATGTTGTAAGATGACAAAATGGCGGCCTGATGAATTTTGCTACCATTTGAAAGTGCCAAATGCAATAGGAGGTGTGTCACCACTTCATTTAGCAGACACTTCTCCTACACCGTACCTCAGATGGGCTTAAATTTTGGTGAACATAATCTTAAGACATTGGAGATGTTAAATTGCGAAGGATTTTCAAATAGGCGGTAATATGACGATACGGCGGATCGATAAACTTAGGTATTTATTGTTATGAGTTATGAATGGGAGGTTTTTATTGAATTTGGATTTCTTCCTCAGACTAAAACTTCACAGGGTAATGTAGATGAGGACTACCAAGATTTTCATGCCAAATAACTGGCAGTCTGACATAGCGCCCCCATATGACAGGCCAGTGAACTGTCAGAAATCTACCGCTAGCTGAGCCCCTAACAGGAAAAATTGTCCGATATGGCTTACCATTTTTGCCAGGCACACGAAATTCAGTATGGGTGTGCGTCTCAGTAAGACGAACAAACGCAGGTGCGAGGTCCCGACCAACGCCGCTTGCGGCTTTAATTATTCTTGTTATTATTTTTTTTGTTCTTGTTCACACGCTTTTGGGCAATTTGGAGCATGTTCCCATGCTTCAAAACGAACAAAACTTTGCACGGGCATCACGTAGGGTGGCAGCTACGCCTCCAAAAAGTCCTGTCCCCCGGTGACCCCCAGGAGCTCGATAGCGCCCCCTAGCGCGTTGTCTTTCGGGGCTGGCATACCGTTTAAGATAGGCGCACGAAATTCGGTAGGGACGTGTATGTCAATAAGACGAACAAACGCCTCACTGCAATGTCATGTCCACGCCCAACAGGAAGTGAGATAATTGGCTTTTTGTGAAATTTGACATACAATGGAATTTGAAACACTTCACCTACACCGTACCTCAGATGGGCTTAAATTTTGGTGAACATAATCTTAAGATGTTGGAGATGTTAAATTGCGAAGGATTTTCAAATAGGCGGTAATATGACAATACAGCGGATCGATAAATTTAGGTATGAGTTATGAGTTATGGATGGGAGTTATTTATTGAATTTGGAGTTCCGTTTAAGATAGGCGCACGAAATTCGGTAGGGACGTGTATCTCAATAAGACGAACAAACGCCTCACTGCAATGTCATGGCCACGCCCAACAGGAAGTGAGATAATTGGCATTTTGTGTGATTTTGTAATATTGGACAGACAATGGAATTTGAAACACTTCTCCTACACCGAACCTCAGATGGGCTTAAATTTTGGTGAACATAATCTTAAGACATTGGAGATGATAAATTGCGAAGGATTTTCAAATAGGCGTTAATATGACGATACGGCGGATCGATAAACTTAGGTATTTATTGAATGGGAGTTATGAATTATGAATAGGAGGTTTTTATTGAATTTGGAGTTCTTCCTCAGACTAAAACTTCACAGGGTAATGTAGATGAGGACTACCAAGATTTTCATGCCAAATAACTGGCAGTCTGACATAGCGCCCCCATATGACAGGCCAGTGAACTATCAGAAAATGTACAGCAAATGAGTGTTTTAACACAAAGAGGATCGTGGGTGGCATACGATTTAAGCCAGACACACGAAAGTTGGTATGGGTGTGTATCTCACTAAGATGAACAAAATTGTAATTACAATGTCATGGCCACGCCCAACAGGAAGTGAGATAATAAGACTTGTATTGCAATTTTGTGTGATAAGACATACAATGGATTTTAAAACACTCCTCCTACACCGTACATCAGATGGGCGTAAATTTTGGTGGACATGAGCTCAAGACAATGGAGATGTTAAATTGCGAAGGGATTTTTGATATCTTGTAAGATGACAAAATGGCGGCCTGATGAATTTTGCTACCATTTGAAAGTGCCAAATTCAATAGGAAGTGTGTCACCACTTCATTTTGAAACACTTCTCCTACAACGTACATCAGATGGGCGTAAATTTTGGTGTACATAAGCTCAAGACATTGGAGATGTTAAATTGCGAAGGGATTTTTGATATCTTGTAAGATGACAAAATGGCAGCCTGATGAATTTTGCTACCATTTGAAAGTGCCAAATTCAATAGGAGGTGTGTCACCACTTCATTTAGCAGACACTTCTCCTACAACGTATCTCAGATGGGCTTAAATTTTGGTGAACATAATCTTAAGACGTTGGAGATGTTAAATTGCGAAGGATTTTCAAATAGGCGATAATATGACGATACGGCGGATCGATAAACTTAGGTATTTATTGAATGGGAGATATGAATGGGAGGTTTTTATTGAATTTGGAGTTCTTCCTCAGACTAAAACTTCACAGGGTAATGTAGATGAGGACTACCAAGATTTTCATGCCAAATAACTGGCAGTCTGACATAGCGCCCCCATATGACAGGCCAGTGAACTGTCAGAAATCTACCGCTAGCTGAGCCCCTAACAGGAAAAATTGTCCGATATGGCTTACCATTTTTGCCAGGCACACAAAATTCGGTATGGGTGTGCGTCTCAGTAAGACGAACAAACGCAGGTGCGAGGTCCCGACCAACGCCGCTTGCGGCTTTAATTATTATTATTATTATTATTAGGGACCGAGCCCGAAGGGGCACGAAGGTCCCTATTGAAGTTGCTCTGTTTCTCTATTATTATTAGGGACCGAGCCCGAAGGGGCACGAGGTCCCTATTGTTCTCGCTCTGTTTCTCTATTATTATTATTATTATTTTTTTTGTTCTTGTTCACACGCTTTTGGGCAATTTGGAGCATGTTCCCATGCTTCAAAACGAACAAAACTTTGCACGGGCATCACGTAGGGCGGCAGCTACGCCTCCAAAAAGTCCCGTCCCCCGGTGACCCCCAGGAGCTCGATAGCGCCCCCTAGCGCGTTGTCTTTCGGGGCTGGCATACCGTTTAAGATAGGCGCACGAAATTCGGTAGGGACGTGTATCTCAATAAGACGAACAAACGCCTCACTGCAATGTCATGTCCACGCCCAACAGGAAGTGAGATAATTGGCTTTTTGTGAAATTTGACATACAATGGAATTTGAAACACTTCACCTACACCGTACCTCAGATGGGCTTAAATTTTGGTGAACATAATCTTAAGATGTTGGAGATGTTAAATTGCGAAGGATTTTCAAATAGGCGGTAATATGACGATACAGCGGATCGATAAAATTAGGTATGAGTTATGAGTTATGGATGGGAGTTATTTATTGAATTTGGAGTTCCGTTTAAGATAGGCGCACGAAATTCGGTAGGGACGTGTATCTCAATAAGACGAACAAACGCCTCACTGCAATGTCATGGCCACGCCCAACAGGAAGTGAGATAATTGGCATTTTGTGTGATTTTGTAATATTGGACAGACAATGGAATTTGAAACACTTCTCCTACACCGAACCTCAGATGGGCTTAAATTTTGGTGAACATAATCTTAAGACATTGGAGATGATAAATTGCGAAGGATTTTCAAATAGGCGGTAATATGACGATACGGCGGATCGATAAACTTAGGTATTTATTGAATGGGAGTTATGAATTATGAATAGGAGGTTTTTATTGAATTTGGAGTTCTTCCTCAGACTAAAACTTCACAGGGTAATGTAGATGAGGACTACCAAGATTTTCATGCCAAATAACTGGCAGTCTGACATAGCGCCCCCATATGACAGGCCAGTGAACTATCAGAAAATGTACAGCAAATGAGCGTTTTAACACAAAGAGGATCGTGGGTGGCATACGATTTCAGCCAGACACACGAAAGTTGGTATGGGTGTGTATCTCACTAAGATGAACAAAATTGTAATTACAATGTCATGGCCACGCCCAACAGGAAGTGAGATAAGAAGACTTGTATTGCGATTTTGTGTGATAAGCCATACAATGGATTTTAAAACACTCCTCCTACACCGTACATCAGATGGGCATAAATTTTGGTGTACATGAGCTCAAGACAATGGAGATGTTAAATTGCGAAGGGATTTTTGATATCTTGTAAGATGACAAAATGGCGGCCTGATGAATTTTGCTACCATTTGAAAGTGCCAAATTCAATAGGAAGTGTGTCACCACTTCATTTTGAAACACTTCTCCTACAACGTACATCAGATGGGCGTAAATTTTGGTGTACATAAGCTCAAGACATTGGAGATGTTAAATTGCGAAGGGATTTTTGATATCTTGTAAGATGACAAAATGGCAGCCTGATGAATTTTGCTACCATTTGAAAGTGCCAAATTCAATAGGAGGTGTGTCACCACTTCATTTAGCAGACACTTCTCCTACAACGTATCTCAGATGGGCTTAAATTTTGGTGAACATAATCTTAAGACGTTGGAGATGTTAAATTGCGAAGGATTTTCAAATAGGCGATAATATGACGATACGGCGGATCGATAAACTTAGGTATTTATTGAATGGGAGATATGAATGGGAGGTTTTTATTGAATTTGGAGTTCTTCCTCAGACTAAAACTTCACAGGGTAATGTAGATGAGGACTACCAAGATTTTCATGCCAAATAACTGGCAGTCTGACATAGCGCCCCCATATGACAGGCCAGTGAACTGTCAGAAATCTACCGCTAGCTGAGCCCCTAACAGGAAAAATTGTCCGATATGGCTTACCATTTTTGCCAGGCACACAAAATTCGGTATGGGTGTGCGTCTCAGTAAGACGAACAAACGCAGGTGCGAGGTCCCGACCAACGCCGCTTGCGGCTTTAATTATTATTATTATTATTATTAGGGACCGAGCCCGAAGGGGCACGAAGGTCCCTATTGAAGTTGCTCTGTTTCTCTATTATTATTAGGGACCGAGCCCGAAGGGGCACGAGGTCCCTATTGTTCTCGCTCTGTTTCTCTATTATTATTATTATTATTTTTTTTGTTCTTGTTCACACGCTTTTGGGCAATTTGGAGCATGTTCCCATGCTTCAAAACGAACAAAACTTTGCACGGGCATCACGTAGGGCGGCAGCTACGCCTCCAAAAAGTCCCGTCCCCCGGTGACCCCCAGGAGCTCGATAGCGCCCCCTAGCGCGTTGTCTTTCGGGGCTGGCATACCGTTTAAGATAGGCGCACGAAATTCGGTAGGGACGTGTATCTCAATAAGACGAACAAACGCCTCACTGCAATGTCATGTCCACGCCCAACAGGAAGTGAGATAATTGGCTTTTTGTGAAATTTGACATACAATGGAATTTGAAACACTTCACCTACACCGTACCTCAGATGGGCTTAAATTTTGGTGAACATAATCTTAAGATGTTGGAGATGTTAAATTGCGAAGGATTTTCAAATAGGCGGTAATATGACGATACAGCGGATCGATAAAATTAGGTATGAGTTATGAGTTATGGATGGGAGTTATTTATTGAATTTGGAGTTCCGTTTAAGATAGGCGCACGAAATTCGGTAGGGACGTGTATCTCAATAAGACGAACAAACGCCTCACTGCAATGTCATGGCCACGCCCAACAGGAAGTGAGATAATTGGCATTTTGTGTGATTTTGTAATATTGGACAGACAATGGAATTTGAAACACTTCTCCTACACCGAACCTCAGATGGGCTTAAATTTTGGTGAACATAATCTTAAGACATTGGAGATGATAAATTGCGAAGGATTTTCAAATAGGCGGTAATATGACGATACGGCGGATCGATAAACTTAGGTATTTATTGAATGGGAGTTATGAATTATGAATAGGAGGTTTTTATTGAATTTGGAGTTCTTCCTCAGACTAAAACTTCACAGGGTAATGTAGATGAGGACTACCAAGATTTTCATGCCAAATAACTGGCAGTCTGACATAGCGCCCCCATATGACAGGCCAGTGAACTATCAGAAAATGTACAGCAAATGAGCGTTTTAACACAAAGAGGATCGTGGGTGGCATACGATTTCAGCCAGACACACGAAAGTTGGTATGGGTGTGTATCTCACTAAGATGAACAAAATTGTAATTACAATGTCATGGCCACGCCCAACAGGAAGTGAGATAAGAAGACTTGTATTGCGATTTTGTGTGATAAGCCATACAATGGATTTTAAAACACTCCTCCTACACCGTACATCAGATGGGCATAAATTTTGGTGTACATGAGCTCAAGACAATGGAGATGTTAAATTGCGAAGGGATTTTTGATATCTTGTAAGATGACAAAATGGCGGCCTGATGAATTTTGCTACCATTTGAAAGTGCCAAATTCAATAGGAAGTGTGTCACCACTTCATTTTGAAACACTTCTCCTACAACGTACATCAGATGGGCGTAAATTTTGGTGTACATAAGCTCAAGACATTGGAGATGTTAAATTGCGAAGGGATTTTTGATATCTTGTTATTATTATTATTATTCTTGGGACACTTTTTTTTAACACGCTTTTGGGCAATTTTGAACATGTTCCCATGCTTCAAAACGAACGAAACTTTGCACGGGCATCACATAGGGCGGCAGCTACGCCTCCAAAAAGACCCGTCCCCCGGTGACCCCCAGGAGCTTGATAGCGCCCCCTAGCGCGTTGTTTTTCGGAGCTGGCGCGTTGTCTTTCGGGGCTGGCATACCATTTAAGATAGGCACACGAAATTTGGTAGGGACGTGTATCTCAATAAGACGAACAAACGCCTCACTGCAATGTCATGTCCACGCCCAACAGGAAGTGAGATAATTGGCCTTTTGTGTGATTTTTGTAATATTTGACATTCAATGGAATTTGAAACACTTCTCCTACAATGTACCTCAGATGGCCTTAAATTTTGGTGAACATAATCTTAAGATGTGGTAGATGTTAAATTGCGAAGGATTTTCAAATAGTCAGTAATATGACGATACGGCGGATCGATAAACTTAGGTATTTATTGAATGGGAGTTATGAATGGGAGGTTTTTATTGAATTTGGAGTTCTTCCTCAGACTAAAACTTCACAGGGTAATGTAGATGAGGACTACCAACATTTTCATGCCAAATAACTGTAAGTCTGACATAGCGCCCCCATATGACAGGCCAGTGAACTGTCAGAAATCTACCGCTAGCTGAGCCCCTAACAGGAAAAATTGTCCGATATGGCTTACCATTTTTGCCAGGCACACGAAATTCGGTATGGGTGTGCGTCTCAGTAAGACGAACAAACGCAGGTGCGAGGTCCCGACCAACGCCGCTTGCGGCTTTAATTATTATTATTCTTGTTCTTGTTCACACGCTTTTGGGCAATTTGGAGCATGTTCCCATGCTTCAAAACGAACGTGACTTTGCAGGGGCATCACGTAGGGCGGCAGCTACGCCTCCAAAAAGACCCGTCCCCCGGTGACCCCCAGGAGCTCGATAGCGCCCCCTAGCGCGTTGTCTTTCGGGGCTGGCATACCGTTTAAGATAGGCGCACGAAATTCGGTAGGGACGTGTATCTCAATAAGACGAACAAACGCCTCACTGCAATGTCATGTCCACGCCCAACAGGAAATGAGATAATTGGCTTTTTGTGAAATTTGACATACAATGGAATTTGAAACACTTCTCCTACACCGTACCTCAGATGGGCTTAAATTTTGGTGAACATAATCTTAAGACATTGGAGATGATAAATTGCGAAGGATTTTCAAATAGGCGGTAATATGACGATACAGCGGATCGATAAAGTTAGGTATGAGTTATGAGTTATGGATGGGAGTTATTTATTGAATTTGGAGTTCCGTTTAAGATAGGCGCACGAAATTCGGTAGGGACGTGTATCTCAATAAGACGAACAAACGCCTCACTGCAATGTCATGGCCACGCCCAACAGGAAGTGAGATAATTGGCATTTTGTGTGATTTTGTAATATTGGACAGACAATGGAATTTGAAACACTTCTCCTACACCGAACCTCAGATGGGCTTAAATTTTGGTGAACATAATCTTAAGACATTGGAGATGATAAATTGCGAAGGATTTTCAAATAGGAGGTAATATGACGATACGGCGAATCGATAAACTTAGGTATTTATTGAATGGGAGTTATGAATTATGAATAGGAGGTTTTTATTGAATTTGGAGTTCTTCCTCAGACTAAAACTTCACAGGGTAAAGTACATGAGGACTACCAAGATTTTCATGCCAAATAACTGGCAGTCTGACATAGCGCCCCCATATGACAGGCCAGTGAACTGTCAGAAAATGTACAGCAAATGAGCGTTTTAACACAAAGAGGATCGTGGGTGGCATACGATTTCAGCCAGACACACGAAAGTTGGTATGGGTGTGTATCTCACTAAGATGAACAAAATTGTAATTACAATGTCATGGCCACGCCCAACAGGAAGTGAGATAAAAAGACTTGTATTGCGATTTTGTGTGATAAGACATACAATGGATTTTAAAACACTCCTCCTACACTGTACATCAGATGGGCGTAAATTTTGGTGTACATGAGCTCAAGACAATGGAGATGTTAAATTGCGAAGTGATTTTTGATATCTTGTAAGATGACAAAATGCCGGCCTGATGAATTTTGCTACCATTTGAAAGTGCCAAATTCAATAGGAAGTGTGTCACCACTTCATTTTGAAACATTTCTCCTACAACGTACCTCAGATGGGCTTAAATTTTGGTGAACATAATCTTAAGACGTTGGAGATGTTAAATTGCGAAGGATTTTCAAATAGGCGGTAATATGACGATACGGCGGATCGCTAAACTTAGGTATTTATTGAATGGGAGTTATGAATGGGAGGTTTTTATTGAATTTGGAGTTCTTCCTCAGACTAAAACTTCACAGGGTAATGTAGATGAGGACTACCAAGATTTTCATGCCAAATAACTGGCAGTCTGACATAGCGCCCCCATATGACAGGCCAGTGAACTGTCAGAAATCTACCGCTAGCTGAGCCCCTAACAGGAAAAATTGTCCAATATGGCTTACCATTTTTGCCAGGCACACGAAATTCGGTAAGGGTTTGCGTCTCAGTAAGACGAACAAACGCAGGTGCGAGGTCCCGACCAACGCCGCTTGCGGCTTTAATTAGGGACCGAGCCCCGAAGGGGGACGAAGGTCCCTATTGTTGTTGCTTTGTTTCCCTATTATTAGGGACCGAGCCCCGAAGGGGGACGAAGGTCCCTATTGTTGTTGCTTTGTTTCCCTATTATTAGGGACCGAGCCCGAAGGGGGACGAAGGTCCCTATTGTTGTTGCTTTGTTTCCCTATTATTAGGGACCGAGCCCCGAAGGGGGACGAAGGTCCCTATTGTTGTTGCTTTGTTTCCCTATTATTATTATTATTATTATTATTATTAGGGACCGAGCCCCGAAGGGGGACGAAGGTCCCTATTGTTGTTGCTTTGTTTCCCTATTATTATTATTATTATTCTTGTTCTTGTTCACACTCGCTGGGGCAATTTTGAGCATGTTCCCATGCTTCAAAACGAACGAAACTTTGCACGGGCATCACAAAGTGCTGCCAGTACGACCACACAAAGTCCCGTCCCCCAGTGACCCCCAGGAGCTCGATGGCGCCCCCTAGCGCGTTGTCTTTCGGGGCTGGCATACCGTTTAAGATAGGCGCACGAAATTCGGTAGGGACGTGTATCTCAATAAGACGAACAAACGCCTCACTGCAATGTCATGGCCACGCCCAACAGGAAGTGAGATAATTGGCATTTTGTGTGATTTTGGGGTATTGGTCATAGAATGGAATTTGAAACACTTCTCCTACACCGTACCTCAGATGGGCTTAAATTTTGGTGAACATAATCTTAAGACGTTGGAGATGTTAAATTGCGAAGGATTTTCAAATAGGCGGTAATATGACGATATGGCGGATCGATAAAGTTAGGTATGGAATTTGAAAGACTTCTCCTACACCGTACCTCAGATAGGCTTAAATTTTGGTGAACATAATCTTAAGACGTTGGAGATGTTAAATTGCGAAGGATTTTCAAATAGGGGGTAATATGACGATACGGCGGATCGATAAAGTTAGGTATTTATTGAATGGGAGTGATGAGTTATGAATGGGAGGTATTTGTTGCTAGGCAACGCCCTGATCAAAGGTCTTTGATCTTTGTACCTTTGATCTGATATAGCTGCAAGCAGCAATGTGGGGACAAGCATCGAAGGTTCATGTAGGCCTCAGCATGTAGGCCACATGCAGGGTCTGACAGGGTCTGACAGGGTCTGACAGGGTCTGTTCTGACAGGGTATCTACAATGTCATGGCCACGCCCAACAGGAAGTGAGATAATTGTGCCAGGCACACGAAATTTGGTATGGCTGTGCGTCTCAGTAAGACGAACAAACGCAGGTGCGAGGTCCCGACCAACGCCGCTTGCGGCTTTAATTATTATTATTAGGGACCGAGCCCGAAGGGGGACGAAGGTCCCTATTGTTGTTGCTTTGTTTCCGTATTATTATTATTATTAGGGACCGAGCCCCGAAGGGGGACGAAGGTCCCTATTGTTGTTGCTTTGTTTCCCTATTATTATTAGGGACCGAGCCCCGAAGGGGGACGAAGGTCCCTATTGTTGTTGCTTTGTTTCCCTATTATTATTATTATTATTATTATTATTATTATTATTATTCTTGTTCTTGTTCACACTCGCTGGGGCAATTTTGAGCATGTTCCCATGCTTCAAAACGAACGAAACTTTGCACGGGCATCACAAAGTGCTGCCAGTACGACCACACAAAGTCCCATCCCCCAGTGACCCCCAGGAGCTCGATAGCGCCCCCTAGCGCGTTGTCTTTCGGGGCTGGCATACCGTTTAAGATAGGCGCACGAAATTCGGTAGGGACGTGTATCTCAATAAGACGAACAAACGCCTCACTGCAATGTCATGGCCACGCCCAACAGGAAGTGAGATAATTGGGCTTTTGTGTGATTTTTGGGTATTGGACATAGAATGGAATTTGAAACACTTCTCCTACACCGTACCTCAGATGGGCTTAAATTTTGGTGAACATAATCTTAAGACGTTGGAGATGTTAAATTGCGAAGGATTTTCAAATAGGCGGTAATATGACGATACGGCGGATCGATAAAGTTAGGTATGGAATTTGAAACACTTCTCCTACACCGTACCTCAGATAGGCTTAAATTTTGGTGAACATAATCTTAAGACGTTGGAGATGTTAAATTGCGAAGGATTTTCAAATAGGCGGTAATATGACGATACGGCAGATCGATAAAGTTAGGTATTTATTGAATGGGAGTGATGAGTTATGAATGGGAGGTATTTGTTGCTAGGCAACGCCCTGATCAAAGGTCTTTGATCTTTGTACCTTTGATCTGATATAGCTGCAAGCAGCAATGTGGGGACAAGCATCGAAGGTTCATGTAGGCCTCAGCATGGAGGCCACATGCAGGGTCTGACAGGGTCTAACAGAGTCTGACAGGGTCTGACAGGGTCTGACAGAGTCTGACAGGGTCTAACAGAGTCTGACAGGGTCTGACAGGGTCTGACAGGGTCTGACAGGGTCTAACAGAGTCTGACATGGTCTGACAGGGTCTGACAGGGTCTAACAGAGTCTGACAGGGTCTGACAGGGTCTGACAGGGTCTGACAGGGTCTGACAGGGTCTAACAGAGTCTGACAGGGTCTGACAGCGTCTGACAGGGTCTGACAGGGTCTGTTCTGACAGGGTATCTACAATGTCATGGCCACGCCCAACAGGAAGTGAGATAATTGTGCCAGGCACACGAAATTTCGTATGGCTGTGCGTCTCAGTAAGACGAACAAACGCAGGTGCGAGGTCCCGACCAACGCCGCTTGCGGCTTTAATTATTATTATTCTTGTTCTTGTTCACACTCGCTGGGGCAATTTTGAGCATGTTCCCATGCTTCAAAACGAACGAAACTTTGCACGGGCATCACAAAGTGCTGCCAGTACGACCACACAAAGTCCCGTCCCCCAGTGACCCCCAGGAGCTCGATAGCGCCCCCTAGCGCGTTGTCTTTCGGGGCTGGCATACCGTTTAAGATAGGCGCACGAAATTCGGTAGGGACGTGTATCTCAATAAGACGAACAAACGCCTCACTGCAATGTCATGGCCACGCCCAACAGGAAGTGAGATAATTGGGCTTTTGTGTGATTTTTGGGTATTGGACATAGAATGGAATTTGAAACACTTCTCCTACACCGTACCTCAGATAGGCTTAAATTTTGGTGAACATAATCTTAAGACGTTGGAGATGTTAAATTGCGAAGGATTTTCAAATAGGCGGTAATATGACGATACGGCGGATCGATAAAGTTAGGTATTTATTGAATGGGAGTGATGAGTTATGAATGGGAGGTATTTGTTGCTAGGCAACGCCCTGATCAAAGGTCTTTGATCTTTGTACCTTTGATCTGATATAGCTGCAAGCAGCAATGTGGGGACAAGCATCGAAGGTTCATGTAGGCCTCAGCATGTAGGCCACATGCAGGGTCTGACAGGGTCTAACAGAGTCTGACAGGGTCTGACAGGGTCTGACAGGGTCTGACAGGGTCTGTTCTGACAGGGTATCTACAATGTCATGGCCACGCCCAACAGGAAGTGAGATAATTGTGCCAGGCACACGAAATTTGGTATGGCTGTGCGTCTCAGTAAGACGAACAAACGCAGGTGCGAGGTCCCGACCAACGCCGCTTGCGGCTTTAATTATTATTATTATTATTATTATTATTCTTGTTCATACACGCTGGGGCAATTTTGAGCATGTTCCCATGCTTCAAAACGAACGAAACTTTGCACGGGCATCACAAAGTCCTGCCAGTACGACCACACAAAGTCCCGTCCCCCAGTGACCCCCAGGAGCTCGATAGCGCCCCCTAGCGCGTTGTCTTTCGGGGCTGGCATACCGTTTAAGATAGGCGCACGAAATTCGGTAGGGACGTGTATCTCAATAAGACGAACAAACGCCTCACTGCAATGTCATGGCCACGCCCAACAGGAAGTGAGATAATTGGGCTTTTGTGTGATTTTTGGGTATTGGACATAGAATGAAATTTGAAACACTTCTCCTACACCGTACCTCAGATGGGCTTAAATTTTGGTGAACATAATCTTAAGACGTTGGAGATGTTAAATTGCGAAGGATTTTCAAATAGGCGGTAATATGACGATACGGCGGATCGATAAAGTTAGGTATGGAATTTGAAACACGTCTCCTACACCGTACCTCAGATAGGCTTAAATTTTGGTGAACATAATCTTAAGACGTTGGAGATGTTAAATTGCGAAGGATTTTCAAATAGGCGGTAATATGACGATACGGCGGATCGATAAAATTAGGTATTTATTGAATGGGAGTGATGAGTTATGAATGGGAGGTATTTGTTGCTAGGCAACGCCCTGATCAAAGGTCTTTGATCTTTGTACCTTTGATCTGATATAGCTGCAAGCAGCAATGTGGGGACAAGCATCGAAGGTTCATGTAGGCCTCAGCATGTAGGCCACATGCAGGGTCTGACAGGGTCTGACAGGGTCTGTTCTGACAGGGTATCTACAATGTCATGGCCACGCCCAACAGGAAGTGAGATAATTGTGCCAGGCACACGAAATTTGGTATGGCTGTGCGTCTCAGTAAGACGAACAAACGCAGGTGCGAGGTCCCGACCAACGCCGCTTGCGGCTTTAATTAGGGACCGAGCCCCGAAGGGGGACGAAGGTCCCTATTGTTGTTGCTTTGTTTCCCTATTATTATATTATTATTATTATTATTATTATTATTATTCTTGTTCTTGTTCACACTCGCTGGGGCAATTTTGAGCATGTTCCCATGCTTCAAAACGAACGAAACTTTGCACGGGCATCACAAAGTGCTGCCAGTACGACCACACAAAGTCCCGTCCCCCAGTGACCCCCAGGAGCTCGATAGCGCCCCCTAGCGCGTTGTCTTTCGGGGCTGGCATACCGTTTAAGATAGGCGCACGAAATTCGGTAGGGACGTGTATCTCAATAAGACGAACAAACGCCTCACTGCAATGTCATGGCCACGCCCAACAGGAAGTGAGATAATTGGGCTTTTGTGTGATTTTTGGGTATTGGACATAGAATGGAATTTGAAACACTTCTCCTACACCGTACCTCAGATGGGCTTAAATTTTGGTGAACATAATCTTAAGACGTTGGAGATGTTAAATTGCGAAGGATTTTCAAATAGGCGGTAATATGACGATACGGCGGATCGATAAAGTTAGGTATGGAATTTGAAACACTTCTCCTACACCGTACCTCAGATAGGCTTAAATTTTGGTGAACATAATCTTAAGACGTTGGAGATGTAAAATTGCGAAGGATTTTCAAATAGGCAGTAATATGACGATACGGCGGATCGATAAAATTAGGAATTTATTGAATGGGAGTGATGAGTTATGAATGGGAGGTATTTGTTGCTAGGCAACGCCCTGATCAAAGGTCTTTGATCTTTGTACCTTTGATCTGATATAGCTGCAAGCAGCAATGTGGGGACAAGCATCGAAGGTTCATGTAGGCCTCAGCATGGAGGCCACATGCAGGGTCTGACAGGGTCTAACAGAGTCTGACAGGGTCTGACAGGGTCTGTTCTGACAGGGTATCTACAATGTCATGGCCACGCCCAACAGGAAGTGAGATAATTGTGCCAGGCACACGAAATTTCGTATGGCTGTGCGTCTCAGTAAGACGAACAAACGCAGGTGCGAGGTCCCGACCAACGCCGCTTGCGGCTTTAATTAGGGACCGAGCCCGAAGGGGCACGAAGGTCCCTATTGAAGTTGCTCTGTTTCTCTATTATTATTATTATTATTCTTGTTCTTGTTCACACGCTTTTGGGCAATTTGGAGCATGTTCCCATGCTTCAAAACGAACGTGGCTTTGCAGGGGCATCACGTAGGGCGGCAGCTACGCCTCCAAAAAGACCCGTCCCCTGGTGACCCCCAGGAGCTCGATAGCGCCCCCTAGCGCGTTGTCTTTCGGGGCTGGCATACCGTTTAAGATAGGCGCACGAAATTCGATAGGGACGTGTATCTTAATAAGACGAACAAACGCCTCACTGCAATGTCATGTCCACGCCCAACAGGAAGTGAGATAATTGGCCTTTTGTGAAATTTGACATACAATGGAATTTGAAACACTTCTCCTACACCGTACCTCAGATGGGCTTAAATTTTGGTGAACATAATCTTAAGATGTGGTAGATGTTAAATTGCGAAGGATTTTCAAATAGACGGTAATATGACGATACGGCGGATCGATAAAGTTAGGTATTTATTGAATGGAGTTATGAGTTATGGATGGGAGTTATTTATTGAATTTGGAGTTTCGTTTAAGATAGGCGCACGAAATTCGGTAGGGACGTGTACCTCAATAAGACGAACAAACGCCTCACTGCAATGTCATGGCCACGCCCAACAGGAAGTGAGATAATTGGCATTTTGTGTGATTTTGTAATATTGGACAGACAATGGAATTTGAAACACTTCTCCTACACCGAACCTCAGATGGGCTTAAATTTTGGTGAACATAATCTTAAGACATTGGAGATGATAAATTGCGAAGGATTTTCAAATAGGCGGTAATATGACGATACGGCGGATCGATAAACTTAGGTATTTATTGAATGGGAGTTATGAATTATGAATAGGAGGTTTTTATTGAATTTGGAGTTCTTCCTCAGACTAAAACTTCACAGGGTAATGTAGATGAGGACTACCAAGATTTTCATGCCAAATAACTGGCAGTCTGACATAGCGCCCCCATATGACAGGCCAGTGAACTGTCAGAAAATGTACAGCAAATGAGCGTTTTAACACAAAGAGGGTCGTGGGTGGCATACGATTTCAGCCAGACACACGAAAGTTGGTATGGGTGTGTATCTCACTAAGATGAACAAAATTGTAATTACAATGTCATGGCCACGCCCAACAGGAAGTGAGATAAAAAGACTTGTATTGCGATTTTGTGTGATAAGACATACAATGGATTTTAAAACACTCCTCCTACACCGTACATCAGATGGGCGTAAATTTTGGTGTACATTAGCTCAAGACAATGGAGATGTTAAATTGCGAAGGGATTTTTGATATCTTGTAAGATGACAAAATGGCAGCCTCATGAATTTTGCTACCATTTGAAAGTGCCAAATGCAATAGGACGTGTGTCACCACTTCATTTAGCAGACACTTCTCCTACACCGTACCTCAGATGGGCTTAAATTTTGGTGAACATAATCTTAAGACGTTGGAGATGTTAAATTGCGAAGGATTTTCAAATAGACGGTAATATGACGATACGGCGGATCGATAAACTTAGGGATTTATTGTTATGAGTTATGAATGGGAGGTTTTTATTGAATTTGGAGTTCTTCCTCAGACTAAAACTTCACAGGGTAATGTAGATGAGGACTACCAAGATTTTCATGCCAAATAACTGGCAGTCTGACATAGCGCCCCCATATGACAGGCCAGTGAACTGTCAGAAATCTACCGCTAGCTGAGCCCCTAACAGGAAAAATTGTCCGATATGGCTTACCATTTTTGCCAAGCACACGAAATTCAGTATGGGTGTGCGTCTCAGTAAGACGAACAAACGCAGGTGCGAGGTCCCGACCAACGCCGCTTGCGGCTTTAATTATTCTTGGGACACTTTTTTTTAACACGCTTTTGGGCAATTTTGAACATGTTCCCATGCTTCAAAACGAACGAAACTTTGCACGGGCATCACGTAGGGCGGCAGCTACGCCTCCAAAAAGACCCGTCCCCCGGTGACCCAGAGGAGCTTGATAGCGCCCCCTAATGCGTTGTTTTTCGGGGCTGGCGCGTTGTCTTTCGGGGCTGGCATACCGTTTAAGATAGGCGCACGAAATTTGGTAGGGACGTGTATCTCAATAAGACGAACAAACGCCTCACTGCAATGTCATGGCCACGCCCAACAGGAAGTGAGATAATTGGCCTTTTGTGTGATTTTGTGGATATTGGACATACAATGGAATTTGAAACACTTTTCCTACACCGTACCTCAGATGGGCTTAAATTTTGGTGAACATAATCTTAAGACGTTGGAGATGTTAAATTGCGAAGGATTTTCAAATAAGCGGTAATATGACGATACAGCGGATCGATAAAGTTAGGTATTTATTGAATGGGAGTTATGAATTATGAGTGGGAGGTTTTTATTGAATTTGGAGTTCTTCCTCAGACTAAAACTTCACAGGGTAATGTAGATGAGGACTACCAAGATTTTCATGCCAAATAACTGGCAGTCTGACATAGCGCCCCCATATGACAGGCCAGTGAACTGTCAGAAAATGTACAGCAAATGAGCACTTTAACACAAAGAGGATCGTGTGTGGCATACGATTTCAGCCAGACACACGAAAGTTGGTATGGGTGTGTATCTCACTAAGATGAACAAAATTGTAATTACAATGCCATGGCAACGCCCAACAGGAAGTGAGATAAGAAGACTTGTATTGCGATTTTCTGTGATATGACATAGAATAGATTTTAAAACACTCCTCCTACACCGTACATCAGATGGGCGTAAAATTTGGTGTACATGAGCTCAAGACATTGGAGATGTTAAATTGCAAAGGGATTTTTGATATATTGTAAGATGACAAAATGGCGGCCTGATGAATTTTGCTACCATTTGAAAGTGCCAAATGCAATAGGAGGTGTGTCACCACTTCATTTAGCAGACACTTCTCCTACACCGTACCTCAGATGGGCTTAAATTTTGGTGAACATAATCTTAAGATGTTGGAGATGTTAAATTGCGAAGGATTTTCAAATAGGCGGTAATATGACGATACGGCGGATCGATAAACTTAGGTATTTATTGTTATGAGTTATGAATGGGAGGTTTTTATTGAATTTGGAGTTCTTCCTCAGACTAAAACTTCACAGGGTAATGTAGATGAGGACTACCAAGATTTTCATGCCAAATAACTGGCAGTCTGACATAGCGCCCCCATATGACAGGCCAGTGAACTGTCAGAAATCTACCGCTAGCTGAGCCCCTAACAGGAAAAATTGTCCGATATGGCTTACCATTTTTGCCAGGCACACGAAATTCGGTATGGGTGTGCGTCTCAGTAAGACGAACAAACGCAGGTGCGAGGTCCCGACCAACGCCGCTTGCGGCTTTAATTATTATTATTCTTGGGACACATTTTTTAACACGCTTTTGGGCAATTTTGAGCATGTTCCCATGCTTCAAAACGAACGAAATTTTGCACGGGCATCACGTAGGGCGGCAGCTACGCCTCCAAAAAGACCCGTCCCCCGGTGACCCCCAGGAGCTTGATAGCGCCCCCTAGTGCGTTGTTTTTTGGGGCTGGCGTGTTGTCTTTCGGGGCTGGCATACCGTTTAAGATAGGCGCACGAAATTTGGTAGGGACGTATATCTCAATAAGACGAACAAACGCCTCACTGCAATGTCATGTCCACGCCCAACAGGAAGTGAGATAATTGGCCTTTTGTGTGATTTTGTGGATATTGGACATACAATGGAATTTGAAACACTTCTCCTACACCGTACCTCAGATGGGCTTAAATTTTGGTGAACATAATCTTAAGATGTTGGAGATGTTAAATTGCGAAGGATTTTCAAATAGGCGCTAATATGACAATACGGCGGATCGATAAAGTTAGGTATTTATTGAATGTGAATTATGAGTTATGAATGGGAGATTTTTATTAAATTTGGAGTTCTTCCTCAGACTAAAACTTCACAGGGTAATGTAGATGAGGACTACCAAGATTTTCATGCCAAATAACTGGCAGTCTGACATAGCGCCCCCATATGACAGGCCAGTGAACTGTCAGAAAATGTATAGCAAATGAGCATTTTAACACAAAGAGGATCGTGGGTGGCATACGATTTCAGCCAGACACACGAAAGTTGGTATGGGTGTGTATCTCACTAAGATGAACACAATTGTAATTACAATGTCATGGCCACGCCCAACAGGAAGTGAGATAAAAAGACTTGTATTTCGATTTTGTGTGATAAGACATACAATGGATTTTAAAACACTCCTCCTACACCGTACTTCAGATGGGCGTAAATTTTGGTGTACTTTAGCTCAAGACAATGGAGATGTTAAATTGCGAAGGGATTTTTGATATCTTGTAAGATGACAAAATGGCAGCCTGATGAATTTTGCTACCATTTGAAAGTGCCAAATGCAATAGGAGGTGTGTCACCACTTCATTTAGCAGACACTTCTCCTACACCGTACCTCAGATGGGCTTAAATTTTGGTGAACATAATCTTAAGACGTTGGAGATGTTAAATTGCGAAGGATTTTCAAATAGGCGGTAATATGACGATACGGCGGATCGATAAACTTAGGTATTTATTGAATGGGAGTTATGAATTATGAATAGGAGGTTTTTATTGAATTTGGAGTTCTTCCTCAGACTAAAACTTCACAGGGTAATGTAGATGAGGACTACCAAGATTTTCATGCCAAATAACTGGCAGTCTGACATAGCGCCCCCATATGACAGGCCAGTGAACTGTCAGAAATCTACCGCTAGCTGAGCCCCTAACAGGAAAAATGGTCCGATATGGCTTACCATTTTTGCCAGGCACACGAAATTCGGTGTGGGTGTGCGTCTCAGTAAGACGAACAAACGCAGGTGCGAGGTCCCGACCAACGCCGCTTGCGGCTTTAATTTTTTTTGTTCTTGTTCACGCGCTTTTGGGCAATTTTGAGCATGTTCCCATGCTTCAAAACGAACGTGACTTTGCAGGGCCATCACGTAGGGCGGCAGCTACGCCTCCAAAAAGACCCGTCCCCTGGTGACCCCCAGGAGCTCGATAGCGCCCCCTAGCGCGTTGTCTTTCGGGGCTGGCATACCGTTTAAGATAGGCGCACAAAATTCGGTAGGGACGTGTATCTCAATAAGACAAACAAACGCCTCACTGCAATGTCATGTCCACGCCCAACAGGAAGTGAGATAATTGGCCTTTTATGAAATTTGACATACAATGGAATTTGAAACACTTCTCCTACACCGTACCTCAGATGGGCTTAAATTTTGGTGAACATAATCTTAAGATGTTGGAGATGTTAAATTGCGAAGGATTTTCAAATAGGCGGTAATATGACGATACAGCGGATCAATAAATTTAGGTATGAGTTATGAGTTATGGATGGGAGTTATTTATTGAATTTGGAGTTCTGTTTAAGATAGGCGCACGAAATTCGATAGGGACGTGTATCTCAATAAGACGAACAAACGCCTCACTGCAATGTCATGGCCACGCCCAACAGGAAGTGAGATAATTGGCATTTTGTGTGATTTTGTAATATTGGACAGACAATGGAATTTGAAACACTTCTCCTACACCGAACCTCAGATGGGCTTAAATTTTGGTGAACATAATCTTAAGACATTGGAGATGATAAATTGCGAAGGATTTTCAAATAGGCGGTAATATGACGATACGGCGGATCGATAAACTTAGGTATTTATTGAATGGGAGTTATGAATTATGAATAGGAGGTTTTTATTGAATTTGGAGTTCTTCCTCAGACTAAAACTTCACAGGGTAATGTAGATGAGGACTACCAAGATTTTCATGCCAAATAACTGGCAGTCTGACATAGCGCCCCCATATGACAGGCCAGTGAACTGTCAGAAAATGTACAGCAAATGAGCGTTTTAACACAAAGAGGATCGTGGGTGGCATACGATTTCAGCCAGACACACGAAAGTTGGTATGGGTGTGTATCTCACTAAGATGAACAAAATTGTAATTACAATGTCATGGCCACGCCCAACAGGAAGTGAGATAAGAAGACTTGTATTGCGATTTTCTGTGATATGACATAGATAAGATAAGATAAGATAAGATAAGATAAGACTTTATTGATCTCACACAGGAGAAATTTACTTGTCACAGTAGCTCCAGGTAGGGACAGTTTGAACAAGAAGACAAGTGCATGCAGGCAAAAAAAGGCATAAAGATAGGTGATAATAATAATTTAAAATTTAAAAGAATAGATTTTAAAACACTCCTCCTACACCGTACATCAGATGGGCGTAAAATTTGGTGTACATGAGCTCAAGACATTGGAGATGTTAAATTGCGAAGGCATTTTTGATATCTTGTAAGATGACAAAATGGCGGCCTGATGAATTTTGCTACCATTTGAAAGTGCCAAATGCAATAGGAGGTGTGTCACCACTTCATTTAGCAGACACTTCTCCTACACCGTACCTCAGATGGGCTTAAATTTTGGTGAACATAATCGTAAGACATTGGAGATGTTCAATTGCGAAGGATTTTCAAATAGGCGATAATATGACGATACAGCGGATCAATAAAGTTAGGTATATATTGAATGCGAGTTATGAGTTATGAATGGGAGATATTTATTGAATTTGGAGTTCTTCCTCAGACTAAAACTTCACAGGGTAATGTACATGAGGACCACCAAGATTTTCATGCCAAATAACTGGCAGTCTGACATAGCGCCCCCATATGACAGGCCAGTGAACTGTCAGAAATCTACCGCTAGCTGAGCCCCTAACTGGAAAAATTGTCCGATATGGCTTACCATTTTTGCCAGACACATGAATTTCAGTATGGGTGTGCGTCTCGGTATGGGTGTGCGTCTCAGTAAGACGAACAAACGCAGGTGCGAGGTCCCGACCAACGCCGCTTGCGGCTTTAATTAGGGACCGAGCCCGAAGGGGCACGAAGGTCCCTATTGAAGTTGCTCTGTTTCTCTATTATTATTAGGGACCGAGCCCGAAGGGGGACGAAGGTCCCTATTGTTCTCGCTCTGTTTCTCTATTATTAGGGACCGAGCCCGAAGGGGCACGAAGGTCCCTATTGAAGTTGCTCTGTTTCTCTATTATTATTATTCTTGTTCTTGTTCACGCGCTTTTGGGCAATTTTGAGCATGTTCCCATGCTTCAAAACGAACGTGACTTTGCAGGGGCATCACGTAGGGCGGCAGCTACGCCTCCAAAAAGACCCGTCCCCTGGTGACCCCCAGGAGCTCGATAGCGCCCCCTAGCGCGTTGTCTTTCGGGGCTGGCATACCGTTTAAGATAGGCGCACAAAATTCGGTAGGGACGTGTATCTCAATAAGACAAACAAACGCCTCACTGCAATGTCATGTCCACGCCCAACAGGAAGTGAGATAATTGGCCTTTTATGAAATTTGACATACAATGGAATTTGAAACACTTCTCCTACACCGTACCTCAGATGGGCTTAAATTTTGGTGAACATAATCTTAAGATGTTGGAGATGTTAAATTGCGAAGGATTTTCAAATAGGCGGTAATATGACGATACAGCGGATCAATAAATTTAGGTATGAGTTATGAGTTATGGATGGGAGTTATTTATTGAATTTGGAGTTCTGTTTAAGATAGGCGCACGAAATTCGATAGGGACGTGTATCTCAATAAGACGAACAAACGCCTCACTGCAATGTCATGGCCACGCCCAACAGGAAGTGAGATAATTGGCATTTTGTGTGATTTTGTAATATTGGACAGACAATGGAATTTGAAACACTTCTCCTACACCGAACCTCAGATGGGCTTAAATTTTGGTGAACATAATCTTAAGACATTGGAGATGATAAATTGCGAAGGATTTTCAAATAGGCGGTAATATGACGATACGGCGGATCGATAAACTTAGGTATTTATTGAATGGGAGTTATGAATTATGAATAGGAGGTTTTTATTGAATTTGGAGTTCTTCCTCAGACTAAAACTTCACAGGGTAATGTACATGAGGACTACCAAGATTTTCATGCCAAATAACTGGCAGTCTGACATAGCGCCCCCATATGACAGGCCAGTGAACTGTCAGAAAATGTACAGCAAATGAGCGTTTTAACACAAAGAGGATCGTGGGTGGCATACGATTTCAGCCAGACACACGAAAGTTGGTATGGGTGTGTATCTCACTAAGATGAACAAAATTGTAATTACAATGTCATGGCCACGCCCAACAGGAAGTGAGATAAAAAGACTTGTATTGCGATTTTGTGTGATAAGACATACAATGGATTTTAAAACACTCCTCCTACACCGTACATCAGATGGGCGTAAATTTTGGTGTACATTAGCTCAAGACAATGGAGATGTTAAATTGCGAAGGGATTTTTGATATCTTGTAAGATGACAAAATGGCAGCCTCATGAATTTTGCTACCATTTGAAAGTGCCAAATGCAATAGGAGGTGTGTCACCACTTCATTTAGCAGACACTTCTCCTACACCGTACCTCAGATGGGCTTAAATTTTGGTGAACATAATCTTAAGACGTTGGAGATGTTAAATTGCGAAGGATTTTCAAATAGACGGTAATATGACGATACGGCGGATCGATAAACTTAGGGATTTATTGTTATGAGTTATGAATGGGAGGTTTTTATTGAATTTGGAGTTCTTCCTCAGACTAAAACTTCACAGGGTAATGTAGATGAGGACTACCAAGATTTTCATGCCAAATAACTGGCAGTCTGACATAGCGCCCCCATATGACAGGCCAGTGAACTGTCAGAAATCTACCGCTGGCTGAGCCCCTAACAGGAAAAATTGTCCGATATGGCTTACCATTTTTGCCAGGCACACGAAATTCGGTATGGGTGTGCGTCTCAGTAAGACGAACAAACGCAGGTGCGAGGTCCCGACCAACGCCGCTTGCGGCTTTAATTATTATTTTTTTTGTTCTTGTTCACACGCTTTTGGGCAATTTGGAGCATGTTCCCATGCTTCAAAACGAACAAAACTTTGCACGGGCATCACGTAGGGCGGCAGCTACGCCTCCAAAAAGTCCCGTCCCCCGGTGACCCCCAGGAGCTCGATAGCGCCCCCTAGCGCGTTGTCTTTCGGGGTTGGCATACCGTTTAAGATAGGCGCACGAAATTCGGTAGGGACGTGTATCTCAATAAGACAAACAAACGCCTCACTGCAATGTCATGTCCACGCCCAACAGGAAGTGAGATAATTGGCTTTTTGTGAAATTTGACATACAATGGAATTTGAAACACTTCTCCTACACCGTACCTCAGATGGGCTTAAATTTTATTGAACATAATCTTAAGATGTTGGAGATGTTAAATTGCGAAGGATTTTCAAATAGGCGGTAATATGACGATACAGCGGATCGATAAACTTAGGTATGAGTTATGAGTTATGGATGGGAGTTATTTATTGAATTTGGAGTTCCGTTTAAGATAGGCGCACGAAATTCGGTAGGGACGTGTATCTCAATAAGACGAACAAACGCCTCACTGCAATGTCATGGCCACGCCCAACAGGAAGTGAGATAATTGGCATTTTGTGTGATTTTGTAATATTGGACAGACAATGGAATTTGAAACACTTCTCCTACACCGAACCTCAGATGGGCTTAAATTTTGGTGAACATAATCTTAAGACATTGGAGATGATAAATTGCGAAGGATTTTCAAATAGGCGGTAATATGACAATACAGCGGATCGATAAACTTAGGTATTTATTGAATGGGAGTTATGAATTATGAATAGGAGGTTTTTATTGAATTTGGAGTTCTTCCTCAGACTAAAACTTCACAGGGTAATGTAGATGAGGACTACCAAGATTTTCATGCCAAATAACTGGCAGTCTGACATAGCGCCCCCATATGACAGGCCAGTGAACTGTCAGAAAATGTACAGCAAATGACCGTTTTAACACAAAGAGGATCGTGGGTGGCATACGATTTCAGCCAGACACACGAAAGTTGGTATGGGTGTGTATCTCACTAAGATTAACAAAATTGTAATTACAATGTCATGGCCACGCCCAACAGGAAGTGAGATAAGAAGACTTGTATTGCGATTTTCTGTGATATGACATAGAATAGATTTTAAAACACTCCTCCTACACCGTACATCAGATGGGCATAAAATTTGGTGTACATGAGCTCAAGACAATGGAGATGTTAAATTGCGAAGGGATTTTTGATATCTTGTAAGATGACAAAATGGCGGCCTGATGAATTTTGCTACCATTTGAAAGTGCCAAATGCAATAGGAGGTGTGTCACCACTTCATTTAGCAGACACTTCTCCTACAACGTATCTCAGATGGGCTTAAATTTTGGTGAACATAATCTTAAGACGTTGGAGATGTTAAATTGCGAAGGATTTTCAAATAGGCGGTAATATGACGATACGGCGGATCGATAAACTTAGGTATTTATTGAATGGGAGTTATGAATGGGAGATATTTATTGAATTTGGAGTTCTTCCTCAGACTAAAACTTCACAGGGTAATGTAGATGAGGACTACCAAGATTTTCATGCCAAATAACTGGCAGTCTGACATAGCGCCCCCATATGACAGGCCAGTGAACTGTCAGAAATCTACCGCTAGCTGAGCCCCTAACAGGAAAAATTGTCCGATATGGCTTACCATTTTTGCCAGGCACACGAAATTCGGTATGGGTGTGCGTCTCAGTAAGACGAACAAACGCAGGTGCGAGGTCCCGACCAACGCCGCTTGCGGCTTTAATTATTATTATTATTCTTGTTCTTGTTCACACGCTTTTGGGCAATTTGGAGCATGTTCCCATGCTTCAAAACGAACGTGACTTTGCAGGGGCATCACGTAGGGCGGCAGCTATGCCTCCAAAAAGACCTGTCCCCCGGTGACCCCCAGGAGCTCGATAGCGCCCCCTAGCGCGTTGTCTTTCGGGGCTGGCATACCGTTTAAGATAGGCGCACGAAATTCGATAGGGACGTGTATCTTAATAAGACGAACAAACGCCTCACTGCAATGTCATGTCCACGCCCAACAGGAAGTGAGATAATTGGCCTTTTGTGAAATTTGACATACAATGGAATTTGAAACACTTCTCCTACACCGTACCTCAGATGGGCTTAAATTTTGGTGAACATAATCTTAAGATGTGGTAGATGTTAAATTGCGAAGGATTTTCAAATAGGCGGTAATTTGACGATACGGCGGATCGATAAAGTTAGGTATTTATTGAATGGAGTTATGAGTTATGGATGGGAGTTATTTATTGAATTTGGAGTTCTTCCTCAGACTAAAACTTCACAGGGTAATGTAGATGAGGACTACCAAGATTTTCATGCCAAATAACTGGCAGTCAGACATAGCGCCCCCATATGACAGGCCAGTGAACTGTCAGAAAATGTACAGCAAATGAGCGTTTTAACACAAAGAGGATCGTGGGTGGCATACGATTTCAGCCAGACACACGAAAGTTGGTATGGGTGTGTATCTCACTAAGATGAACAAAACTGTATTTACAATGTCATGGCCACGCCCAACAGGAAGTGAGATAAAAAGACTTGTATTGCGATTTTGTGTGATAAGACATAAAATGGATTTTAAAACACTCCTCCTACACCGTACATCAGATGGGCGTAAATTTTGGTGTACATGAGCTCAAGACAATGGAGATGTTAAATTGCGAAGGGATTTTTGATATCTTGTAAGATGACAAAATGGCAGCCTTATGAATTTTGCTACCATTTGAAAGTGCCAAATGCAATAGGAGGTGTGTCACCACTACATTTAGCAGACACTTCTCCTACACCGTACCTCAGATGGGCATAAATTTTGGTGAACATAATCTTAAGACGTTGGAGATGTTAAATTGCAAAGGATTTTCAAATAGTCAGTAATATGACGATACGGCGGATCGATAAACTTAGGTATTTATTGAATGGGAGTTATGAATGGGAGGTTTTTATTGAATTTGGAGTTCTTCCTCAGACTAAAACTTCACAGAGTAATGTAGATGAGGACTACCAAGATTTTCATGCCAAATAACTGGCAGTCTGACATAGCGCCCCCATATGACAGGCCAGTGAACTGTCAGAAATCTACCGCTAGCTGAGCCCCTAACAGGAAAAATTGTCCGATATGGCTTACCATTTTTGCCAGGCACACGAAATTCGGTATGGGTATGCGTCTCAGTAAGACGAACAAACGCAGGTGCGAGGTCCCGACCAACGCCGCTTGCGGCTTTAATTATTATTATTCTTGTTCTTGTTCACACTCGCTGGGGCAATTTTGAGCATGTTCCCATGCTTCAAAACGAACGAAACTTTGCACGGGCATCACAAAGTGCTGCCAGAACGACCACACAAAGTCCCGTCCCCCAGTGACCCCCAGGAGCTCGATAGCGCCCCCTAGCGCGTTGTCTTTCGGGGCTGGCATACCGTTTAAGATAGGCGCACGAAATTCGGTAGGGACGTGTATCTCAATAAGACGAACAAACGCCTCACTGCAATGTCATGGCCACGCCCAACAGGAAGTGAGATAATTGGGCTTTTGTGTGATTTTTGGGTATTGGACATAGAATGGAATTTGAAACACTTCTCCTACACCGTACCTCAGATGGGCTTAAATTTTGGTGAACATAATCTTAAGACGTTGGAGATGTTAAATTGCGAAGGATTTTCAAATAGGCGGTAATATGACGATACGGCGGATCGATAAAGTTAGGTATGGAATTTGAAACACTTCTCCTACACCGTACCTCAGATAGGCTTAAATTTTGGTGAACATAATCTTAAGACGTTGGAGATGTTAAATTGCGAAGGATTTTCAAATAGGCGGTAATATGACGATACGGCGGATCGATAAAATTAGGTATTTATTGAATGGGAGTGATGAGTTATGAATGGGAGGTATTTGTTGCTAGGCAACGCCCTGATCAAAGGTCTTTGATCTTTGTACCTTTGATCTGATATAGCTGCAAGCAGCAATGTGGGGACACGCATCGAAGGTTCATGTAGGCCTCAGCATGTAGGCCACATGCAGGGTCTGACAGGGTCTGACAGAGTCTGACAGGGTCTAACAGAGTCTGACAGGGTCTGACAGGGTCTGACAGGGTCTGACAGGGTCTGTTCTGACAGGGTATCTACAATGTCATGGCCACGCCCAACAGGAAGTGAGATAATTGTGCCAGGCACACGAAATTTCGTATGGCTGTGCGTCTCAGTAAGACGAACAAACGCAGGTGCGAGGTCCCGACCAACGCCGCTTGCGGCTTTAATATTATTATTATTATTTTTTTTTTTGTTCTTGTTCACACGCTTTTGGGCAATTTGGAGCATGTTCCCATGCTTCAAAACGAACGTGACTTTGCAGGGGCATCACGTAGGGCGGCAGCTACGCCTCCAAAAAGACCCGTCCCCTGGTGACCCCCAGGAGCTCGATAGCGCCCCCTAGCGCGTTGTCTTTCGGGGCTGGCATACCGTTTAAGATAGGCGCACGAAATTCGGTAGGGACGTGTATCTCAATAAGACAAACAAACGCCTCACTGCAATGTCATGTCCACGCCCAACAGGAAGTGAGATAATTGGCCTTTTATGAAATTTGACATACAATGGAATTTGAAACACTTCTCCTACACCGTACCTCAGATGGGCTTAAATTTTGGTGAACATAATCTTAAGATGTTGGAGATGTTAAATTGCGAAGGATTTTCCAATAGGCGGTAATATGACGATACAGCGGATCAATAAATTTAGGTATGAGTTATGAGTTATGGATGGGAGTTATTTATTGAATTTGGGGTTCCGTTTAAGATAGGCGCACGAAATTTGGTAGGGACGTGTATCTCAATAAGCCGAACAAACGCCTCACTGCAATGTCATGGCCACGCCCAACAGGAAGTGAGATAATTGGCATTTTGTGTGATTTTGTAATATTGGACAGACAATGGAATTTGAAACACTTCTCCTACACCGAACCTCAGATGGGCTTAAATTTTGGTGAACATAATCTTAAGACATTGGAAATGATAAATTGCGAAGGATTTTCAAATAGGCGGTAATATGACGATACAGCGGATCGATAAACTTAGGTATTTATTGAATGGGAGTTATGAATTATGAATAGGAGGTTTTTATTGAATTTGGAGTTCTTCCTCAGACTAAAACTTCACAGGGTAATGTAGATGAGGACTACCAAGATTTTCATGCCAAATAACTGGCAGTCTGACATAGCGCCCTCATATGACAGGCCAGTGAACTGTCAGAAAATGTACAGCAAATGAGCGTTTTAACACAAAGAGGATCGTGGGTGGCATACGATTTCAGCCAGAGACACGAAAGTTGGTATGGGTGTGTATCTCACCAAGGTGAACAAAATTGTAATTACAATGTCATGGCCACGCCCAACAGGAAGTGAGATAATTGGCCTTTTGTGTGATTTTGTGGATATTGGACATACAATGGAATTTGAAACACTTCTCCTACACCGTACCTCAGATGGGCTTAAATTTTGGTGAACATAATCTTAAGACGTTGGAGATGTTAAATTGCGAAGGATTTTCAAATAGGCGCTAATATGACAATACGGCGGATCGATAAAGTTAGGTATTTATTGAATGTGAATTATGAGTTATGAATGGGAGATTTTTATTAAATTTGGAGTTCTTCCTCAGACTAAAACTTCACAGGGTAATGTAGATGAGGACTACCAAGATTTTCATGCCAAATAACTGGCAGTCTGACATAGCGCCCCCATATGACAGGCCAGTGAACTGTCAGAAAATGTATAGCAAATGAGCATTTTAACACAAAGAGGATCATGGGTGGCATACGATTTCAGCCAGACACACGAAAGTTGGTATGGGTGTGTATCTCACTAAGATGAACAAAATTGTAATTACAATGTCATGGCCACGCCCAACAGGAAGTGAGATAAGAAGACTTGTATTGCGATTTTGTGTGATAAGACATACAATGGATTTTAAAACACTCCTCCTACACCGTACATCAGATGGGCGTAAATTTTGGTGTACATTAGCTCAAGACAATGGAGATGTTAAATTGCGAAGGGATTTTTGATATCTTGTAAGATGACAAAATGGCAGCCTGATGAATTTTACTACCATTTGAAAGTGCCAAATGCAATAGGAGGTGTGTCACCACTTCATTTAGCAGACACTTCTCCTACACCGTACCTCAGATGGGCTTAAATTTTGGTGAACATAATCTTAAGACGTTGGAGATGTTAAATTGCCAAGGATTTTCAAATAGGCGGTAATATGACGATACGGCGGATCGATAAACTTAGGTATTTATTGTTATGAGTTATGAATGGGAGGCATTTATTGAATTTGGAGTTCTTCCTCAGACTAAAACTTCACAGGGTAATGTAGATGAGGACTACCAAGATTTTCATGCCAAATAACTGGCAGTTTGACATGGCGCCCCCATATGACAGGCCAGTGAACTGTCAGAAATCTACAGCTAGCTGAGCCCCTAACAGGAAAAATTGTCCGATATGGCTTACTATTTTTGCCAGGCACACGAAATTCGGTATAGGTGTGCGTTTCAGTAAGACGAACAAACGCAGGTGCGAGGTCCCGACCAACGCCGCTTGCGGCTTTAATTATAATTGTACTGCTAACTGAAAGGAGGGTTCAGATAAGGCCCAGGAGAGATCACTAGATTACTCAAACGTGCACGGATGACATCTAAAATCAAGGGATGGTTTTGATGATGGAACAACATTATGGAACGGCGGTTGCCCGGGCCTTTCTGTGTGGAGTTTGCATGTTCTTCCCGTGTCTGGGTCGGTTTTCTCCAGGCACTCCGTTTTCCCCCAGCAACCCAAAAACATGCTCCATAGGTCAAATCTTCCAGCTGAAGTCCTGACCAAGCCTGACAACAAGATCATGGAGATGGGTCCCCGGGTGCCTGAAAGATGAGCTGCCCACTGCTCCTGAAAGGATGGGTGAAATGAGGATAATTTCCCTACAGGGATAAATAAAGGATCATAATAACAAAAAAAGAACATTATAACATGATAAAAAGTGCAAAATTCTTCCTCTTTAACTGTGCTCCCTTCATCAAATTAAAATATGCTATTTTTTCAGTACTCCAGACAGCAAAGTACAAATAAACTCCTCTTGACCTCCTTAAAAAGTATTCCCTGGATGTTCTTTTTCTTCTCACAGACAAAGACAATTTCCTGAGGCCAGAATCGGATTGGGTGGCGCTGGTGATAATTAATGCAGACTCCGTATTCATGTTCAGATTCATCTCATTTTGTAGGCAACAAGTCAACCAAAATATGACAGACAGTACAAGCAAGAAGAGCAAGAACAAAATAACATTTTAGAACTAAGTAAGCACAGAGCAGTGGGTGTGCGCCGGCGGCTTCAACAGCAATACAGCATCTTGAAAATAAGCACTTACTGTAAACACTGCTCAAAAATGTACTCCAACTTTCGAGGTACATGGCAAGAGGAAACAAAGAAACAACTAAAACATGGTGAAAAGCTCTGAAAAGTTGATTTTACAAGATGCTTTAACAGAGCATTATTTACGATAGTCAGTGTTGGGAAGAATAGTTTTTAGATCCGAATACCTGCTTTACAGTGAATTTTTTGAGTATCGATATTTCTTCAAATCCGTATCTTGTTTTGATAGTCGCTTGAATATCAATTAGTATCTGATTTTTCAATAACTTTGAACATGGGGTTGCTAGGTTGCACACTTAACATGTTAATTTAGAGAAAGGGTGTCAAACATGCGGCCCGGGGGCCAGATCCGGCCCTTCAAGACCTTTAATCTGGCCCTCGGCTGATTTTCTAATTTTGTATTAAAATATTGGTAATTTTCTGCGCAGTTTAGCATAGCAGCATCTCCAGCGCCTCTGTGCGTGGCCCCTCCCACCAGAGCAGCACAAATGAAGACTCAACTCTTTCCAAACACTCTTAAAGGACCATCGTTTTGACTGTTGACCATGACACTCATCAGCAAAATGTCAAAAATGAGAAAAGTGGACGCCGAGTGCAGGATTTTCCAAGAAAAACTGACTAATTCCTATTTGTTCATGGAAGTGAATGGGAAACCTGTATGTTTATGTTGAAATTGCATTTTTCTTAAAGTTTCAGGTTGTGCATAAAAGAAAGAGTTCATCAAATAAAAAAAGACTTCTGTAATACATATGCATTTCTCTGCACAAATATTTGGACTTATTGATATTTTTGGGGTATATATGCCATGAGTTTTTTGATTCGGCCTCTTTGGGATCCAAGTAGGTTGGATATGGCCCCTGGATCAGAATGAGTTTGACACCCCTGATTTAAACACAAGTTTAAAAGTAGTTAGCACCCTGTAGTGATTTCTAAAACATAATATTCAGTTCTTTCTTTATCGTAGTTACATTTTAGTCAAGATTGACGCCGCCCCTGCCTTTGACAACCCTATTCCCAACACATATCCTGCTATTGCTTCAGCACATAACATTATCAACACTCTCGAATTCACACCAGCGAGCTTTCTCACATTTTGAGTCGCCATACATCTTTCAGTGATGAAAACGCTACTGTACGCGCCGCACTCATTCACTTCCTGCTTATCCATCTCTCACTGCCCTATCAGCTCCACCAGAGTCCTCTCATTCCTCATCTGTCCCCTGTGCGGCGCTCAAAAGGATCCCACAACAAACGACCGTTCATATCAGTTCCATATTCGCGTTTGCAGACTTATCATTTTCTCCGACTTGCCTGTGACAGAGGAAGTAATTTAGTGTGGGAATAGGGAGAGATAAAGACGCTCCGTGAATCACCCCGGGCTGGTTTGGACATTTGTTTTATTTATATATTTCAGGTGCTGGATGAGGGTTCTGCTGAATGCTGGGAAATGTCGTGTTATTTTGAACTGTCCTATATTACGCAAAATTGATTCATCCATGTCAGATTGTTGGGAGCTCATCAGAAACATACCTGCAGTTTTATTTTGTTTCATTCACACATGTTAGAGATTTAAGTATTATTAGTCTGTCTACATCTCCAAAGCTAAAAATGTTCAGTTCCAGAAGCTCCAGCTACCCTTTAGTTCTGTCCTATATATGTATATTTGAGCAAATTGTGTCATGGCCCAGTACAGATATATCGTACAAGCAGCTCTTAAGGTCACTGTACTGATTGCATCCAATTATAGAGCCATTAAACACCCTCCCGAAGCTTTACTCTGCCCTTAAGCAAAATCTGAAAAATCCTCCAGTGGGCGGGTTAGGGGGAGCGGGTGTGGGACGGGCTCTGGAGCGATGATTGACAGCTGAGTGATGGACACAACAATCCAACATGTTGTGGACTGGTGCCCTCCAGACTTTGAAACAGACCGGACGTTTGTCCTTGGACCACGCCGTTTCCCTTTTCTCCAGACACGGCAGGATATTGCAGTGTCTAGAGGTGCCAGGTGGGGGAGGGGTGGGGGGAAGGCAGAGAGGGGCTCCTCACATACCGCCCATAGACCTCCAGGGGCTGGGCTCGTCACGTAATAACCTCAGAACAACATCTGACTCATGGGCCGTTAGTCCAACCCGAAAATTCAAACGTAGTGGCCGTAGCAAAAGGAGAAATTCAATTTGTCAATTGGACAAAAGTTTATTTGGTTGAATACGTTTCTCCTTGCCATGGATTCTACCTGGACGACTGAGGGATTCTTTACATATCACACCTATTTGTTTAGAGTTTCTGTTACAGTGGTACCTCACCTTACGAAAGACCCAACAAACGAAAATTTCAAGTTACGAAACGCCTTCACGTTAAATTTTGGTCTCTAGATACGAAAGAAAATTCAAGTTACGAAACGCGAAATCTCAAAAATTCAAATAATGCGCGCTCAGCCACACACATTATACGCTTTTCTCAGACTGGATTTAAACTTTTCTCACATTTCTCTCTCGTTTAAACACTCAAACTTTCATAGATCTTCAACAAAATTATTAATAGTGAAGTGTGGGGGGAAGGGGGAGGGCGGTGTGTGTGCGATAGCGCAGCATGACCCGGCGCGGGGGCGCGAGCACGAGACCCGTGCTCAAACCGTGCCAGGTCTAAACTAGGTCTAAACCAGGTCTAAACCAGAATTAGACCACCGCGGCTCTTGCATGCGTTCGTTCATGCGCTCAGACTGCGTGCGGTCCCGAGGCACATCCCCTCCCATCCTCGCTGCTCGCCTCAGCCGTAACTCGAAACGAAACCAGGAAATAGACCCGCACGCGGCGCTTTAATACACCTGGTTTAGTCCAGGTTTAGTCCTGGTCCAGTCCTGGTTTAGACCTTGGTCTAGACTGGTATAGTCCACATTTAGTCCTGGGTCTACACAGTCTCTACGCAGGACACAGTGTTACACTATAAAAAAATGTTACACTATAAAAAAAAAAAACTTGGAACGAATCAGGCCTTTTCCATTGAAATAGCTACTCAACTTACAAAAAATTCACGTTACGAAACCACTTCTGGAACGAATTAATTTTGTAAGGTGAGGTACCACTGTAGTTAGGTGGGCCTATTAAAAATGGCGTGGGAGTGGAGTGTGGGGTCTTGTTAGCAGAACCATTCAGGGCCATAATGGGTGTTTTCAGACCTCTGGACCTGACCTGCTGCCCTATTGTTTTCATAGTTTGTTTTGATTTAGGTTTGAGGATAGAGTTATAGATGGGAGACCTCCATTTCTGTTCAAGGAAGAATTCTCTTTCTTGACAAAAACAGCCTCTTTAACTCCCCTCTCAAACCAGTTCTTTTCTCTGGCCAAGATCTGTACCTCACTGTCCTCAGTAGTGGCCATAGTTGATCCTAAAGACGTCGGTACTGACACGGCTTTTGACCCAAAAAAAACTGCACTAAAATGCCAAAATAAAAAAGACCAGGGATCAGTAGAAAAAAGTGAGGAATAACTTTGTACCACTGCAAATGTCAAAATGCTCTGTTTCACCTTGTGATGTCATGTAGTTGTAGTTTTCAGGTATTTTTCACGTTAGCAGCTATGCCATTTACCTTTATTTCAGTAGGGATTGGCAATTCTGGGACTTAAATCACTGAAATGACTCTAGAGAAGGAGTTTACAAACACAGTATTACCTCATTTGATTGAAGAATGTGAATATTTGTGTGTTAAACGTGTGTGAATGAAATGAAAAAACAAAACACAACTCGAGGTTTGTGATGGGGAAACTACATTCTAACATGGATCAGAAAATAGTGTAATATGGGCCCTTTAAGTATAGCGTTTTTAAGGACATGAGCTTTCTAAACTGTAAATAACGAAATGGAACAGATTTTAGATGAGGCACATTTTTAGGCCGTCGTCTGTAACCCAGTAGGGACAGTGCCAGCTCTCTGTCTGTTATTCCCATGGCAGTCCGGGGGCACGTTGGTACACAAGTCACCGATGAACATGGCATAAATAATGTGTCATACATATGGTCTGACGTCACCCGGGATCAGCAGCGCCATCTGACCAGGAGCTACATGAACCTCTTCTCTCTGACCCTCACAGCTCCTCTGACCGGCTGGATTAAAGTGTGAAACAAAAACAGATGCCTCTCTCTGTCACGTCTGAGTATGTGAAGTCATAAACTGGTCCTGACTCAGATTGGGTATAGGTCACCTTTTGATTTTTATCTGATTTAACTCAAAATCCTGTTCTTAACTAGGGATGCTCCGATCTGACTCTGGTATTATATTTTCTACTCTGATATCTTGGATAATTTGCTGGATTGGATATCTTTTTATTAATTTTGTTTTATTTTTGACTGTTTTATGGACTGATTTTATTGTATTGCTCTGTGAAGCGTCTTTGAGTGTCATGAAAAGCGCTATATAAATAAAATGTATTATTATTATTATTATTTTATTTTATTTTATTATTTTTTTAAATTATTATTATTATTTTATCTGCTTCCAAATATCGGTTCAGCCAAAATGTCTCATGAGGTTTGAAGTTTTATTTACATGCAGATCTGTACTTACTTGAAAGATAAATGCCAGCTATAGAACACATTTGGATTAGCTTTGTTATATTTTATTTTTGTTTAAAGGGAAATGAACGCTGCTTTCAGTCTCTGCATTGACATTAGTCGATATCGAGGAGTTGTGTTTTGCTTCATTCACATGTTTAACATGCTGAATATAATTTAGAGTTCTTTTCTCAAACAGTAACTCACTCTGTTCCACCTTGTGACATCATGCGGTAATACAGGAAGGAATCCTGTATTACCGCAATACAGAATTATACTCCAAACACCTTCACTGGAATCATTTGGATCATTTCAGTCCTGGAATTGCCAATCTCTACTAAACAAAAGGTAAACAGTAGCTGTTAACTCAAAAACGACCACTTCATGACATCACAAGCTGGACCACAGAGCCAGGCCTGGGTCTACAGGTGGCACCCTCATTTAAAAGCGTTTACACCCTAATTTTAAGATGGGAAAATAACGACATTTAATGGAAGAGTAGTGTATTTGCACGGCTTTAAGACTTGGATGCATATTCATGGAGTTTGGTCTAGACCCGGACCTGAACAGAGCCTTTTGAGCTTTGGAGATTTAGACAAACTAATAAAGCAGGATCACTCAAACATGTGTGAATGAAACAAAACACACCTCAAGGTATGTTTTCGATGAGGCAACACATTCTAACACATCTTAAAGCTCACAAGAGTCAATTTTGGGTAATCTAGTTTAATTTACAACATAACCAAACAAATGTATTCTGCTCCTCATCTTTGTTTTGCACACCGCACTAATGACAGCGGTACATTAGGACGCCACGACAACGCTCCGACCACGCGCCCACAGATCGATGAGGTATGCAGGCCCTGTGCCAGAGCTGTCCTCCTCTGTTTCACATTCAGAGCAGGGACAGGTTTGGACCCACATAATCAGCTCCCTCATTATGGTAAGGCCTATAGGAGCGGGGGTGGGTGGGGGTGGGGGTGAGGGGGTATTATGGGATGTGTGTGTTTCAGAGAATTATGGGGAAAAAATCTACGGCTGCACCGATACAGCCGTTTCAGTTCTGATACGATACCATGGCTTTTAAGTATCCACCAATTGACCGATACTATTGTAGGGATTGAAAATGTATTTATTTTTTCTCTCAAAACACAGTTAACATATTTGATCCATTTGTGTTGTGTAACTTATTTATCGTGCAAGTATAAAATTAAAGTCCTGGGCCTACATCAGTCAGTAAATAATCTCATTACATCCAATTTGTGGCCAAACCTCCTGGACAAAGCGTGATCTCGTCAGATCTCAGAGGCTAAGCAGGGCTGGGCCTGATTAGCACTGGGATGGGAGACAGGTGCCAGTGGGGCGCCAGTGGTTAAAAAAAATAAAAAATAAAAAACTCATTGTGTCCTTAGGCAAGACACTTCACCCACATTGCCTGGTATGAAAGTGGTGTGTGCCTGAGTTTTGGTGGTGGAAAGGGGCCAACAGCGCAGATGGGGAGCCTCACTTCCGTCAGTCTGTCCGGCAGTTGTGGCTACAATAGTAACTTACCACCACTGAGTGAATGAATAATATATGTGATATGTGACGTTTTAGTCAGTGTGTTTATTGTCTTGTTTATCAGATGTTTTATGTTCACTGTGGGCCTAGGGGGTGCTGCAATTTCAAATCCTTTGTGTGCAACCTGTACATGTTTTTTGACAATAAAGCTGACTTTGAACTTTGATAATGCATCAAATTGTAAAGCCACTTTGAGCATCTGGAAAAGTGCTATATAACACTAATGCATAATTATTATTAATAATAATTAAAAGCCCAACCAGGATATCGGCTGAATCAATATCATGGAACCGATGTCTGATCAATACCAGTATCAGTGCATCCCTAAAAAAAATCAGATTTCTTCTCTAAGATAGAAATCACTGTTCTACCTTGTGATGTCATGCAATAATAATAAGTACTCCACTGTGTTTTTAAACTCTATACAACTTCACTAGATTCATTTGGATAATTTCAGGCTTTGTGCTACAAATCTCTACTGAACTAAAGGTAAAAGGAAGCTGTAATAACCAATAACTGATCCAACAAATATCCCTGGATCGGCTACTAGAATCTGTATCGGTGCATCCCTAAAAACAGTATGTCATGTGTTGGTTGTTCATAGATGGTTAAAATTGTCTGAAATTGTTTGACTCATTTTTTGTTTCAAAGTTTAAGGTAGCTTCCACTGAATTTCTATTTTAAATATAACAATAGTTTCACTGTTGTGTGTAGAATGTGGTGAGGTGATAATAGATTTATTAATAGAAATGTATTTCAACTGAAAAAAACAGCTTTATGTTAATGTGAAATGTGTGTAGAATACTGTTGGTAATATGAGTTTGAACATTTGCATGACGATGAACTGGGTTGGAGATGTCTCTAGGGATTCTAACCTACATTGTAATTCAGTGTGGTTATGGAGGTCAAGATCTGGTACATTTCTTATGGGAAATTAGTCCATTCTCACAACCGTCTTATCTGCATTTCTAGTAGGCAGCAGACAGTATACAAAGCTATTAAAATTTCTCATTGTACAGTATAAGCAATTGTCCAGTTATCTAAACCAAGAATTTACCACTTTTTGAATTTCAAGCCATGTTATTTGCCGAGCTCTAGTTGCACATTGTGACATCATTAGGTGGTAATCCGGAAAGTGCTCCTCTATGTTTTATTTTTATTTTTTATTTTTTTGGAAATCCATATTCCTTAGTCCAAGGTAAATGCCAGACTAAGGCTACGTCCCATTACTCTGTCTTACTCCTTCCCCTTTATCTACGTCTTTGTCTTGCCGGTCGATACCGAGCTGAGAGGGCTTGGGGTACGAATGTTCCCCTAAGAAATGGGACGCCACTCTATTACCGTTTGCGTCATCATCCCTCGCCTCTACCTGGCTACTACTACAGAGGTGACAACAATTGACGCAAACAAATGTAAACAAATGTCAAGGATTATCGGGTACCTCAGCTCAACAAAAAACTAGCTTGTTTATTCATGAAAATTTGATGAAAACAATAACGCCGGCTAAACAGACATCACTACAATTAAAATTACAACAACAGTTCACTAAAAGTAACGTAGAACATAAGCGTCATAATTATAAACCATGCAAAACTGTTAATCGATAATTCCAACTGCTGAAAATACATTTATGAGACTCCTTGGCTGGTCGATGTGACGCTGCCATCCTGATCTCAAAACCTGCCTGAGCTTGTAGGCGTACTCCTTCGTTTCAAGTCTGGTCGAGAGCTTACTTCGTTTCAAGGGGTATGTAGCCCTCAGTCATGGCCCGAGCCCTTGATGAAAATTTGAATCGGGACACCCCTTGCCCTCACATGAACGCACAAACCCAAGGGGTAGGGGTAAGACGAAGGGGTAAGACAGAGAAATGGGACGCAGCCTTTTTCTTAATATTTGAAGGCTTACATTTCTATACTCCAACTTACAAATTACAAAGATAGCAGCTATTGTTTTTAGCCTGATTTGCACCGCTTCCTCGGTTCATAATTAAAGGGAAATAATACAAGGCATGTATATCTACTTTTGAATCAATAATGCATCTTTGAAAGGTTTCTAATGGAAGCTGCTTGTCTCCACGAAAATGTTATTGTTTGTCCTGAATGTTCCACAGTAAATCTCCACGAAGACAAGCAAGGAGAATCATCAGGCCAAGTTACAGGTCAGATCTGTGGAGAAGTGACCCTGCAAGGTGCTCACTAATTGAGTATTTGCTGGAAAAAAGTCACACCCCTTTAAAGAAATTAGATGAAAATGCCGTTTATCTCTTCATGTAATATTTATCCGCTTCACACAAACAGAGTGAATTGTTCCAGGCTGCTTACTTCTTCAAAAACTCATAGAATTTATGTACCAAATATTCCCAAAAGAGCCTCACAAACAGATCGATGTGTAAACAGGAGGGAGGAGGGCTGCTTTTGGTGCGCTAAACTGTGCACCAGGGGCCAATGGAAAATACAACATCACACACCGTGGTACAAGAATGCATGGGGAATACTGGGAAATTGTCAATAATGTCTTGGTACAAATATATTTATAGAATTTCAGGTAGTAGAAAGGTATTATAAAAAAAAAAAAATCTTTCTTTAAAGGTCCCATGGCATGAAAATTTCACTTTCTGAGGTTTTTGAACGTTAATGTGAGCTCCCCTACCCTGTTGTAGGGGGAAATGTCTAAACTGAGCATTTGCAATCCTTTTCTGCGTTACAAAAAATCGGAGCTCAAACGGGCGAGTTTGAACAAGGCACCTTATTGACGTCAGATCGAAAAAAGAAATGCAAATGCAGTTCCACCCCCATCTGTCTGTACTCAGCGTCTCTGTAAATCACGCCCAGAGAGTTTGGACTGCGAATGCGCTAGGCAATGCGAAATGCGTTTTTTTATTTGCCTGGAGGCACGTCCGAGTGTTTCTAGGCTCGGAAGTCCTTTATCTGAGCCTCTGGACCTTTGAGCAGCAGTGGTTTAATTTTATTTTATGTGGAAATGTGTTTATTTTTCAATGGAACGCTTCAAATCTCTCCCCCCGTGCAAAAACACGGAAATGGATCAGCTGAGAGCTGACAGCGGGAGAGCGGAGAGTTTGGCCACGCACCCACCCTCTACTATAGGCCAGCTCTTTTCTCCTCATTTGCATTCAAGCAACAACGTCCAGAATAAAGTGTTTGAGAGAGATATTTATGACTCTTTCTCATCTCATCTCTGTTTCTCATGCACTGAGTGTTGATTTTGAAGAAGGATTCATTTACAGTATTAGGGAACCATTAAGGAGCCATATAAAAGCATCAAGAAGTACCATGTCATGGGATCTTTAATATTTTAGTCAAAACAAACTATTGCACTATTGCAAGGGCCCATATTGTGCGATTTTTTGATTTTCTGTTATAATGCTGTCTGAGTTCTTTTCTCAAACAGAAAACTCTCTGTTCCACCTTGTGATGTCATGTGGTAATACAGGAAGTTCTCTACTGTGTTTTTAAAATCACAACACCTTCACTAGGATCATTTAGACAATATCAGCACTAGAAATGTCAATCTCTACTGATCTAAAGGTAAAAAGTAGCTGCAAACTTGAAAACTACCACTTCATGACATCACAAGGTGGAACAGAGCATTTTGAACTTTGGAGATGTAGACAAGTTAATAATAATGAATGAATGAATGCCTTTTATTGTCACTATTCACATGTACAAATTACATTATACGTACTCACAATAAGATTGAAAGCATCTCACGTCAGTGCAGACATTTAAGTACACAGTATAGAAAAACAATGCAAAAAATTAGGGAAAAAAATATTTTGGATATTGCACTGTAATTATTGCACAACAACACGTGGATACGCTAGAAATAAAGGATTACTCAAACATGTGTGCATGAAACAAAACACATTATATGTTCAGACAAACAAGATCTCCACAAGCCACAAGATCGAGAAAAATTATCTTGTGACATTTGATTCCTTGTGTAAGTGTTACATCTCTTATAGTTCCAAAAAGCTGTACTAGAGAATAAATAATAAATAGTAATAATTCTGAGGACTAAATAAATTGGAAACTGGCAATCACAAAATGTGTATGTTAGGAATTATGTTAAAATCTCGTCTTGTCTTATGGAAATTGTGTCTCATCTCATCCCTATAAAATGATTTAAATGCAAAAATAAATGAATAAATAAACATTCTGCATGAAAATCAAACCTTTTTTGTGAGTTAGTATTGATATATCAGTAATTGGTATCAAACTGCTCATCCCTACCAAAAAATATTCATGAAAAAGAATTACTACCTAAATCTGTTTATTATTTATACAGTAAATATACTATATACTGTAAGGATTCGTAAGTTAAACGTAGCATTCCAAAACACAGCATGAACCAAAATCCGTGAACTTTTGACTCTCTGCTCTTTCGCTTGCCTTACTGTGTCTGGCTAACCCCATAGGGACATAGCCCCGGGGACACAGGGAGAGGACGGGTGACAGCAGCACCTATAGGAGACACAGACACCCTGACAGCTCACATGTCCGTCGTCTATGCTGCTGAAAATCCATGTCACTTCACCTGCAGCTGCTCTCCCTGCACACTTTAAACCATGTCTCAGAATGTATAGAATGGATAAGGATGTTTAAATAATGCATTCAGTTTTGAGTGTTTGCTGCAAAATTCTGACTAAAATGTGATTTACTGCAGATCTAGCTGTTGCAAAGTTCAGTAATCAAAAAAAGACTAGACATAATGGCAAGCATTCAAAGACCAATGTTAGATAGTAGGTGAAATACTGTAAAATAAAATACATATCTGCGATGAAGCTAAAAAGAGCGGGAATTTCCATAGCATAGAGAGAAAATTCCACATAAACTATTGAAAACTGGTGGTGAAATACAAGTTTTAGACTTAAGACTTAGACAAACTTTACTGATCCACAAGATAAATTATTTGGGTACAGTAGCTCACTCATCACAATATAATATATAACTGAGAGTAACAAAAATAGATGGAATAGCAAAAAAAAGATAGCAAGAGATTAGTGTCAAATGAGGCATAATTATAAAAATAAAAATAATAAGTGTATATGTACAAATCAGAATGAAATATATAAAAATGCAATAAAATATCAAATAAAATATAAAATCACAGCTATATACAGTTTTAGGGAGTATTTTCAGGTGCTTGTTTCCATGGCGATGTTAAGCACTTTTCATGGAATGTTCCACAGCATGGCATTAAATGTATATCGTACATTCATTCATTAAATGAGTTGAGTTTTTATTGCTAACATCCTGTATATCGCTAATAATACACAGAAAACCAGGCATTCTTACTGTAAGCGGGCTTGCCTCTCCACAGATCTGTGTTTGGATCGTCTCCATGGGGACACATAAGTTAATGCCATATGGTGGAATATGTCAAAGGCCCTATAACGCAATTAGCCATGATAACAGGAGAAGTTCAATTTGTCATCATGGATTCTACCTGGACGACTGAGGGACTTTTCACGCAATTAGCCATGTTGACTCATTAGATCTCAATCAATTGAAACAATGTATTTCAATCTACACATTTGAAGTCCTGCTTAAATTACACTTAAATGACACAAACACTGTTGCTTAAATGACACTTAAATAACACAAACACTGCTGCTTAAATGACACTTAAATGACACTGCTGCTTAAATAACACTTAAATAACACAAACACTGCTGCTTAAATGGCACTTAAATGACACTCACACTGCTGCTTAAATAACACTTAAATGACATGAACACTGCTGCTTAAATGACACTGACGCGGCTGCTTAAATGACACTTAAATGACACTTAAATGACACGAACACTGCTGCTTAAATGACATGAACACTGCTGGTTAAATTACACTTAAATGACACTGACGCTGCTGCTTAAATGACACTTAAATGACACGAACACCGCTGCCTAAATTACACTTAAATGACACTGATGCTTAAATGACGCTTAAATGACACTTAAATGACACTTAAATGACACACTGCTGCTTAAATGACACTTAAATGACACTGCTGCTTAAATGACACAAATGACAAACACTGCTGCTTAAATGACACTTAAATGACACTGACACTGCTGCTTAAATGACACTTAAATGACACTGATGCTTAAATGACACCATTTGAGCTTTATTACGCTACCCATTTGTATTACAATCCATTTGTATTATATACAAGTTTACTGTACTTTTTCTACGGGTATAGGCTTAAGGCTTAGGCTTAGGGTATATGTGATGGTTTAGTCAAATTAGGTGTTTATTGTCTTGTTTATCAGATGTTTTATGTTCACTGTGGGCCTAGGGGGCGCTGCAATTTCAAATCCTGTGTGTGCAACCTGTACATATGGTTTTTGACAATAAAGCTGACTTGGAACTATAATTATTCACGTATGTATTTGTATTTCTACCAGATGTCCTCGTGTTTCTGAGCTCCATAGCAGGTGACAAACAAAGCAGACACTCTTTGTCCCTTTGCTGTCTCTCTCCATAAGACAGACAGTTTCAGTGATGGCATTATTATTATGGGTTGGCTCACTGTGGCCTCTGGAGCTGGACGAGTCCTGAGGGGGAAGAGAGACAGACGGCTCTTTCTAGCCAAATGATGAATCCCCCTTTGGGAACAAAACAAAATAAGCAATGGGAACAGTGTCCAACCCCGAATTTAGTGGCCAAGTTTTTATGATCTAAATATCTGCCATAGAAGTTTGCATGTGTGTACTTTTTTATGCATTACAGCCATAAGTTATATTTCCCATTTCCAGTCGTGTTATAATGTTATTCCTCAAAAACATACCTGGAGTTGTGTTTTGTTTCATTCACACATGTTTGAGTTATCCTTTATTATTAGTCTGTCTACATCTCCAAAGCTCTAAATGTTCTGTTGCACCTTGTGATTTCATGAAGGGGTAGTTTTCAAGTTGGCTCCCTTTTGCCTTTTGTTCAGGAAATTGTCAATTCCAGGGCTGAAATCTTTCAAAAACACAGTAGAGCACATGACATCACAAAGTGGAGGTGCAGGTTTGTGCGTTAAACATGTGTGAATGAAACGAAACACAACTCCACGTCTGTTTGTGATGGAAATAACATTATAATAAAGAAAATATACTGTAGATAAAGCATAATATGGGCCCTTTAATTGTCTCTGTTTATTTCAGAAACATGTATTAATTTTCCAGCTAGGTACTCTTGGTTTAATATCTGGAAAAGGGTAACCGTCATGGTAGCTACTCTCACAAAAGAATGCAACAATATAAAAATGTGTAACCCTATATTGTAAATTCTTAACCAGATTAACAGAATTTCGTGCTTCGCTCATTCATTCTTCTGAAATCCGCAATGTTTTATCAGTCCCTTGCGATATTTTTTCAACTTTTTCCTCATACGTCACCATATTTGTTTCGATGCAGTTTTTTCATACTTTAAAACCACTCACCCTCATCCATCTTCACCATCTCTGCTCCTCTGACACGCGCCTGTCCCCGGGAAGACGACGACGATGACGTTAATGGCGACGCTAAGCTACATTAGAGGTTAACTGCTACATTTGGCGTTGTCGGCAGGATGCATCTTCCCCAGCGCTCTGCTTTGCGTTCTGGGTCGCTCCATTAGCTTTCCCATATAAAATCTGATACACATGCAACACCGTATGTCTGAAAACGTCTTTACACCCGGGATTTGTACGTGTACGGGAAGACAACTGCGAGAAATATGTTACGTGTCTATGGTTTTAGTCGAGCGATCTGACTGATAATGGTTGTGGAAATGAAATGATCCAGGACATTTGTGTGTAATTGCTGAACGCCTGCTGTTTATGGAGAGTTGTAAACAAATTGGCGCATCCGAATTGTGTCGAAGGAAATTTTATGGGGAGTGAAATCAAGTCGTAAAAATGATTCATCCGAGTTGGAGCTTAAAGACGACGGATGATCCTCTGACTAAACTGAAATTCTGCGGCGCGATGCAGAAAACATCATCATTTCTGAAAGTACAAACATCTTGGGCTATGATTTGAATGGAGGCTCAGATTTTAGCTTAAATTCTAAATCTGCTATAATGACATACTGTATGGCATAATGTAGATCCTGGTAATCTTCTGGTATAATTCTACACATTTCTACAGCTCTGGGAAAAAAAATAAGAGACCACTGCATTTTTTTCTGAAATCAGCATCTCTACATGTATTACAGCCATTCCATTCCAGCGTCTGTTGAATTCCAACACAAACACAAAGCTGAGCTACTCCAGTTCTTGCACCAGAAGTGGAATAAAGTCACCCAGAAACAATGTGAAAGACTTGTGGAGAGCATGCCAAGACGCATGAAAGCTGTGATTAAAAATAAGGGTTATTGCACCAAATATTGATTTCTGAACTCTTGTAAACATTAGTATTATGTTGTTTTAAAATGAATTTGATCTTGTTTCTTTGCATTGTTTGAGGTCTGAAAACATGGATCTTTTTTGTTATTTTGACCATTTGTCATTTTCTGCAAGTAAATGCTCTAAAGCAGGGGTGTCAAACTCATTCTGGTCCACGGGCCGTATCCAACCTACTTTGATACCAAAGGGGCCGGATCAAAAAACTCATGGCATATATACCCCAAAAATATCAGTAAGTCCAAATATTTGTGCAGAGAAACGGAAATCTATTACAGAAGTCTTTTTTGTTTGATGAACTCTTTCTTTTATGCATAACCTGAAACTTTAAGAAAAATGCAATTTCAACACAAGCATACAGGTTTCCCATTCACCTCTGTGAACAAATAGGAATTAGCTAATATTTCTTGGAAAATCCTGCACTCGGCGTCCACTTTTCTCATTTTTGACATTTTGCTGATGAGTGTCATGGTCAACAGTCAAAATGATGGTCCTTTAAGAGCGTTTGGAAAGAGGCGAGTCTTTATTTGTGCTGCTCTGGTGGGAGGGGCCACGCACAGAGGCGCTGGAGATGCTGCTATGCTAAGCTGCGCAGAAAATTACCAATATTTTTAATAGAAAATTAGAAAATCAGCCGAGGGCCAGATTAAAGGTCTTGGAGGGCCGGATCTGGCCCCTGGCCCGCATGTTTGACACCCTTGCTCTAAACGATAATATTTTATTTGGAATTTGGGGGAAATGTTGTCAGTAGTTATAGACTCAAACAAAAATGTTCCTTTTGCCCAAACACATACCTATAAGTAGTAAAATCAGAAAAACTGATCATTTTGCAGTGGTCTCTTTTTTTTTGTTTTTTTTTCCAGAGCTGTATTTCCCACCAAGTCCCACAGAAGAAAAACTAAACCAGATTTATAAGAGGTGCCTGGACAGTCCAATCCTTTACGGAGATAGTCACCGAGTGCAGATAGGCATGATTGACAGGTGGAACAGCCAATCAGGGAAAAACATGGTCCCTCCGTATCAAAAGAAATATGGCTGCTTCTGGGAAAAGCTCAACAAAAAACACAGCAAATACTTGAAAAAAATACAACAAATACTAAAACTGCAGTGTAGTACAAAAGGATCATGCTCTAGAACCACTCATAATTGTTTTGGTGTAAATGATTCTGTAGCTGATCTGAGAATTTAGCTTCACAAAAATACATATTTCAAGATCCTCCTGATCACCTACAAAGCTCTCCATAACCAGGTTCCTCCTTACCTCTCAGACCTCATTATTATAATTATACCCAAGCAGCAAAATAAAAGAATTTTTCATATTCAATGCAACATGCCTATCTTGACAGAAACCTTTTGTAAAGCCTGCCCCCTGTGATATCACATCACCACGAGTCTTCATCACAGCTTTGAGTAATGACGCCCAAAGGTGCTCGCATCAAACGCCACTTCCCATGTCACCCGCGTCGTGTGCTTTTTACATGATTAGCATTCATTAGCCTTCCCGGCCTGTTACTGCAGCAGTCTGGGCACTTTGGGTCCCCGCAGGAGGTGACATTCAAGCTGGCGTCCTGCTTTGATTAAGGATCACATCAGAAAAGTGCTGCCAGTGGAGATTTATGGGCAAAATGGCGCCGTGTATTGGAAGTGACAATGTGATCTTAGGGAAGATACAGCAGGGGATTTTTATTAGAAAAAGCATGGGTATGTCCACTGGGTGTAAATTACTGAGGGAAAGAGTGATGATTGTGGTGGTCAAATGAACAAAAGGTTGCAATTAGCTATGTTGACTCATTAGATCTCATTCAGTTGAAACGACGTAGGAGGTGACACGGTTCAAATCCTGTATTTTTGTTGGTGGTGTTGTTGGTGGTTGTGTTGTTGGTGTTATTGTTGGTGGTGTTATTGTTGTTGTTAGTTGTGTTATTGATGGTGGTGTTTTTGATGGTGGTGTTTTTGATGGTGGTGTTGTTGGTGGTGTTTGTGTTGTTGTTGGTGTTTGTGTTGTTGTTGTTGGTTGTGTTGTTGTTGGTGTTTGTGTTGGTGGTTGTGTTGTTGGTGGTTGTGTTGATGGTTGTGTTGTTGGTGGTGTTGTTGTTGGTGGTGTTTGTGTTGTTGTTGGTGTTTGTGTTGTTGTTGGTGTTTGTGTTGTTGTTGGTGGTTGTGTTGTTGGTGTTGTTGTTGGTGGGGGTGACGTTATTGGTGTTGTTGTGGCTGTTGTTATTGTTGTTATTAGTAGTGTTATTGTGGTTGTTGGTGGTGTTATTGTTGTTGGTAGTGATGCTGGTGCTGTTGTGGCTGTTGTTATTGTTTTTGGTGGTGGTGGTGGTGGTGTTTTTGGTGGTGTTATTGTTGTTTTTGGTGGTGTTACTGTTTTTGGTGGTGTTATTGTTGTTTTTGGTGGTGTTACTGTTGTTGGTGTTGTTGGTAGAACCAATCACTGCTACTCCTACTACACCTACGACTACAACAACTACAACTACTACTACTACAGTGTGAAGAGGGAAGACAACAGACATAAAAATGTGCAGAAATACTGGCAGATGTATCTCTAATGATGAGAACACCCCCAGCATGAAATCACTGCAAAGGATCAATAGGTAGAATTTTGGAAAAGTTATGGGGTCTCCAAGTCAGGGGTCTCCAACCTGTAGCCCTCCAACCCCTTCCAAGTAGCTCGCCAAGGGATTTCTGAATTACTTGTATTGTGCTGAACAAGTACAATTTGATTAATGAAATGCCCATTACCATTGTACATGTATCATTTTATAAAGCGACTGAACATTGGTATTCAAATGAGCTTCGATAAAAAAAAATACAGCAGTACTAGTCTTTTGTCTGTGTATTTAATTTCAACCATCATATCACAGCTTTGCAAATTTCCACCAATAAAAAAACATGAAATCTACCCTTAAGCTAAACTGTTCACTGCAAGACAGCCCCGGACAGCAGACACTTATCTCCGTTCTTCGCCAATAAAGTAAACTCGGAGGATTTTTTACAGTTGTCATTTCCGATACATCACAGCCGAGCCATTCTCCGGGCCATCTGAATGCACGCGTTTTACAAACACTCCAGATCAGTGACCCATTTTATGAAGAAGAAGAAGAAAGAAGAAGAAGAGAACCCTGGCGCATCAGCAAAAGTGGCCACGAGCTTTACAGTCCAGCTGGAGACTTATAACCTTAATATGCACCGCTGATTCATGTGTTAAGAAGAGTAAATTTGCAGACGTATACAATTTTGCAAGTAGGTCTATTACAGTGGCGTTAGCGAGAGAAGAAGAGAAGTGGTGGACAAATAAACACAAGGTTAGAGGTTTGAATCCCAATATCCGAGGTTATATACTGTTGTTGTTGTTGTTGTTGTGTCCTTAAGCAAGACACTCTGTTCCTCCCTGCACTTAATGTAGGTTTTTAGGGAAATAAAAACACAATATAATAGTTTTAGTATAGTATATAAATGATTATACTTTTGTGTACTACTTGTGTACTACTTTTGCTACTACTACAACTAATTCTAATACTAGGACAACCACTACTCCCAATACTACTACTACTTCTAATATTACAACAACTGCTACTTCCAATACTACTACAAATATTACAACAACAACAACTACTACTACAAATATTACAACAACAACTACTACTACTACTACTACTACTACTACTACTACTACTTCTACTACAAATATTACAGCAACTACCACTACTACTACTACAAATATTACAACAACTACTACTACTACTACTACTACTACTACTACTACTACTAATATTACAACAACTAATACTACTTCTACAAATATTACAACAACTACTACTTCTACAAATATTATAACAATTACTACTTCTACAAATATTACAACTACAACTACTACAATTACTACTACTACTACAACTACTACAACAACTACTACAACAACTACTACTACTACTACAGCTACTACAACAACTACTAATACTACTACTACTACAGTAGCTACTACCGTAACAACTATCAACAACTTGTAGTAGTATTTGAAGTAGTGTTTGTCGTAGTACAGTGAACCCTCGCTGTATCGCGGTTCACTCTTCGCGGCCTCGCTGTTTCGCGGATTTTTTTTTCCAATTTTTTTTTTTTTTTTTTCAATTTTTTTTATAGTGTAACTTTTTTTTTACAGTGTAACATTCTGTCCTGCGCCCTGATTAGCTAAGAGACTAGACCAGGACTAAACCAGGTCTAAAGCAGGTCTAAACCAGGACTAAACCAGGTCTAAACCAGGACTAAACCAGGTCTAGACCAGGGATGGTAGGGACAGAGTCTCAGATTTCCTTCACGAGAGCGCCTGGGTGACAGGAGGTGTGGCCTTTGTTTACTTGCACGAGCCATGGAAGAGAGTGCGAGCCGGACCATGGAAGAGCCAAGAATCAACATGGAGCGTCCGGGGGAGCCGCAGCGGGGAGAGGACACTCGCGCGCACAGAGGAGACAGTGGCTCTTCCCCGTGAGAGGACGAGAGGACGAACCCAATACTCCACAATACTCCACAGCTCTCTAGGACGGGGTCGGCCCCGTCCTAGAGAGCTGTGGAGTATTGGCGACGCATTGATAGCGGACTGATTTTGGAGCCGGGGTGAAATGCAACCAACTCTTGTGAGCGCAGGTTGGTCTTACCTGGTCTTGTGGTGCTCAGAGGCGTCTGTTAGCGGTTTGGCACTGTTAGCATTGGCTTGAGTCTTGCCCAAAATGATATCCAGGTCGCTTTCCACTCGACTTTCGCACATGGCATGGATATGTGGTACCAAAACAAACGCACGTGTCCGCGCGCACGTGCCCGCGCGCACGTGCCCGCGTGTCACGTGCCCCCGCCCCACTATTAATATATTTTAATGAAAATCTACAAAAGTTTGAGTGTTTAAACAAGAGAAAAATGTGAGAAAATGTTAATACCAGTCTCAGAAAGGTGTATAATGTGTCTGGTGAAGCGTTTTCAGCCTTAAAACATGTAGAATAATTGTAAAATATAAAATTGTGCGAGTGAACAATTTTTGGCGCTTGAATTGCGTGAGAAATGCCGTGTGAGCGTGTGAACACGTCGAATTGCGTGTTGAGAGCCCTGTTTGTCTAAAGAGCAAACTTAAACTACAAAGCAACTAATGAGAGTTATATAAATGAAGTTATTACCTGATGGTTCTCAGTTTGTTTTATCATCACCGCACTTTGTCAGTGCGCGCTGAGAGGGGCGGGGGGAAGCGGGACATTTTTAACGGATTCATGTAAGAGTCTGGTCAATGCACCGGGCCCGCGTCTCACCGCGTCTCATCGCGTCTCACCGCGACTCACCATGGGCAGTTCGGCTCTGGGCCGCGCGTATTCCGCGCGTAAGCCGTCAGGGGGGACACGTTACGCACAGACGGAGACACCGGGACCGGAGTCGGTGCGTCTCAGAGGAGACGTGGCACCGGGACTGAGGCTCAGGACGTGCCCGGGGGACGGCGAGCAGACGCGCCGTCCCCTTCTCCCCCTGTTCCCCCTGCTCGGGGGAGCAGGGGGAGGGGTCGGTGCTGAAAACGCGCGGAGCCTGCATAAACTAAGCCACACAGACCGATTTTCTGGGCACAAAAAAAAATAAAATAAAATAAAAACACTAATCAGCGTGAGAAATGCCATGTGTGGCGTGTGCGCGTGTGAATACGTCGAATTGCGTGTGTCACACTCTCAATGCGTGAGCCTTGAGAGCCCTGTGCTACTACTACAACTACTTCTAATACTACGACAACCACTACTTCAAATACTACTACTACATTTACTACTCCCCATACTACTACTTCTAATACTACAGTGGCTACTACTTCCAATATAACAACTACTTCTAATACTACTACAACTGCTACTTCCAGTACTACTACAAATATTACAACAACTACTACAACTATTTCTACTACTACAACTATTACTTCCAATACTACAACTATTTCTTCTACTACTACTACTACTACTACTACTACTACTACTACTAAAGTGGCTACTACCGCAACAACTACCTCTGCACTACTTTTGCTACTACTACAACTACTTCTAATACTACGACAACCACTACTTCAAATACTACTACTACATTTACTACTCCCAATACTACTACTTCTAATACTACAGCGGCTACTACTTCCAATACAACAACTACTTCTAATACTACTACAACTGCTACTTCCAGTGCTACTACTACAAATATTACAACTACTACAACTATTTCTACTACTACAACTATAACTTCAAATACTACAACTATTTCTACTACTACTACTACTACTAAAGTGCCTACTACCGCAACAACTACCTCTGCACTACTTTTGCTACTACTACAGCTACTTTTAATAGTTCACAACTTTACTTCTGCACTACTACTACTACTACTACTACTACTACTACTACTACTACTACTACTACTACATGAATCTACCTAGACAATCACATGTGGAGAAAGGTATAAGTTCAATAAGTCTTCAGGAGTAGAAAATATAGATACCTACACACATTTTCTTAGGGCTGTCAAAATAACTAAGCAACAATGTATTATTTTGCTATATCTTTTGACAAAACTTTTTTTTTTTATTCTTACAAAACACTCAGCACTTAACTTCATCACACTTGTCAGCTACGATTCCACTGTTTCTGAAGCTGACAAACATAACCACCTCCTTATCATACCACGCACAAACATGTCTAAACAAAAGTCCAAACCTGGCTCAGACCTGCCGTCACTACCGGCAGAACAGCTCAGAGCATTTACCCCTGCAGACCATCGCCGAGCCAAACGACGAAGCGGTGATAGAGTACTCGATAAAACGTGTGTGTCCGTGCAAGTGAAACAAGCTTTTCACCACACAAACATTGATTAGTTCATCTCGGTGTGAGGGAGAACACAGCACACAGCCAGTACACACATACATCTGCAAATACTGAATAACTACTACTACTACTACTACTACTACTACTACTACTACTACTAATAGACCCTACTAGTACAACTACTACTACTAATAGACCCTACTACTACTACTACTACTACTACTACTACTACTACTACAATTACTAATAGACCCTACTACTACTACTACTACAATTACTAATAGACCCTAGTACTAATACTACTACTACTACTAATAGACCCTACTACTACTACTACTAATAGACCCTACTACTACTACTACAATAGACCCTACTACTACTACTACTACTACTACTACTACTACTACTACTACTACTACTACTACTACTACTACTACTACTACTACTACTACTACTACTACTACTACTACTAACAGACCCTACTACTACTACTAATAGACCCTACTACTACTACTACTACTACTACTACTAACAGACCCTACTACTACTACTACTAACAGACCCTACTACTACTACTACTACTACTACTACTACTACTACTAATAGACCCTACAACTACTACTACTACTACTACTAATAGACCCTACAACTACTACTACTAATAGACCCTACAACTACTACTACTACTACTAATAGACCCTACAACTACTACTACTACTACTACTACTACTACTAATAGACCCTACTAGTATAACAACTACTACTACAACTACTAGAACCTATTACTAATAGACCCTACTACTAAAACTACAACTACTATTTCTAATAGACCCTACTAGTACAACTACTACTATGACTAATAGACCCTATTACTACTACTACTACTACTAGAACCTACTAGTACAACAACTACTACAACTACTAGAACCTACTATTACTACTACAAGTACTACTAGTACTACTATGACTACTACTAGACCCTACTAGACCCTTCTACTACTACTACTAGAACCTCCTACTACGACTACTTCTACAACCAATCACTGCTACTCCTACTTCTGCTACGCCTACACCTACTACTACAACAAAACTACAAGTACTACTACTACAGTGTGAAGAGGGAAGAGAACAAACATAAGAATGTGCAGAAATGCCGGTACATGGTGAGATATGAAGGCGTAGCTCAGAAGGATTTAATCAGGCCCACACAATCACAGCGTGCTGGCTAGTCCATTAGCACCTGCGCGAACGCCGTAATGACTGTGAAGACGGATGCTAGCAGGAGTTCACACCAGGAAATGTGCCACCGAAAAACATACAGGCTCAAAAATATAGTCCGATCTGCTGTAATGGGAAATATAAAGTAGAAAAGGAATAGTTTTCAGTGTTTCGACAACAGTGCGGAGTCTCCCGAGTATTCCGACGTCCCTTCATTACGACATGTCTCTATTTACGCCGGTTTTCCAACACTTTTTAGTATCGCTATTCCCACACGATATATTTTTTAGGGGCCTAATGCAAATACAATCAAATTTCAAATCAAATACTACTACTACTACTACTATTAGAACCTACTACTACTACTACTACTACTACTACTACTACTACTACTTCTACTGCTACTACCAGGATCTACTACTACTATTAGAACCTACTACTACTACTACTAGAACCTACTACTATTACTACTACTAGAACTACTACTACTATAGAATAGAACCTACTACTACTACAACTACTTCTACTACTATTAGAACCTACTACTATTACTACTACTAGAACTACTACTACTATAGAATAGAACCTACTACTACTACTTCTACTACTACTAGAACTACTACTACTACTACTACTACTACTACTAGAACCTACTACAATTACTACTACTAGAACTACTAGAACTACTACTACTACTACTACTACTACTACTACTACTACTACTACGGAATAGAATAGAATAGAACCTACTACTACTACTACTACTACTTCTACTACTATTAGAACCTACTACTACTACTACTACTAGAACCTACTACAATTACTACTACTAGAACTACTACTACTATAACTACTACTACAACTACTTCTACTACTATTAGAACCTACTACTACGATCTACATCTACTACTTCTAGAACTTACTACTACTAAGAAGAAGACAGACTTTATTCATCCCCGTAGGGAAATTATTTCTCTGCATTTGACCCATCCTTCAGTAGCAGTGGGCAGCTCGTGAAGAAGAAGAAGAAGAAGAAGAAGAAGAAGAACAAGAACAAGAACAAGAACAAGAACAAGAACAAGAACAGGAAGAACAAGAAGAAGAAGAAAGACTTTATTCATCCCCGTAGGGAAATTATTTCTCTGCATTTGACCCATCCTTCAGGAGCAGTGGGCAGCTCGTCTTTCAGGAGCCCGGGGACCCATCTCCATGATCTTATTGCTCGGCTTGGTCAGGACCTAAGCTGGAAGATTTTACCTGGAGCATGTTTTGAACCTACTACTACGATCTACTTTTACTACTACTAGAACCTAATATTATAAGCCCTGTACTCAGGCAAAAAAATAAAATAAAATAAAAAATCAAGTACACTCCCTATATAGACTATATTTACATATAAAATGATCATATTAACCCACTCTACTGATCCTGGTGTTTTTATTTTGCACTTTTTTATTTTTTTGTGAGCTTCATTTGACTTAAAATGAAATTACGTGCTCATTTTGCTATTGCGTCACAAGTTGCAATGAGACTGACCCTACAGATAAGGACATTTCATCTGTTTAAAGGTAATCAAAACCACAGGACTCCACCAGTAAAGGCTCGCCGTTTTGTTTATTACACATCCTCCATCTTCCATCCTTTTCAAGTCTGTTTCATCTCTCCCTCCCGCTCATCATTAGCCGGTATTTCCTCTCAACTCCCCACCGCCTCCTCCCAAAACCCTCCGTGACAGTCGGTTTGATTTGATTTAGGTACGCGAGTCGGTACATTCAATTAGCACAACGTTGGAGGAACCCGGTGTAATTAATGATGTGATTATTTTGTGGTAGGAATGTGGGTGTATTAATTTCCTGTCGCCATAGTGATTAACAAGAAGAACAGCGCCATTCGGGTTGTCCTTGCTTAGTGCTCGGAATTGATGTGCGTAATGTGAGTTCTACAGGTGAAAATGTGTTTTTCTTTTTGTGTGTAATTTATTTTTGCGTGACATAAAAATTTTACAATTCTTTTAATAATGGATTTGGCGAACGGTTGTAAAAATGTCCTTATGGGTGGTTTGTAAAGTGACAAATGACAGTATTTCATCACCCAGACAAAACTTTAAAAGGTTTCAACAAGCATCACTCTTACACTACACTTAAGAAAGTACTTTTATAGATGTACAATCAAATATATACAATTTATACTGTTGCATATTAAAGGTTTTATATTATGCAAAATGACGTTTTGTTTCATTCACACATGTTTGAGTAATCCTTTATTATTAGTCTGTCTACATCTCGAAAGCTCAGAATGCTCTGGTCCACCCTGTGATGTCATGAAGTGGTCATTTTCAAGTTCAAACCCAAAGTTTCAACCCAAAAAACATAAAACGTAAAATCCTCCAGCTGAGGTCCTGACCAAGCCTAAGCAGTAAGATCATGGAGATGGTCCTTGGGCGCAGTCATGTGCTGCCCACTGCTCCTGAAAAAAGGATGGGTCAAATGCAGAGGACAAATTTCCCTTCGGAGACAAATAAGTGATATAAATAAAATAAAATAAGATAAAATAAAAGTTAACAGGTAGCTTTTATTCTTTTGTTTGGTAAAGACTGGAAATCTCAGGGATGAAATTATTCAAATGATTCTAGTTAAGGTGTATGGAGTTTAAAAACACAGTGGAACTCTTCCTGTATTACATCATAAGGTGGGTCAGCTTTTTCTTTTTTAATTGAAATTAATTAATCTGAAAATGTATTTTATCGTATGTATATATATATATAGGCAAGACACTTTACCCACGTTTGCCTAGTATGAAAGTGGTGTGTGCGAGTGTTGGAGGTGGTCGGAGGGGCCGATGGCGCAGATTGGCAGCCTCGCTTCCGTCAGTCTGCCCCAGGGCAGCTGTGGCTACAGAAAGTAGCTTACCACCACCAAGTGTGGAGTGAATGAACAATGAACTGTAAAGCGCTTTGAGTGTCATGAAAGGCGCTATATAAATGCAATGAATTATTATTATTAATTATTATTATATTTTCCCCCATATTTACAAATTGTATAAAAAATAAAAAAAAAAAGAAAGAATGATACTAGACGACCCCTTATTTATGGGGAATATAGTAGAATCTTCTATATGAAACCCTAGATGTGCCCCCATTTAGCACCATCATCTATAAAGTCATTGATGGATTTCAAATTGCTGTTATGAGGATAGACTAAAAATAATATTTTGCAACTGTTAAAAAAAAAAACAACAACAACAAACTAGGCACAACAGCAAACACGAAACGTGCCGATCTGTTACAACTTTCACTTTAGTTAAGAATGAATTGAAATCTCACGTAGTCATGATGGACTGCGGAAATTTTAATGTAGGATTTGCAACGGTATCAAGATGAAAAAGCAAGATAAAAGCAAAAAATATTAGACTCAAGGAAGCTAAATCAATAATTTAAGTTATGTTTTGGAAGACAGGGGTGGGATTCAATAAGTTTTCTTCTTTCCACTCCTTTTCGAGCAATAAAAACAAATGTGACAAATTTGTTTACATGTATTTATTTCCTTGTGTTAACCTGCTTGAAATGAATAATAAATGAATGAAATGAATGAAAAATAAAAACACAATAAACCTGCACATACTTGTACATACTGTCCCTTTGGTTTAGCTCCAGTAATTCTCCCACTAAAGAATCTTTGACGTGAAGCGCTTAAACCTCACACATAATCTGCTCAAACATGCCATTGATTCTAGTCAATAGCGCTAGCATGCTCCGATCTAATGGTTAACGCGATCATCTGCCAGCTTTATATTTCCCTCCCTCCGCCTTGTGTTACAACTTACAATGCTATTAAGCCATCATTACCACATTTATGGACCCACCCGCGCGACTCAATAGACTTTATCTTCTAGTCCGTTCCAAATAAGCGCGTAGCCCAGCAAACATCTAAATCAAATCAATAACAAGGGCCTGCCAGCGTGCAAGGTCGAGGAGATTAGCATGTTGGTACAGCTCATTTACGGTGTAGTTTCTGCGCTAATCCCAAGAGCAAACATTTAAAGTTCACGGAGCAGAGAAAAGGGGAGTTTTATGGTAGTCGTTGATAGTTACGCCCAGGACCGAGAGCTTTACAGTGGTTGAACTTTATTGGATTGGGCGACTCAAGACTGTGAAGGCCATAGTGTTAAGTGCGAATGATGAATTAGACATAGTGGTGATATGATCCTTGGAATGTCAGAATTTATTAGCGTGTTTTAGAATGCAAATTTGCTGGTCTAGTTGAATTTTGTAGTTTTATGCATTGACGCGCTTTAAAGGTCCTATATTACGCAAAATTGACCGTTACATTATAATGTTGCAGTGGAAGAGGCTGACTAAAGTGTTAACTAAGGAGCTAACTATGGACCTTTGAGATGCTACAGACTTTTTACACCATACAGCTCTGGAAAAAAATAAGAGACCACTGCATTTTGTTCTGATATCAGCATCTCTACATGTATTACAGCCATTCCATTCCAGCGTCTGTTGAATTCCAACACAAACACAAAGCTGAGCTACTTCAGTTCTTGCACCAGGAGTGGAATAAAGTCACCCAAGAACAATGTGAAAGACTTGGAGCCAAGAAGCATGAAAGCTGTGTTTAAAAATAAGGGTTATTGCACCAAATATTGATTTCTGAACTCTTCTTAAGTGTAAACATTATTATTATGTTGTTTTAAAATGAATTTGATCTTGTTTCTTTGCATTGTTTGAGGTCTGAAAACATGCATCTTTTTTGTTATTTTGACCATCTGTCATTTTCTGCAAATAAATGCTCTAAACGATAACATTTTTATTTGGAATTTGGGGGTAAAATGTTGTCAGTAGTTTATAGACTCAAACAAAAATGTTCCTTTTGCCCAAACACATGCCTATAAGTAGTAAAATCAGAAAAACTGATAATTTTGCAGTGGTCTCTTATTTATTTCCAGAGCTGTATGTAGCAGCAAAAGTGGCATAAGACCTTCCAGAGGAAATACTTGGAAGGAATGAAGCGTAAGAGCGACGTAAGAGCGAGGCCTGTCCTGTTGTGTTCACCTGCCTCTTCCTGGACACTGCTGTGATCCTGCAGGACACAGAGGAAAGACACTTTTGGCTCTTCCTCTCCTCAAACTGCCCTGACCAGTCCTTTTGTTAAACTGAGACCTTTGACTGCGACACAAAAGCTACTGAGATGATAAGCGCAGTGTAATTTTTGCTGCAGCAAAACTTGAACTTTCCTTGGGATCAATAAAGTATCTCCCTCTCTGTCTCTCTCCAGTTACATCACCAAAAAGATACCTAGAGTTAGGTTTTGTTTCATTCACACATCTTTAAGAAACTTTTTATTATTAGTCTGTCTACATTTCCAAAGCTTAAAATGCTTTGTTCCACCTTGTGACGTCATGAAGTAATGGTTTTAAAATGAACAGCTCCTGAAATTATTCAAATGATTCTAGTGAAGGTATATGGAGTTTAAAAACACAGTGAAAGAGTTCTTGTATTGCTACTTCCTATAATATCATAAGGTAAAACAGAGTGATTTCAGTTTGAGAGAAGAATTCAGGATTTGTGTGTTAAAAAAGTGTGAATGAAACAAAACTCCAGTTATAAACATGCTGCCATATGTGAAACTTAAAACAACTTAAAATATTTGACTGGCTAGTGACTTCCTTGCATTACAAAAGGTCTATAGCTGTAGAAACCGAAAATAACAATGCAACTATTAGCTAAGACAGACCTGGGAATCAGTTTAGCAGTATTTTCCTAGACTGTTGTCATTTAAAAGATTGTATTGAGTAATTACATTGCTCACAATGCCCCTACACGAGTCAAACTGAACAATCTGACAAGACAAAAATCTGGCACGACAAAAAATGAAGATGGTAATTCAATCTGGCAAGTTTAAAAAATAACTGTAACTTTCGGGGACTGTTAAACTCAAAGAAAAACAAAAAATGACTTTTGTGGCAAATGATAACTACTATACTGTGTATATGGGGTTTGAATAGCATTGTGTACTGTACTGTACTGTACTATGTGACATCACTCAGGACTGCCCAATTCAAGCCCAGTTTAGCACTTCTACTTGAAATGTGGATGTGGAGTTTCGAGTTTTTTGGATTTGTAGCCCCCGTATATCAATATATTGCAAAAACAAACAAACAAACAAAAAAGGTACAGTGGTACCTCACCTAAAATTAATTAGTTCCAGAAGTGGTTTCATAACGTGAATTTTTCGTAAGTTGAGTAGCTATTTCAATGGAAAAAGCCTGATTCTTTCCACGGCCCCAATCCAAGTTTTTTTTTTTAATAGTGTAACTTTTTTTATAGTGTAACATTGTGTTCTGCATAGAGACTGTAGACCCAGGACTAAACGTGGACTATACCAGGTCTAGACCAAGGTCTAAACCTGGACTAAACCTGGACTAAACCAGGACTAGACCAGGTGGATTAAAGCGCCGCGTGCGGGTCTATTTCCTGGTTTCGTTTCAAGTCACGGCTGAGGCGAGCAGTGAGGGGGACCGCACGCAGTCTGAGCGCATGAACGAGACCCGTGCTCAAACCGTGCCTACTCTAGACCTCCTCTAGACCTGGTCTAGACCAGGTCTAGACCAGGTCTAGACCACCGCGGCTCTTGCATGCGTTCGTTCATGCGCTCAGACTGCGTGCGGTCCCCCTCGCTGCTCGCCTCAGCCGTGACTCGAAATGAAACCAGGAAATAGACCCGCACGCGGCGCTTTAATCCACCTGGTCTGGTCCTGGTTTAGTCCTGGTTTAGTCCAGGTTTAGTCCTGGTCCAGTCCTGGTTTAGTCCAGGTCTAGACCTGCTGGCAGCCCCGCGCCGGGTCATGCTGCGCCATCACACGTGTCCGTGCGCAGTTTTCTCCCCCCTTCCCCCCACACTTCACTATTAATAATTTTGTTGAAAATCTATGAAAGTTTGAGTGTTTAAACGAGAGACAAATGTGAGAAAAGTTTAAATTCAGTCTGAGAAAAGCGTATAATGTGTGTGGCTGAGCGTGCATTTTTTGAATTTTTGAGATTTCGCGTTTCGTAACTTGAATTTTCTTTCGCATCTAGAGACCAAAATTCAACGTGAAGGCATTTCGTAACTTGAAATTTTCGTTTGTTGGGTCTTTCGTAAGGTGAGGTACCACTGTATATGAAGGTTCCATAATGACAGTTTGGGTCACAATCACAACTATTTGAAATAATTTCACCAAAATGTTCACAAAGTTATGCTCCTTATCACGATATGTAAACAGAATCACCCAAATGAAACAAAACACAACTGCGGGTATGTTTCTGATGAGGAAACAACATTATAACAGACCACTAGACCACAAACGCTCATCTTATAACACAACCTACACCCTTTACTTGGTTTTCTTGTGACAAAAGCCCATCTCTGCTCACAGTGGTCTGGAGAAGCGAAGGGTCCGGGGACGATCCTGACCTCACCCGTCCCACTGTCACCATTTTGGCTCCAGCCTGACATCAGCCATTATATTATTAAGTTTTAAGTTTAGGCTTAAGCCTTTATTGGTCTCACACACAATGCCACACAGTGACACACGGGAGAAATTTGACTTCTGCATTTGACCCATCCTTTTTTTTTCAGGAGCAGTGAGCAGCCGTCTTTTTCGGCGCCCGGGGGGCAGTACCGTGAAGGGTCTTGCCCAAGGACCCACACTGGTTAGCTCATTGCCCGGGGGGGATTTGAACCCACAACCCCAGGGGGAAAGTCCATGACTTACCAGTTGAGCTAACCAGCCGGTAAAACAGCTACCCACAAACAACCGTCAAGAGGACATGGCACGATGGCACGGCACGAGGGCGGTGCGTTCAGGGCCCCTGGGAGAAAACCGGATAAGAGGCGGCAAAAGCGAAATCACCTGGGGGATTTAGGGATGTCACAGATTTTAGAGTTACAAGGACAGAAAAACATTAGTGGTTTGTTTGTTTTATCACTTACACAATTCTAGAGATATACTATTAATTACTATAGGATATGATTACTATCTATATACTATTAAAAGTTCATATAATAAACTACAATACCTACAGCTAACACAATTTTTCAGATTTTCAGAAGGCAGCATGATATACTGTAAGTTGTATTCTTGTTATTCTCTCTAGCAGATAAACTGTATAGGGGGGTCCATCCATTAAATCTCAAACTATACAATTTTATTAGAATATGATGTTATAAATTGAAGCGTACATCCTTAAATCATGCCCAAAAATGTTTTCGGAAAAATGGAAGCAAAATAACAACATTTTTGGGGGGATATTGTTTGTCAGTCAAAGAAAAAATCTGGCATTTCACAAAAAGGAGTATTGCAAAATAGAAAAAACAAACAATTTTTTTTTTTTTTTTTTTGCTTTCTCGTGTTGTATATTGATAGTCCAGGTACATTTCTTTCTTAAAAAAAAAAAACCAAATTAACTGAATTTATTCATTTTGAAGACGTGAAATAGACTCAATTAAATCAATACATTAAATTGAATGTTTTGTTGTTGTTGTTTATTTTGACTAAAAATTAGTTTCTGGGGTCCACCCATTAAATCTCACACTATACAATTTTATTAGAATATGACATTATAAATTGAAGCGTACGTCCTTAAATCATGCCCGCAAATGTTTTTGGGAAAATGTAAGCAAAATAACCACATTTTTGGGGTATACTGTTTTCGTCAGTCAAAGAAAAAATCTGGCACTTTCACACAAAATTTTTTATAAATAAATAAATAAATACTATTTTACGATTAGAGCGATTTTGTTTTCTGGTGATGTATATAAATAGTCCAGGTACAATTCTTTCTTTAAAAAAAAAACAAACAACTAAATTTATTAAAAAAAAAAAAAAAAAAAAAGGCTCTATATACCCCAGTCTCCTCTATTACTGTTGATATATTGTTAGTGGAGTGACAGTTGTACAGGGGGCGACAACTAACTAGAAAGTTTTTAGTTCAAACTTCATTGATGGGCAAGACACTCCACACACAATATGTGGAAAGGCATCAGGTGTAAAAATTTGCAATATCACATTTGTACTGCTTTAACAGTTCATTTATATCCTCCTGGGACCCGAAGAAAAAAGTGTATCTAAATTATTATTATTATTTTAATTTTCTATTTGGAGGTAAATGAACACCTTAGCATTTACATTTTGTTAATTTTATTTTTATTCATAATGTTGTAACATGTCCACTGTAATGGACGGTAATAGTGTTAAATCCATGTGAAGTCAACAACCTAACAAAAACTTTATTTTTGATGACCAACATCTCTGACAAGCTTCTACAGTCACCTCAAAAAGTTTTTAGACTCCCTTTTAATTTCTTGATTTATTTATTTATGTATTTTTATTATGTTTTATTTTATTTATATTTTTATTTATTATTTATTTATTTATGCATGTTTATTATTTTTATTTATTTTTTATTTTTTATTTATTTACTTACTTATGTATTTTATTTTATTTTATATATGTATGTATTTATTTATTTATTTATATACTTATTTATTTATTGTTTATTATTTTATTATTATTTTAATTTATTTATTTTTATTATTTTTTTTTTTTTATCATAGCGCAGCCACAAACTAGAATCTATCTCAAAACACTTAAAAGTTCGACTGGTTAACTCCATGTGCACTATAAAGGACACAAATGAATGGGCGGGTCTCAGGAGGATATACGCTAGTTTATGTTGTGCTTGGCCAAGAAACATCGTTTCAAACAAAACTGCGCATTCTGAAGAAGTGAAATAGACTTAACTAAATCAATACATGAAATTGAATGTTTTGTTGTTAATAATAGACTAAAAAATAGTGTTTTTACAGACAACGCGCTAGAATCTGAAGTACAGCTGCTCCGCTCTCACCACATCTCAGTGACGCATGTGTTTTCTAACGTCTAAACCGGTCTGATCCAATTGCCCTCTCTCCAGACACCTTAAATTACACACTGCCATTGATTTCCACTTCACGGCATTTCTCAACAGACAATAGCTCCCATTCTGCACTGCTAAATGTGTAAATAAAACAAAAATATGGACAGGCGCGGGGATAATAATACGTGCTCTGAGCTCGCGTCACAAATCACGATCTCACGGAAATTCATTCATGAGCACACGCCAAAGAGGAGGCAGGGAGGGACGCCGTCATGGTGATTGAAGCTACTACGCGATCTGATCAGGGGCATATGGAAAAAGAGTGGAGGGAGGAATAAGAAGGCGATAAAGATAACGTTATGTAGTTAGCTCGTTAGAATGAGAGAGAGATGTGGTGGTTCAGTTATGAAAGGCCCCCCCGAGATCGAATGAGATTGTTATTGGGGTAACTCTGAGGTCAGGTTTTGTCATGTGTAGAGGGTAGTACTGAGAGAAATAGAGGTGTATAGAAATGCTCTCAATTACATAACGTCGTACAGTGCTGGTGAACTGGAGCAACTAAAAATCAAACTAAGGCTACGTTCAGACTGCAGCCTGAAGTGACTCAAATCTGATTTTTTTCGCCCCTATGCAACCTGTATCTGATCTTTTAATGACAATCTGAATGACACAGATCTGATTTTTTCAAATGTGACCCAGGCCACTTGGAGATGTGGTCCGAAAACCGATACATATCCGATCTTTTGACATGCAACTTCAGTCTGAACGGCCAGGTCCCATTCATCCGACCTACACGTCATCAACAAGCGAGAGCGGTACAAGTAGGCGTTCACAAATGTACACAAACATTCTTCTCGTTGTACAGTCATACCTCACCTTATGAAAGACCCAACTAACGAATAATCCAAGTTACGAAACGCGTTTACGTAAAATTTTCGTCTCTGAATACGAAAGAAAATTAAAGTTACAAAACACGAAATATCAAAAATTCAAATAATGCGCGCTCGGCTTTGCAGCTGCCCGAATCCCCCAAAACGTAAATACACTCTCCCAACACCCCGCTGGCCTCCCATTGGCTAGGATCGAATCAGGCCTTTTACATTGCGACTCTACTTACGAAAAAATCACGTTACGAAACCACTTCTGGAACGAATTAATTTCGTAAGGTGAGGTATGATTTTACTAAATTAATTAGTTCCAGAAGTGGTTTCGTAATGTGATTTTTTTCATAAGTAGAGTCGCAAAAACTTTCGTAAGGTGAGGTATGACTGGGGGCGGCAGTTGGTAGAGCGTTTGCCTACTGATCCAGGGATTGGCAGTTCGAATCCCGCTCTTGACGGGTTGACCGTGTGTGTGATCCCAGCTCCCGCAGTGCTGCCGCTGTGTCCTTGGGCAAGATACTTATCCCCACCTCGCCTCCACCTCGGACACTGGTAGCCCCCATGGCAGAAGTACATCAAGGCCTGTTTTGTCTGCTTGGACTGTTGCCCCCATGACCCAGAAATAGAAAAAGCGGAAGAAGACGGATGGATGGATGGATGGATGGAGGTATGACTGTACAAAAATTGTGTATGAACTCCGTGTCAGTGAAGTGGTGAAGCACATAGCAATCTCAGCACCAACACGTTCCTTTCTCCGAATGTTGCTGCCACTGCCCCACAAAACGTGGCCTTTTCCTTCTCCTTCTCAATCTCCTCCTTAAAAACAAATAAGTTGTACATGTTCTGGCTCTGGTACGACAGCAACTTTAAAATCTCCAGGCGCTCAATGCTAGTGTCCATGTTTAGGCGACTTCCGTAAACACTGAGCACGCTCGTTGCACGTGACCTCGTCGTGTCCTCCAATGCACATGCGGGACGCTTTTTGGGCGTTTAAAGTTCACACTAGAGATCACATACAAGTCGCATTTAATTGTAAATGTGAACGACGTCGCAAAAAAATGGGATTTCACCAAAAAATCCGAACTGAGCTTTAAGCCCTGCAGTCTGAACATAGCCTAAGTGTCACTGGCCAAGAATAAAATTGAGGTTTCTTGCAACAACAGAGAAGTATTGCAAATTAAACACTAGGGTTTTGGCAAAAGCTCTAATACAGCACATTTTTCAGATATTGGTATTGGCGATTACTCAGCCCAAATCACAGATTCAATACCACTCTATTTTCCACAATGAGGACCTCTAGATGCGAGTGCAGCCGCTATTTACTTTAGTGGCTAATGCTACCGCTAACACCCAGATCAGGTTAAATAGACTGTGGAGGCTCTTTAGACTCTTAAAACACATAAAAGACATTTGTGTTTCCTCTTTAATACAGTACCTTCATTTAGCTTTTAGTGTGGACGTTCAACTTAGTAGAAAAACTGCTCTACGAAAGGGGGCAGCCCGACAACAGCGGCAACAGCGCTAACTTGGACCTTGTTTACTTTGGATAACGATCCATGTGCTCCGAGGATGAGCGTTTTTACAGGCCTCACTGGCCTCACCTCAGAGGTGTGAAAAACAGGCGTGTAGGGATGAATAGGGATCGTTAAGCTAGATGCCAGAGAAACAAAAGACGGAAACCAATGAGATAGTTCCGGAAAGTAGTTAGCTAGGTAGCTCCTCCCTACAGCAAGATATAAGCAAGTGTCTTACCAGTATTCTTATTAGAGCTGACGAAGCCTCTCGGATGAGCGGCGAAACGTTTTCAACCAAACAAACTTTGTCCAGTTGACAAATTGAACTTCTCCTGTTATCAGGCCTCACTGTTGTTTTTATCCATATATTGTGGTAGAAAATAACGAATTAGAAAAGTATAAGTGCTTTAATCAACACTACTTACCGTCAAGATCATTATATATCTGACTCTTAATACTTAGTTCTCAAAATCTTTTCTTTTGAGCTAGCCTTTTAGTAAATGTATTTATTGCTCTTGTACTGTAACAAAATTGAGTAGCCTTAGTCCACTTCTTCACACTGTGGTATTGAACAGGTATCGTATCGGTGAGTACATTAAGGCCAGATCTCAAAAAAATTATATCTGAACAACACTATTAAGTATAATACAGTAAAAGTACAGTATGTAATGAGTGAACGCCTGGGAAGTGATGATTTTTTTGGTTGATTTACTTTTAAATGAGCTTTTTTGTTTGTTTGTTTTTTCATAATGTAGAATTTGTTTTATTAAAAGCGGCAGAAAAATGAGACGGCTGTTTGCTGTCGGCATCTGTTACAATTTAGTAAACAAACAAAATGAAAGAGTAAACATATGGTAGTTCTAAAATTCACATTCTCAACCATCTATGAGCTAAAATAAATAGACCTTCACTAAAAAAAAGGTTCACCGATCAGGAGGTTGGCGGTTCGAATACCGCTCCCACAGATGAATGGTGCCGTTGTGTCCTTGGGCAAGACACTTAACCCACCTTCCCCCCAGTGTCTGCGTACACTGGTGTGTGAAGGTGGAAAAGAGCTATATAAAAATGTGACCATCGACCAATTAAGGCAAAAGGAGAAATTCAATTTGTCAACTGGACAAAAGTTTATTTGGTCAAATACATTTCGCAGCTCATCCAAGCTGCTTCTTCAGTTCTGGTCAGACGCTGGTGGACACTGCCTATATCTGCCTGAAGGGGCCGCTAACTACAATTAAATTACTTTGAAACTACTACACCTACTTGTTTACAGTTCCTGTTAGTTAGGTGGGCCTATTAGATCTGCAGTGGGAGTGGAGTGTGGGGTCTTGTTAGCAGAACCATTCAGGGCCATAATGGGTGTTTTCACACCTCTGGACCTGACCTGCTGCTCTACTGTTTTCTTTGTTTGTTTTGATTTTGGTTTGAGGATAGAGTTATAGATGGGAGAATGATGTCTGAGACCTCCATTTCTGTTCAAGGAAGGATTCTCTTTTTTGACAAAAATAGCCTCTTTAACTGCCCTCTCAAAGCAGCTTGGATGAGATGCGAAACGTATTCCACAAAATAAACTTTTGTCCAGTTGACAAAATTAATTTTGCTATGGATTCTACCTGGACGACTGAGGGATTCTATATACATCGACCAATTAAATCGATTTATTTGTGTCTTTAATAATCAATATTTTTAAAAATTGCAAAATTGTCATAGTCATAGTCATATGAAATCAAGTATTATTATGAAACAAGTTTACTCCTGATTTTCTTACTTGATTATTGCAATATAGGAAAATCTCATTTTAATTTAAACAAAATAACATATCTATACAAATATAACTGAAGGCAAACTTTGATTAAAATTGCAATCGTCCAAAAAAATCTAAAAAAAATTTTTTTTTTTTTGCCATATCGCCTAGACCGTGTTACAATTACATAGGCCTACATAAACATTTTCAAATGCAAAATAAAATAGAGACACATTATCACATTTAAATTAGAGGCAAACAACACTGGTCATAATAACTTTCAATTTCTATATTCCAGCAATGTACTTGTTTAGTAGTGCCCATTCCTACTGGTTAAAATTATGTTGTGTTTGCATATGACGGGAGATTATACTTCACAGAGCGGAGCTATGGAAAAGGAGGTGATGACAGGAGATGCATTCACCACACTAATACCAGCCCCAGATCCATGAATAGAGCAGAGGAGTGCTGTTATTTGTGGTGGCCTCATGTGCCTGTGGTCTGACTCGTGGTGCCAGGGCCCAGGGCTGAGGAAATGAGAAGTCGTACATCACCAGAGTCCAGAGCTGAGAGACCAGCGCACGCTTTCAAACAGCATACAAACCAGCATAAATGTGAGAGGAAAAGGATTCATGATAAAGATGCCAAACGCTGCCAGTGACAAAGCTAGTCCAGTATTTACAGTACCTCAAAAAGCCAGTTTGATGTCAATGCCAACGGTAGACTACGTCATTTTCGTCACAATAATTACTATATCAACTTATTGTTCAATATATGTTAGATGGAATCATAGTTTTTTGGGGGGGTCAATATGTATCATGTGTACTTTTTCTTTGTACTAGTGGGGAATGTTTTGGTAATTTTCTGTACTATGATAAAATATCAGCTATGAACCTTGGACAAAACCAGACATAGGACCAGAACAATCGTACAGGTATGGGAACTGCTCTGTCGCTGACCGCAAAGCACTACAGAGAGTGGTGAAAACCACCCAATGCATCATAGGGACCCCACTAACTACCATCGAGGACATCCAGAGAAAGCAATGCCTACGCATGGCTCGTAGCATTCTAAAGGACCCCTCAAACCCCAACCATAGACTTTTCCAGCTCCTTACCAGTAGGTTTAGGAACAGTTTCTTTCTTACAGCTGTTGCCCTGCTGAACTCTACCCCCAGCTGAACCTCCATGTCCCCCTACTATGCCACCACTCTCGCCCCCTACCATGCCCCCCCTTCTTCCATGCCACCACTCTCGCGCCCTTTGCCTAGTTTACACCAGACCATATCACAAGTGATATATGGTCTGGGAGCCACCTACTAAATATCTCGTAGCGGAGGTGTGATTTACGATTGCCAACGGCCGTTTATTGGGCGTTACGAGTGTCTATCATTTGGCGTATACGTAGCCCATAGCCAATCATGTCAGTTGTCAATCTACAAGTTTCCGTTTGTCACGTAGTACGCATCACCGTCTTTCCGCCCATCCCCGCTCACTGATTGGCTCCCAAAATCAGGAGAGCTCGCTTAGCCTAGTTGCCAGGCTGTCTTTCAGATCGGAACGAACGAAAGCAGCCTGGGATTTCCCAGGTTATCGCCCCCTCCCTCTTCACCTCTCCATCTCTCCCAATGTCAGTGAACTCTACCCAATCCCCACATCCATTGGCACACCACCCAAACCACACCTGTATCTGATCAATACTGTATATCCTCTTTACATCTCTGTGTTATAGTTCATCCGGTACACATCTTGTATTGTTCATAGATATTATATATATTCACTTATATAATTATAGCACACCTGTATACTTGTTTATAGCTCATCATATATATTAATAGCTCTACTGTATACTTGTTTATAATGTTTATATCCTCTACACAGATTAACAACAAAGTCCTCCCACATGTCCATATTGCCCTATTTATTTGTATATAATTCACTACAACCATACTGTCTATATTGTATATACTGTATATATCGCACTTGCTGCTCCTTGCACTTCTGATGAGATGCTAAACCATATTTCGTTACCTGTATTTATACATGTGTAATAACAATAAAGTTGAATCTAATCTAATCTAACAGTGAGGGAAGAGTACTAGCTACTCTGCCAGAATTTTGACATTGAGCGAGACTGATCCTCCTGAAGGACTTTTTCTGCATGAATGAACAATGTGAAGGGGAAAAATGTTATCAGATTACATGATAAATATTTGAAACAATCATTCCACCACTCCTTGTAATATGTCAAAAAAAAAAAAAAAAACAGTGCACCTCATGGACCACATATGCTGTCTGTAATGATCCCCCCTCCCCAGATTCCACTGCCCCACCCATGTCTTTGTCTGATCTGTGTGCATGTTTCCCCAGCCCACACTCTCCTTCTGTCTCTCCTCCTCAGGACCATTTGCAGACCTGTTCTCTCCTCCTCCTCTGCTTGTCTGTGATGGTGCCTGCATCTGTTCACACAGTGTGCAGCTGTGCCCTGACCACTCACAGGTCACCACACCGGCAGCAGGAAGTGAACAGCTGTATACGCTGGGTGGAATACACAGGAAATTGGCTGCTCTGTATCACATTTGCATTTTAATTTGTAGAGCAAAGGGATGCTAATGCCTGGAGTGCATTATTCATTCACTTCATTTGTGGTTGTAAGATACTGTTGTAGAGTGACCAAGTGAGGCTGCGTCATCAGCCCGTCTGAACACCACCGACACTCACTGAACACCACCGACACTCAATGAACACCACCGACACTCAATGAACACCAACGACACTCACTGAACACAGAGTGGAGAAATCTGAGAATGCCAACGGTCTCGTTGTCGTGTGGACGAGCAAAACGTACCTTTTGGAAAACGATGCCATCATCATCTGCTTTGGCAGGACTCTCCGTCGACGTTCTGCTGATACTGACGTGTTTTGTAATTCAATGTAACTCGTAGAAGTAACTCCACTTTTTCGTCAGTCCAAACGAGAGAGTCGGTTTTTGTGCATGTGTTCGCCATCGTTATTATTATCTTCTTGTGTTTGTTCGTTTGCGAAGAGAAAGGACTTTATGTGTATTTCCGGTGGCTCTGGCTGTTTCCTGTTTACAACGCCACATATCGGTGTGGCATATGTATTACATCGTTTTCACTCAGCGCTCCGTTTTCGTCTGGATGCGAATATTTATTGATCCGACACGTGTGGACGCGAATTTTTTTCAACCCACATAAAAAAATATCCAGGAGCACTGTCGTGTGGACGTAGCCTCAGAAGCGTACGAGGTTGTTCCATATCCTTTTGTTAACTTTCTATAGGTTTTTTGTGACTGCATCACTATGGACATTTTACACACTTGCAACAAAGAAAGAAGATTTCGCCATTAAGCTTCGATCGCTACTTCGGTACATTCTGACTGTCCAGGAAGCATACAAATCGGGTTAAGTTGAATTTTTGCCATTGCACAAAATATGTAGTAGTCTAATCACAAATGCAGTGTATGCACAAAATGAATAAATACAGTATTTTCTAAAATCATACCATTTTGCATTTGTAACCGCTTCAAAACAAATGCTCTGATCTAGTAGATATTTTCATCATCTCTTCCAAACGATCGCAGCGCTCTAACCTCCCTCACAGCAGTATACGAGCGCTGGAGTGATGGTGGAGTGACGGTGGAGGGCGGACATTTTGAAGACAACTAAATTAGGATCTGTGACCATGCCCGTCTCTCCAACTGCACCCAGGGGCCCGGCTTTAATCAGCACCTGTCCGTTCATATGGGGAGTGACCTCGCAGAAGAGCGCCCCCTGGCTGTGGGAGGTGCTGGGACTCCCTGAAGGTCTGTCCCAGTCTGGTCGTACACAACGCGCTGGCAGGCAAAGTGAAGGGCACCTCTTGGAGTTATCTGGGGACTTTTGAAACGAGACAGAGATGGAAGTGGGTTTTGTCTTAAAGGAACGTTTTTTTTACAATTTGAGCCTTATTTCGGTAATAAAACAAGTTGTTTTACTCACCCATAGCTCTTTGGTGTCATATGGAGCACTTCCAGAGATGTTTTAGATTTGCGATAGCCTAGCGCGACTTCTAGCCATAGCTCGGGGCATATAATATATTCCCCGAGCATGTAATATGCCCCGTGCGGGCTCCAAATAACAGAAACTTTAGCACTTTTCAAATCATAGAAGCTCGATGTCTTAGTCTACGATCAAAAGTGGCCTGTAATCCAAGATTTAGCCATAGTTTACAGCTTTGCGTTTCATGTTTGGGTCCCGAGAGCTGAGAGCACACTCCGCACATGCGCACTGGCGTCCTCATCTACTCGAAACTATGGCTAAATCTCGGATTACAGGCCACTTTTGACCAAACGAAATCGTAGACTAAGACATCGAGCTTCTATGATTTGAAAAGTGCTAAAGTTTGTGTTATTTAGAGACCGCAAACATGTGCCCCGAGAACTCACATTATGGAGATCGCAAATCTAAAACATCTCTGGAAGTGCTCCATATGACACCAAAGTGCTATGGGTGAGTAAAACAACTTGTTTTATTACCGAAATAAGGCTCAGATTGTAAAAAACGTTACTTTTCCTTTAACTACTTTTGATCAAACCTTCAAAAAAATCTTCTCTAGAAAAAGAGTTACTGCAAAAGGATACAGGGGGCATCACTGAACTTTAAACCAAGAGACAACTGTGGAGGAAAAAAATCAAATCAGAACTAGATCTGCAATATATGTTTAAAATGTAGGATTCTCTTCTCCTCAAAATGTCATCTCCATGGAGACAATTAGGCGGTGGAACCCTCTACCTGAAAAGTTGCATAGTGCGGCTTTATCATCTGAGAGAAGACTGAAGTATGAACTGATAAACCAATACAAGAACTTCATGCATTTCACAACATGTTTGTCAAGATTTGTCAATAAAAACACCAACCTAAATAATTGCAGCCCTTCCGATTTGATAATTTTGCAGATTCGAAGTGTGATTTCATTTTGATTGTGTAAGGTGGAGCTCTAAAGTGTACCAGTAAACACATTACAAAATTGTGCATCGTTTGCTGATCCTTAAGATAAAACAGTTCTGACCAAACACAAGATTTGGAGATGGGACCCACTGCTCCTGATAAAACAGCAGAATGAACTGATAATTAGTCATGGCAGTTATGTGTTCTCCCCTTTACTGCTCAAACCTGACCTTGAGACATAAAAATGGTAAAAAAAAATAAATAAATCAATAAAATCTCCCTTACAAGTTTGTGACAGGTTTCCCCAGGGACATTAAAGCTTACCTTAACCTTAACAGACACAGATCATGCAATGTAGAGTAGTGGGAATATAGCAAAATACTAATCCTTTTTTTTTTCTTTTTTCTTTTTTTAATCTTATTCTAATGTATTAGACCAACTTTATTGATCCACATGGGAAATTATTTGGACACAGTAGCTCACACATTATAATATAATATAACAAAGAGAAACAATATAAATGGTAATAATAAATTCTAAATAATTAGCAAAAAAAAGATAGCAAGAGACAGGTGTAAAATAAGGCAAAACTATATAAATATACAGTATGTACAAGTCAAAATAAAATACAAATATATCTCAGCTGTTTACAAGAGGAAGGACAACACTGCAAAGATGATATGATGATTGACAGGTCATAGGGTTATCTGTTACATAAGGGTGAGCTGTTGTACAGTTGTAGGGAGTATTATCTGTGACATAAGGGTGAGTTGTAGTACAGTTGTAGGGAGTATTATCTGTTACATAAGGGTGAGTTGTAGTACAGTTGTAGGGAGTATTATCTGTTACATAAGGGTGAGTTGTAGTACAGTTGTAGGGAGTATTAACTGTTACATAAGGGCAGTGCTTCTCAAATAGTGGAGCGGGCCCCCCTGGGAGGGCGTGGTGTGATGCCAGGGGGGGGGAGTGTGTGACCCTGGGAAATATGCTTTTTTGCCGTACTGTGCTAAAACTAAGTGTAATTGCACATCAACAACAGTAGTTGGCAGTGGCGCTCTCATTGTTGCTCTGGGGCAGGGGGCGGCAACCTTAAATACGCGATATACAGAACAGACTCACCATCAGCAGAACATCTTCTGTCACAGAAAAACACGTATATTCCATAGTCATGTCCTTTAGTCCGACAGAAGCTGACACATCAGCGGCACAAGGACAGAGCTTTTTTTTCCCCAGAGCTTTTAAAACCACATGTCTTATTTGCATAAACTTTCATTTCTGTAAAACGTGAACAAATGTGCGCAAAGCTGCACTAAAAACACAATATTTGAGTCCTCAGTGCAAAAAGACAGTGCAGTCTTTGTTGTAAGTTTCTTTCTTTTTTTGTTTTTAATGTTAATAAAGGATACAATCTTATGCAGAAGTGTACTAACAACAATTTTCTAGACAAATAATACTATTTATAGTCGTGCGGAGGGAGGGGAGCGTGAATTTTTTTCTTCTTCCTGGGGGAAGGGGGGGGGGGGGTCATAGAAAATAATTCAGAAGCACTGCATAAGGGTGACTTGTTGTACAGTCGTAGGGAGTATGGTGTGAATGTAGACCTGTATTTCTCACTGTTTAACAGGTGTAGTATATCAACCAGGATTTAACATTTTTAACATGGACTAACAACAATAGTTTTAGTCTAGTAGAGTTTTTGAATCCAGGTTTAGCCAGTTCATATCGCCATTGTGTCATTGTGCAAGACACTTCACTCACCATGTCTGCGTGAATGTGAATTATATTAAGTATGCATAGTATGTCATTCATGTTGCTATATGTAAGTATTTGTAAAGTTTTGTGATCAGTCTACATAAGCAACCACATCATTTTTGAAACTATGTAATGAATAGGGGTGGGTTAATACAAGTTTGTCTTATTCCTACTCCTTTTCGAGAAACGTGCTTTGCTTTTGTTTACAATGTCTATGTAGCATATGATTATTGCTTCTCTCTTGGCACAAACTCAAAATAAAAACCAATCAGTCAATGTGGCGTGAGTAAAAAAGCGGTCGGTTTGGTGTCTCGAGATGCCATCGGCGCATATTGGCAGTCATTTTCTCACAAGCCTCATAAGTCTCAGGGCAGCTGTGGCACTTTGAAATACTGTTCATTGTAATTAACGACAAGCACTTCAGGTTAGCATTAGTCTCTTTATATTTTCGTATATTTACCCCAAATCAGCCATACCGCTTTTACAAATACTCCAAGTTAAAAGTGCTTTACATTGTCGTTTCATGCTCAACAAAGCTAATAGCGCCCCACTACTCCAGCTAATAAAACTTAGCCATTAGCCTGTATGTTTCTATATGGGTTTTCCTATGTGTAATCTGCCACTATATCGGGGCTCCCTGCTGTCAATTTAATGCCCTGTAATTGTCCTCTTAATGCTACAGGATAATGAGACTAAAAGCGAGCGGCTAAGGCTAAATGCAGCTGTTTTTAAGCTATGAACGTTGAACAATTAGCTTGTTTTGCTAATGGTGGTAAAGCAGGTGGGGTCTGTAATAGGACAAAAGGAACACCTTGAATTTTAAACACTAGATAATTGGGGCTAATTAGAAAATGGGCGTTTTAAAAGGTATTTAGAAATCGGCTTGTGTAGTGAACAAAGTTAAAGCATGTTTGAATCTGGGTAATCCTGTAAATTATGTCTCATTTGACACTGGTCTATTGCTCTTTGGTTGCTATTCCATCTATTTTTGTTATTTAGAATACATATTATATTTGATGAGTGAGCTACTGTACCCAAAACAATTTCCTGTGTGGATCAATAAAGTTTGTCTAAGTCTAATGCGCCTTCCTTTCAAGATATATTTTCTTTACCAACATGACTTTCCCTGACTCATTTGCGCCGCGCACTTTTGTCCTTATTTCACTGTACCCCCACGGCCACAGTGCTGACGACGCACTAGCAACTTTAACATCATCTGCTCTCCCTACGACTGTAAAAGATCTGAAAATGTCACCGCGGGAGACTGGTTTATACTCCATAAAAGACCTTCCGGCAAATATCCTCCAAAAAAAAAAAAAAACATCTTATTACTGCAGCAATCTTCTCGAGCTTTATTAAAAATCTGCCCTAGCTAATTTGTGCTAATCTGACGCGGATTGGGCAGGTACACTCTGGGGAATTGACTCACCCGGGAGCTGTCGCGCAAATTGCTAATGTTAATAGCGAGGGTGTACGCACGATAAAGGGAGATTAAAATGAGATATTTGGACGTGGAATGATTTATCAGGAGTCGACAGGCAGAAGGGGAGACAACGGAGACTAAAAAAATAAAATGAAAGAAATGAAATGAAGATTGGAGAGGTTCCTGATCCGTAACTGCTTTATCAGGCCGAAGCAGATGATGAGAATTCAGACAGGAACAAATATGTGAAAGGGTAAGCTAAATATTAAAGGTTCTGTGCACCAATTTGCCTACGTGTTTGAGCTAAATGAGTCGTCCCCAGTGCAGAACAGCTCTTGAGGTCTAAATATGTCCGCTGTGTGCATCTGCATTGAATCAAAAGCGTTTTATTGTTCGGTAATCAGGAAATGCGTGTTAGCATGCTAGCTATAACTTTACATTGACAGGAAAACATATATTTATAATAATAATAACTTCTCTGGTCTCATCCTGGTGAATAATTAAGATGCCCAATATGCTGCAAACTATTTTGAATTAACTAATTTGGTTTTTCACATTTTTTTTCACAGTAAAAAAAAAATCAGCTTCTGCACTTTTAATGTCGTGAGGAGAGACGTTTTATGTAGATGAGGCAGAAGATGGAACGGTTTAATGAGGTTGGAGAGAAAGTGGGTAGATAATATCAAAAATAAAGTGAATATTGTTTTGAAGACATGAAATTTTAGTATCGTTTATTACAGAAATGTTAAAATTAAAAGTTGTAAAATTATGTTAAAGGTCCAATGGCATGAAATTTTCACTTTCTGAGGTTTTTGAACGTTAATGTGAGCTCCCCTACCCTGTTTTATCTGAGGAGCAGGGATCAGGGGACTTTGAGGAGCAGGGGTCGGGGTCACAGTCTGATGGTACGATTGGAGGGAGGGGATGTCTTTGTTGTCCTGCGGGTGACCTCACCTGCCGCTCTGGCCCCGGCTTTTCTTTGTTCATCTCATGTGTCGGTAAAACTGCACCCGAGGGACCTGACGACCAGCCCCCTCCTCCTTCGCCAAAACACGCCGTCACAACACACTGCAAAAACATCACTGCTGTTTCTTCTTCGACCACTTTGCTTTGACAACTAGCAAGCAAACGTGCACTTCGAGATTAACGGCCAATACGAAGCTTTCTATTTAGACGCAGACAGATACACGTACTAAAATACACAGGAAAAAATCGTGCTCTTTAAAAATGACTTGGAATTCCTGATATTATCTGGAATTTGAGCCGACATTTATTTACTTTGTACTAACAAGTTTTGTTTTTTACAGCTTGGACAGTGTTGGCCCAGATCCAAAGGTCAGTGGTTTGATTCCAGTGTGGACAAGCACATGTTGTTGAATCCCACTTCACCTCCCTCGTCATGTGCAATTTCAAGTGTATGTGAATTAAAGATAAAAGTTCTATATGAAGTCTATGTATTTTTATTTTTATACCCTTCAGTACACACAAAATACACAAAACGTCGAAAAAGAAAGACAAAAAGAGCCCAGAACGGAGTCCTGAAGTCACACGAATGCTAACAACAACTATCACGCTAACAGTGCACTTCCTGAATCCCGTGCAATAAAACACAAGTTATTTTGACGTCAAGAGAGAGGGAAAGAGAGAGAGAGAGAGAGAAAGAGAGAGAGAAAGTGATAGAGAGAAAGAGATAGACAGAAAGAGAGAGAGGAAACGAGAGAAAGAGAGAAGGTGATAGAAAGAGAGAGAAAAACAATAAAGACAGAGAGAGAGACAGAAAGAGAGAGAGAAAAGAGACAGAAAGAAATAGGGAGAGACAGAGAAAAAGCAAGAGAGAGAAAGAGAGACAGAAAGATAGAGCAAGAAAGAGATAGACAGAAAGAGAGAGACAGATAGAGAAAGAGATAAAGACAGAAAGAGAGAGCAAGAAAAAGCTAGACAGAAAGAGAGATACAGAAAGAGAAAGAGAAATAAAGACAGAAAGAGAGGGTCAGAAAGAGAGAAAAGAGAGAGACAGAAAGAGAGAGACAGAAAGAGATAACGACAGAAAGAGAGAGAGACAGAAAGAGATAACGACAGAAAGAGAGAGAGACAGAAAGAGAGAGACAGAAAGAGATAGACAAAAGAGAGAGACAGAAAGAGATAGGGAGAGAAAGGGAGAAAGCAACAGAGAGAAAGAGAGACAGAAAGAGAGAGCAAGAAAGAGATAGAAAGAGACAGAAAGAGAAAGAGAGAGAGAAAAGAGAGAGACAGAAAGAGATAGGGAGATAGCGACAGAAAGAGAGAGAGAAAAGAGAGAGAGAGACAGAAAGAGATAGCGACAGAAAGAGAGAGAAAACAATAGAGAGAAAGAGAGACAGAAAGAGAGCAAGAAAGAGGTAGACAGAAAGATAGAGACAGAAAGAGATAGGGAGAGAAAGAGAGAGACAGAGAGTGAGAGAAAGGCAGAGAGAGAGAGAGAGAAAAAGAAAGACAGAAAGAGATAGAGACAGAAGGAGGGAGAGACAGAAACAGCTGCTTATTCAGAAAGAATATGTGAAATCCAAGCCAGGGTCTCTCATATAAGGTCATTTTTACAGTGTATGGGACTGGATGACTTTATTATTTGACCCTCCCCCACCGTCCACCCCCGTCCACCCCCAGACTGCAGATTTAATGAAGAGGTCCGCCACAGTGGACAGTCCATTCTGTGTGGTCGTGAAGTGGAATGGAATTACTGACGGGGAATACATTAGATACAGTTTTATAGAGCACTGAAAATAAAACTAAAATCTAGTTAACGTGGTTTGGTCATCTGATGCCAAAGACAATTACACAACAATGCACAGTTCATGTTCTGTTTTTAGCTTTTAACCCTGAAAAAATGTTCTTTCTTTATCGATAATATTATTTACGTGAGAAATTGTGTGGGCAACATTTCCTTCCATTTCTTTTCCAATTTTCGACAGCTGGAGGCTAGCAGCTACTATTGTGAGCCTTATTTAAACTCCTTCAAGCTATGTATGTTTGCCAGCAGAGGCGCAAGTCTAATATTTATATATATATGCTTCCAATTACAATATTTTGATTCTTATAAACCATAAAAAGACGTTTTAAAAGTGGAATACATGAGTTTTCTTGTTAAACATGGGCATCAGAGTGAAGAATAATGACTTCTGTCGCCATAGCAATCATTCAAAACAAATTATTATATCTTTTTAATGGTGAAAATGCTTATTTAAACTAAACACTATTGTGAGGACTTTTCAGAAAACAGAATAATTTATTTTTTGAATACCTCTGAATGCATTTATAATATTTATAATATTGCTGTTTGAACACTTATTTGCATTCTGCGTACAAGTTATATGAGACTATTTATTATTTTCTATTCTTTCTTTTTCCTTTATATAATGCATGCACACTTGGACTGCACCTACACCATGTTCATATACAGTATATATGTAACATTCTCCGTGACTTCCATGCTCTTATCCCGTGTTCCCTGCCTGTTCACGTACACAACAGCCGCCTCTTCCCACTCCAAAGGGAAAGTGAGCTGTGTATTCCGCCTCCGCAGATCTTTTGTTACTTTAGAATTCATTAGCGTCAGGAGCGCCCCGGGATACGGTATGAGCGGGGAGTGACGTGCAGGCGCGTAGGTTTTGTGTTTGGATGTCTCTGAACACGGAGGATCACACGAAGGGGTTTCCTCGTGGATTCAGCCGATCGGGGATTACTCTAGAACTGAAGAAGAGAGTAAAATGTCTTTCAGCCCAATCATTTGAAAAGTAGATGTAGAAGTAGCATGAACCAAGCTTACAGTAGAATCTGAGGAAGATTTTAAGTGTTGTCCCAGTGGCAATGAAGGAGGAGTCAAATGCAATAAGTAAATAGAATAGAATAGAATGGAATATAATGCCTTTTATTGTCACTATTCATATGTACAATTTACATCATACAGTGAGATTTAAAGCATCTCACTTCAGTGCAGACATTTAAGTACGATATTTATAACACAGCAGGATATTTACAACACAGTATAGAAAAAAAATAGTGCAAAAAAGTTTCGCCGTTGGAAAAAGCAGTTTTAGTGAGTTGCTTAGAGTAGTGTTCTAAAGACATTGCATCATCAAAAAATACTCCTAGATTCCTCGAGTTGTTTTTAGTTGAATTTCTCAGCCCTTTCTGGAGCAACAGTAAGAGTCTCGGTTTTGTCTGGGTTCAACTGAAGGCTGTTATCATTTAGCCACTGTTTAACACGTGACAGACAGCGGAGTTAAGATGTCAGTTTATGCGTTTGAGGTCTTTAAGGAGCAGTAAAGTTGAACGTCGTCCACAGAAAGGAGGTACGTGACGTCACTGAACTGCAGTATAATGGAGCCCAGGGAAGAACATTTAAAAGAAACAGGAGCTGCCTTCATGATTTAGTAGATATATAAACCAAAAAACATACTTAAGAAAATTCTCCACAGAGATAGATACGTTTTGTGAAAAAATAAGAGTCAGGTATGTGTAGATGCAAGCCCATTCATAGTAAGGACACGTTTGCTTAAAACAATATTTATGTCAGTTTTTTGGCTAAAAAAACATACATAATGTAAAATTATAAATGTAAAATTTACTTTTGACAGGTTTTAACAATGTCTGGGTGTGTTTCTTTTTGATTTAATGAACTGTAGTGGGTTCATAGTAGAAAAGTTTCTTATATTAAGCTATTTTAGATCAATATTGTCAATATTGTGGTGTCACCTGCCCAGGGACTACAGATGGAAATGAGCATTTTTTGCTATAATCTGTCGTATTTACACCGCAATGTTGTAGATGTTCATTAATATGCACTGTCCCCATTAAATAAAAGAATAAATAAATAAAAAATATATACGTCAGCATTCATCTGTGGGAGCAGGATCTGACAACCCGACCAAAGTTGTTTATATCGAGAGCGGCAACCTTCAGATCAGTGGACAAATGTTCTACGAACCGAGATACTGTGGTCCCATTTTGACTTGTTGACAATGTCCAAATATAAAATAGTGATGATGCATGGGCGTCAGATATCTCTTAAAGACAATTTACCTGAGAGTCATAGTCATAGTCAGTCACTGTAAATAATATTCCCTATACTATTACTAATAATGAAGTAAGTCTGGCCCACCCAAGAGTACAATCCCACAAAGCATCATTAGTGACTAAACCTACCTTGACTACCACTGCCTGTCACATGATGTAATCCCTGACACCCCCATGTGCAAATCTCCACTGAAAAACATCTCCGCAGTCATTAGAGAAAGGGAGGGGCCAGAGCGCTGCACCAGATGAGACCGAGAGACTGCGAGAAGCCCGTGGGACCCCATACCCTTAAAATGTAGCGCTAACATACGGTAAACAGTACGGATCAGGCGGGGTCAGGGGTGGGGTATGGACCGAGAGGGAGCATGGGGGTTTAGCTGTGGGCAGAGGTGGGTAGAGCAGCCAAAATGTGTCAAGTAAGAGTAACTTCAAACTAATCTTACTCATGTAGAAGTGCTGTAAGTAGTGCTCCAAGAACTTAATCAAGTACAAGTAAAAAGTACTGCTTAAATGACACCATTTGAGCTTTATTACACCACATATTGTGTTTTACCTATTTGTATTATCAACAAGTTTACTGTACTTTTGCTACGGGTATATATGACGTTTTAGTCATGGTGTTTATTGTGTGAAGAATCCCTCAGTCGTCCAGGTAGAATCCATGGTAAAAGGAGAAAATCAATTTGTCAACTGGACAAGGTTTATTCGGTCGAATGAGCTGCGAAACGTTTGACCGAATAAACTTTGTCCAGTTGACAAATTGAATTTCTCCTTTTACCATGGTGTTTATTGTCTTGTTCATCAGATGTTTTATGTTCACTGTGGGCCTAGGGGGCGCTGCAATTTCAAATCCTGTGTGTGCAACCTGTACATATAGTTTTTGACAATACAGCTGACTTTGAACTTTTTGAATTTTGAAATATTTAGGAAAACTACTACACAAGCAAGAGTAAAGAGTCTGGATGTAATATCTGATTATTATTTTGAAAAGTACTCATTGGAAAGAAGAAAAAACATTTAATACTGCACAAAATCTGGTATTTTCAAAGGACAGATCATAGACTGTTTATATAATGGACATAGCTAACCCGCTGGCTACCACATTCCAACAGGAAGTGAGCATAGGAGTGCTTCCGGCTCCATCAACTCTGGCTTCAATTGACTTTACATTCTCTCTCTCTGTAACTGCTGCAGTGACCCTCGTCATTTTGGTCTTAAAATGTTCGTATTAAACCGCTCTACATGACCCTGGTGTTTTTATTTCACTATTTTGTCTGTAAATGGGCCTCGATGAGCTTCATTTGACTGAAGTCGAACGCTATGGGTAACGTCACACTCCCTTAGTCCATTTCTTTACACAGGCACAAAAGAGAAACCACAACTTTTACTCAACTAAGACTACTGTTACTTCAATAAAAACTATTATTCAAGTTGGAGTAAGAGTACGCTGCAAGGAAAACACCCTAAAAAGTTCTAAAATGTCTGCGTACTACAGAGTAAGGTTTTTTAGATTACATAATGTACAGGGAAAGGTTGATGTTAGGATCTTTGAAGGAGGTGAAGAGAGGCTATAAAGGAGGGAGAAAATAAGAAGAGATGTTTTAAACGTGCAGTGCGTAACTTTTCTGTTTGTCCTTACAGAGATGCTATTGCTTTGACTGAGGTAATACCACAGTGTGCTTTTACCTCATCTATCTTGCATTGTTTTCTCTGATTAAAAAAAAAAAAACAACCTTATCAATGTGCATTCTGACTAAGCGGGATCGCCTCTCCACAGATGAGAGCTGCTGAACGTTCCAGGCAAAGCAATAAAATCTAGGCCCGGGTGCCCAACCAGTCGACCGCGGTGGACCGGTCAGTATTATTTCTGCATCAAAGGGACAGATTAGCTGACAGCAGAGGCCCGGGACTAAACCGGGACTAAACCAGGTCTAAACCAGGTCTAAACCAGGTCTAAACCAGGTCTAAACCAGGTCTAAACCGGGACTAAACAAGGACTAAACCAGGACTAAACCAGGTCTAAACCAGGATTAAACCTGAACTAAACCAGGACTAAACCTGGTCTAAACCAGGTCTAAACCAAGACAAAATCAGGACTAAACCAGGACTAAACCAGGTCTAAACCGAGACAAAACCAGGTCTAAACCAGGTCTGAACCAGAACTAAACCAGGTCTAAACCAGGTCTGAACCAGGACTAAGGTGTGTGTGTGTGTGTGTGTGTGTGGTAGATCTCGGCACACCATCAACCTCAAAAGTAGATCCCGGTTAAAAAAAAGGTTGACCACCCCTGATCTAGATAATATTAGGTGTAATACGGTCTTCATCCGAAACAGTTTAATTGTGGAAACTTGCAGAAATCATCAGCAGATATTACAAAAACCTAGTCATTAACTGAGGCTTGACTGATGTACTACGATACAGGAAGAACCTCAGAAGAACTCTATAATCAAACGTTGATTATTTAAGATTGTACAGCACCGAGCAGAACCATTACCTGCTTCTCTAATTGCACTTTGCTAATGACGGCTACATGCTACTAAACATTCTTTTTCAGGAGATCATAGTAAGTCTTATCTTTAGGAAAGGGTAAAAGGTTAAAGGTTTTGGATACAGCTAATAAGTAATAAAATATAAAATAAAATCTATTGCTCAAAAATACATTTAAAAACACATATTCTGACTGTGAGTGGCGTCTCCTGTTTGTTTCTATGGAGATTGGGATGTTTAATGCCATACTTCGGAATACGGTAAAGCGATAACATCTCCATGGAGACAAGTAACTAGTGGGCCTTCTACCGGAAAAATCACATCGAAGAAGAAGAAGAAAAAGAGGAGAAGGAGGAGGAAGTGGAGGAGGAAGAAGAGGAAAAAGAAGAGGAGGAAAAAGAAGAAGAAGAGGAGGAGGAAGTGGAGGAGGAAGAAGAAGAGGAAGAAGAAAAGAAGAGGAAAAAGAAGAAGAAAAAAGAAGAAAAAGAAGAGGAAAAAGAAGAAGAAAAACAGGAAGAAGAGGAAGAAGAAGAAGAAGAAGAAGAAGAAGAAGAAGAGGAGGAAGAAGAGGAAAAGAAGAAGAGGAAAAAGAAGAAGAAGAAGAAGAAGAAGAGGGGGAAAAAGAAGAGGAAGAAGAAGAGGAAAAAGAAGAAGAGGAAAAGGTGGGAAAGAAGAAAAAGAAGAGGAAAAAGAAGAGGAAGAAGAAGAGGAAGAAGAAGAGGAGGAGGAGAAAAAGGAGAAGAGGAAAAGAAGAAGAAGAAGAGGAAAAAGAAGAAGAAGTATTTAACAGAACAGACTGAGGAGCTGTAAAGTTTTTCCTTTGTTTTGGGAAGTAAACAAGACCAACGTGAGGGAGAAAATCGGCTAAAACAGAAATTGTTCATAAATGTGAAGCAGCGACAGGCGGCCCCAAACATTTTCCTGACTTTTCATTGGTTTAGCACAGTAGCTCACGCTCGAATACTCACCGTTTTCAACACACGTGAGGAAATATGCAGATTCTTGTGGATTTTATAGAGGTATGTCATTATTTGGCGATGAATGCTGATGAATGCCACTTAAACTTTGCCACAGTAAAATGTATTTGTCAAGAGCAAATCTGAACCCCCATGACGATCGCTGAACTTTCAGATAACGACAGCGTATTATCTCACATACTTTTCCAATTTGCTAAAATGACTTCTCCAACAGCTAAGAGCATGAAATTTGACTCACATTAGGATTACGTGGATTAGGAGTATTTTGTACTCAAGACTGCAAAAGAACTATTTAGGATGAACGTTAATGGGCCAATATTATGTTATTTTCTAATCTGTTATAATGTTTCCTCATTACAAACACACCTGGAATTGTGTTTAAGTTTTTTTTATACACATTTAACACACAACCCCTGCATATTTAGGCTGAGTTCTTCTCTCAAACAGAAAACATCCTGTTCCAACTTGAAACTTCACACACCTTCACTATAATCATTTGGATAATTTCAGCCCTGGAATTGTCAATTTTTCCTAAAGAAATGCTCCAAAATCAACTTGAAAACTATTGATTTATGACTTGACAAGGAAGAGACGTAAACAGACTAATAATAAAGGATTACTCATAAATGTGTGAATGAAACAAAACAACTCCAGGTATGTTTTTGAGGAGGTAACATCGTAATATGGGACCTCTATTAACGCAACTAAATTAAAAAAGCCACATTTTAGTTCCATACACAACCACCAACCCAGATTTTGTCTCTGGGTCAAAAGTGCACCTCTAACCCATATCCGTAATAGCACATACATGTAAAACTGTGGCTAACATGCAGATTAAAACAGATTAAAACATCTTAATCCTGCGCCTGATCCTATCTCATGTACTCCTGATACCGCCGTACATGGATACAGCGAGCGGGCTAGCGTGTAGGCTAACACGTGGCGCAAATCCCCTCCACATACGTATGAAAGGGGGTCTATAGGTGAGCCGGAGGGCCTGGATGACCTCTGCACACCGCTCCTCGCTGCTGTACATACTGTATACGCACACATGGATTATTGGAAAGCACTGACCCACATTCCACTGTTAGCATATTGACCGTGCAGTAGAGAGAATATGTAACCCAGATATGAAAATGCATATGAGGGGATATTAATATGCCGTGTAATTTATGTAATATCCTCCTGAGACCGGCCCATCCATTTGTGTTAACTGGTCTATCTTTTAAGTGTTTTGAGACTGTAGTTTGTGGCTGCACTATGATTAAAAAAACAAAAATAAAATAAATAAAATAAAATAAATAAATAAATAAATAAAGCATTAAAAAAATAAAAAAATAAATAAATACGTAAATAAATACTAGGGATCAGAGTCCTGCACGGATCAAATTTTCGCAAACCGCACCCACCCGAACCCGTCATACTTCATTCCGAACCCGTCATACTTCATTCCGAACCCGAACCGTTTCCCAACAGAATTTAAATTTTGGTTCCGCACTCGAGTTGAACCGCTATAAATAGACCCGCGACCCGCGACCCGCGACCCGAACCGTACCCGCATGAAAATAAATAGGAGAGCCAAAATGAAATACAGAAATTTATTGTGACTAACTTCTTTTTCAGCTCTTCCGTAGACATTTTCAAATGCACTGCAGGACATCGCGTGACTTGAAAACAGTGCGCGCGTACAGACAAAAAAATAATAAAAAATCAGATTTTACTTTTTATCTTGGAAATGGTGTTTGCATTTCACTACAACATAGGCCTTTATATTTGTATAATATTTATTTTTTGTAGGCGCATTTTGTAAACCGCAGATAGACCCGCGCTCTGGTTCTTTCGACCCGAGCCGGGATCTGACATAGCGCAACATTTTTCACCCGTTTTATAAAAGTTAACGGTTCACCCGCGTTTCACCCACAGGTACCCGAACCTGTGCAGGTCTCTTCTAGGGATGCAGGATATTTGACCGATATTTGTCAGTACTATAAATACCTTGCTTTGAAAAACAAAAGTTCTGTTACACTTCAGGCAGAGCACTGGGAGATGTCCTGAATAAGGTCGAGCTGTACAGGGATCTTGGTTATAAAACGTTGTGTTTATCTTGTATCTGTCCATGTTTAAAGATCCCATGACATGGTACTTCTTGATGCTTTTATATGGCACCTTAATGGTTCCTTAATACTGTAAATGAATCCTTCTTCAAAATCAAACCTCAGTGCATGAGATATGACTCTGACTGTCTTCATGAGGCTAAATATGTCTCTGAAACGCTTTATTCTGGGCGTTATTGCTTGAATGCAAATGAGGAGGACAGAGACAGGCCAGTACAGCGGGTGGGTTGTGGCCAAATACGCCGCTGTTTCCTGGATTAGCAGTGTGATGTGCGCTGGCCCTACTTCAGTGTTTTAAGAGCGGAGGGAGATCTGAGACGCTTTCCATAAAATAAAAAAAAAAACACTAAACACTAAACGCTAAACAGGGTAGGGGAGCTCACATTAATGTTCAAAAACCTCAGAAACTGTAAATTTCAGGCCATGGGACCTTTAAGTTTATTGTAATTTGACAAAATGTGTTGCAGTTCCTTTTCTTGGGAATACACAAAATGGCCCCCAAACCTGAAGTATATGTGGTGATACGGAAGCCATGTGAAATGCAGATTAAGAGTGACATGGTGATTTATCATCCTTGTGTTTTTTGTTTTGTTTTTTATCTAAACTTTCTAACAGGGGTTTTGTTAATAAAATAAGTTAAGCTTTATGGAGTTAAAACATTATTTTGAAAATAAAAGAAGACATTCAAAAATTCATTTTGCATGATTTTCAGTCTGTATAAAATGTTATCTCAAAATAAAAAATAAATAAATAAACCCAACGATATCGGTTAATATCGGTTATCGGCCATAATAGCACAATCAATATCGGTATCGGCTAAATTTTTCACATCGGTGCATCCCTAATAAATACTCAAATAAATAAATAAATAAGAAATTAAAAGGGAGTCTAAAAACTTTTTGCGGCAACTGTAGAAGCTTGTCAGAGATGTTGGTCGTCAAAAAAAAAAAAAAAAAAGTTTTTGTTAGTGTTTGTTTTGTTTGTTAACTTCACGTGGATTTAACACCAAAATGTCCCCGGCGTCCATTATAGACGACATTATGAATAAAAATAAAATTAACAAAATGTAAATGCTAAGGTGTTCATTTACCTCCAAATAGCAAATTAAAATAATAATAATGATTTAGATACACTTTTTTTCTAAGGCTAAGGGAGTGGCTCCAATCAAAAGTCAAAAGAAGTTCACTGAGGCTAGCAGTTATAGCGGTGAATATGGAAGACGATTTGTTCCATTAAATTTAGCATTTTAAATGACGCTGAATTTCTCACTTTAATTCATATAAAAAATACCAGTGTACGTGTAAATGGGGCCTAAACCTCAAATACAGCTGCTAATTCTAGAGGAGGTTTCACATGTGGCATGATGTGATGAGATTAATTTAACTTCATCTGAGATTTCTTTCAGATTTTTACGTTTATAAGAAAATCCTCTGTAAAACCAACGCGTAAACCAACTTCTGCCGTCTTTTCTACGCGCTCTTAGTTTACCTCTTCACCTCGCCGTCACCCAGACCCCCCTCGCTCCTTCGACACGACTCCCCACAGCAGCTCCGGCTCGGCGAACTCCGCTAACCTGCTAACTGCTTTGTACGGCTCAGCACTTTGATCCGCCTCTGCTCGTCTTCGCCACGCGGGAATATAACGGGATTAGCATCGCCTCTGGAAATAAACGTACACTTACAAATCTGGGCATTTGTTTTCTTGTATATTCTGCGTAAGCGCGTGTTCGATGTGCAGCGAAATGAGGCTAAAAATAAAGAAGGTATACGGGTTATTTATGAAGAGGTTGGGTGGTGGAAAAGATGGTTTCAGATGTTTATTTTTACATGAAGGAGGAGTGAAAACTTTGATGTAGTTTTTAGGAGGAATATAATATTGCACGTTTTGCCAACATTTTTATTAAGTTTGGATCTGGAATTGTGGGTAAATATGAACTGCAAGATTAGAACTGGTTATCTTCTGGTGAGAGGACAAATAAAAATGGCTCTGTTGCTTCTCCAGATATTGCTTTTTTTCCTTCCATTCTTTCTCTCTTCTACTCCCTCTCTTCCTTTACTAGCCCTCTTTCCTCTTCTCTCCATCCCTCTCTCTTTCTTTTCTCTCTCCCTCTCACTATCTCTCCCTCCTCATCTCTTTCTCCTAAGCTTTTTCTCGTTATCCACCTCTTTATCTCCCTCCCTCTCTTTCTTATCCCTATCTTTCTCTCTCTCCCTCTTTCACCCCCTCTCTCTTCCTCTCTATCTCTCTCCCTCCCTCCCAATCTTCATCTCCCTCTCTTTCTCTCTTTCCTTCCCTGTCTCTTTCTCCATCTCGCTCTCTCTCCCTCTCTCATTCAACCCCCCTTCCTCTCTCATTCTCTCTCTCTCTCTCTCTCTCTTTCTCCCCCTCCCTCCCTTGTAACTTGAGATATTTACACAGAAAGATGGTACACAAAAGTTTTTTTTTTTTTTTTTTTTTTTTTTTATTAATGTAAATAACAGCGCCTATGACAGTAAAACAACTGTAGAATGGCCACCCTGTAGCCTCTGGAAGCCTTAAAATAAAGTTTCAAGTTTAACTTAAACTCAATCTCATTGAACTGTTGATACCTGTAGGAGATTTTAAGTGGCTAAAACAATACTTGATTAATTCATGAACTCTCCTCACTTATTTGATAAAGTCTTGATAAAGAATTAATCCATACATAAGCCGCACCTGACTATAAGCCGCAGGGTCTGAAGTGTGAGAAAAAAGTAGCGGCTTATAGTCCGAAAAGTATGGTATTAGTCCAGCTGAGCCAGGGTGAACTAACAGAAACGACGCTACCAATCAGCACCACCAACACCAAGTATTTGGGAAAAATGTTACTCAAGAAAATGAAAGTAACTGTCAGCACATAACATATGATTTAGAATTTTTAGCTAATGTCATTTAAAGGAATGATCATTAAATAAAGCACACATTTTATTCAAACAAACACAAAAAGTCTACTCTATATCTAAATCATTACATATTGTCAACAGCTTTTGTCATTTGTAGACTTACTAACCAAAACTTTTGCTACTTCAATGAAACTATTACTCAAGCAAGAGTAAGCTGGTATTGCTGGTATCTTACTTGATATTGTATTTTTATATTTGACTACTACTTTTTTATTTAAATCTGATCTGTGCATATATATTTATTATCATTATTTTTATGTATATAATTATGTCTCATCTGACACTGGTCTATTGCTCTTTGGTTGCTATTCATCTATCATCTATTTTTTTTCTCATTTCCATCTACTTCTTTTCCTTTCTTTCCTTTTTACCCTCTGTTATATATTATATATTATATTTGATGAGTGAGCTACCGTACCCAAAACAATTTCCCTTGTGGATCAATAAATTATGTTAAAAGGCGTCGTCGAAATATTGCATACAAATTGTGATATTAATTTAGGACGGGTAAGAGTACAATGATTTCAGTGGGAAATATGGAACAAGCTTTGTTAGAGTTTGCATTTTTTTTTTCCAAGAGGTTCTCTTCTGAAAGATGTGCTTGCTTATTTCTTTTTATTGGTAGTTGAGCCAGTTTTCCCTATTGATAACATTATATACTTAAATATCCATTTATCACTTGTATTAGTTACTAGACCCAAGAACTAAAAAAACGCATTTCGCATTGCGTAGCTCCTCCGCAGTCCAAACTCTCTGGGCGTGATTTACAGAGACGCTGAGTAGAGACAGACGGGGGTGGAACTGCATTTGCATTTCTTTTTTCGAGCTGACGTCAATACGTTTTCTTATTCGAAATCGCCCGTTTGAGCTCTGATTTTTTCTAACGCAGAAAAGGATCGCAAATGCTCAGTTTAGACATTTCGCAACTTTTAACCATGGGGGGGGCCCTAAACAGGGTAGGGGAGCTCACATTAACGTTCAAAAACCTCAGAAAGTGCAAATTTCATGCCATAGGACCTTTAATAAGTTAAATGCCATCTTCTAAGCAAAGCAATAACATGTCTATGGAAACGAGCAGGTAGCGAACCCTTTATATTTCGTCATATTCATAAACCCAGCGTGTACGGAACATCAAGGCGGCATAGCTGAAGTTTAATACTCTGTATGTTCCCGCTGGGCCCTCTAGAGGCAGATCAGAGTTACTACCTGCCGCCCGCCCCCCCGCAGCTAAAAAGATGACAGTGAATTTGAGAGCCAGAGAACACTAACCACGGGGGCTAGTGCTAACACCTGGCAAGCACCCTCTACGGGCACAATAAGGAGATTTGATTGGCTCCTATAAAAAACATGTGTCAGAGTACAGCCACTCGTATAAAACAAAAAGCAATCTGAGCTCGAAGGGAACGATTAAAAGAAATCAAAGGAAATCTGTTGAGAAAACACACTGTACTAAAGGTCGGCCCGTTTCGAATATTTTTAGTTTTGCTCTCTTGCACTGTGGCCTATACATCTGCAAGTACTGAATAACTACTACTACTACTACAACTATTATTAATAGACTCTACTAGTACAACTACTACTACTACTACTACTAATAGACCCTACTATTACTACTACTTAAGATGTGTGAAGAATCCCTCAGTCGTCCAGGTAGAATCCATGATAAAAGGAGAAATTAAATTTGTCAACAGGACAAAGTTTATTTGGTCGAAAACGTTTAGCAACTTATCCGAGTTGCTTTGTCAGTTCTGGTTAGAGTGCTTATGAACACTGCTTATATCTAGCTGCAGGGAGGAGCTAACTACACTGAAATTATTCTGAAACTATCCCACCTGAGTTTCTGTCTTTTGTTTTTCCGGTTTCTCTGGTGTCTAGTTTAGCATACCCATTCATACCCTAATGGGTGTTTTCACACCTCTGGACCTGACCTGGCTGCCCTGTTGTTTCCTTTGTTTGTTTTGATTTCGGTTTGAGAATGGAATTATATATGGGAGACAAATTATGTCTGACTCCCCCATTCCTGTTTAAAGAAGGATTCTCTTTTTTGACAAAAATAGCCTCTTTAACTCCCCTCTCAAACCAGTTCTTTTCTCTGGCTAAGATCTGTACCTCACTGTCCTCAAAGGAGTGGCCCGTGGCTTCTAGGTGAAGATGTACGGCAGATGAAGGTCCACTCTGGCTCTCCCGTCTGTGTTGGTACATCCTCTTGTGAAGTGGCTGTTTTGTTTCTCCAGTGTAGCGCTCACTGCAGTCTTCACTACACTGAATGGAGTTGACCACATTGCTTTGTTTATGGCTCGGTGTTTTGTCCTTTGGGTGGACTAGTTTTTGTCTTAAAGTGTTTGCATAATTCCATTCTCAAACCACAGTTGGTGTTACTATGAGGCCAAAACTTTGCTCTGGCCTCTGGAAGTTGTGGAAATCACTTAAGAACCCATCACGGTGAATAATTAGACTTCTCGGAATGCATAAGGGAGGTGAGGAAACACTTTGGACTACTGACAAATACTTCACAAATACTCTGAATGTGTTGCCATAGTTACATACATATTACATCAGTCCTATCTTAAAACAAAATTATAGATCCTATCTTGCACAAAAATTGATTCTTGTGAGCTTTTGGTCATGTTAGACTGTTGTTACATCATCAAAAACATACCTGGAGTTGTGTTTTGTTTCATTCACACACGTTTGAGTAATCCTTTGTCATTATTCGACATCTCTAAAGTTCAAAATGCTCTGTTCCACCTTGTGATGTCATGCAGCTGTAGTTTTGTAGTTTTCACAATAATAGCTGCTTTTTTTTACCTTTAGTTCAGTAGAAATTGGCAATTCCAAAGCTAAACTCATCCAAATTTTAGTGATGATGTATGGAGTTTAAAAAACACAGTGAAGCACTTCCTGTATTACCTCATGACGTCAAAAGGCGATAAGAACTCAGCCTAAATATGCAGGATTTGTGTGTTAAACAAAACAACTCCAGGTATGTTTGTGATGAGAAAACATTACAACACAGATCAGAAAATAGCGTCATATGGGCCGATTGCAGCCATATGTTTTGTAAAGTACTGTTCACTTTTGGAATTGAATATCGACTTGGCTGTCTTTTGTCTTCCATCCTCTCCTCTCGCTCTAATGCCACACTTGACGGACAGATGGATGGAGAGACTCGTGTGATGGCGTGCACTGAATAGTTTGACTAAAATGGCAGAGGCGTCGACACCACAGACAATGAGACAAAAGCTGAGCCGGTCGGGGGTCAAACGTCTGCGAAATCCCAAAAGAGCAAAGTTACAATCTCACAGAAAAGGGCTTCAGACACAGACAGACTGGATCATTATTAGAGAAGAAGAAGTCATTCTGGGGTTTAGTCCGGGCTTTAAAGAGGTTGGAGGATATCGGTCGGCTTTTTTGTCAGCGGAGGTGGTTAGTGCACAGTTTGTTACATTTATTTGAGTAACTTTGTCAAGAAATTGTACTTGTCTAGCAGCATTCTTTTAGACTTGGACTTAGACAAACTATATATATTTTTAACGCAAATTATAAAGCCAATATTTAAATTCAAATTCTTCATCCACAAATCTACAAACATTTTTTCTTACACACTTTTTGACATTCTCTATTTCAATTATGCCAATTTTCCATTTCAATAATATATTTTTTGTTTTAGCAACTGAGTAGGAAAAACACAAATTGTACAAAAAGAAAAAAGAAAAAAAATTCCACACCTCCACATCTGCAAACTTTTTTTTAATGTTTTGACATTCTCTTGCGCATATTATTTGTATGCAAATAATATTTCAATATGCCAACACATTTTTTAAAAGTTTGTATTTTTAAAATTGAGAAGAAAAAAAAAACACAAATTGTAAACCAAATACCACAAAAAATTCTCAACATCTCCACATCTACATTTTTTGACATTATTATTTGTATGCAATATTTAAACTATGCAAACTTTGCCTTTTAATAATATATATGTTTTAAAAATTGAGTAAAAGAAAAAGAAAAGAAAAATTCTAAACCCAAAACTAAAACTGAAAAAAATCCTCAACATCTCCACAATGCCTTTTAACAATATATTGTATATGTTTTTGAGTAGGAAAAACACAAATTGTTAAAAAAAAAAAAAAAAATAAAGAAGAAAAAATTCCACAACACCTCCACATCTGCAAACTTTTTTTTTGAAATGTTTTGACGTTCTCTAAACGCATATTATTTGTATGCAAATAATATTTCAATATATTAATATTTCAATATGCCAAAAAATGTTAATATGCCAACAAATATTTCAACTATGTCCATAATGCATTTTAATAATAATAATAATAATAATAATAATAATAATAATAATAATAATAATAATAATAATAATAATAATAATAATAATAATATGTGTTTTTATTTTTAAAATTGAGAAAAAAAACACAAATTGTAAACCCAATAACAAAAAAAATCCTACGTTTTTTGACATTCTCTTATTATTTGTATGCAATATTTAAACTATGCAAACTTTGCCTTTTAATAATATGTGTGTTTTAAAAATTGAGTAAAAAACCCAAAACTAAAACCAAAAAAATTCCTCAACATCCCCACAATGCCTTTTAACAATAAACTGTTTGTTTTAACAATTGAGTAGGAAAAACACAAATTGTGAAAAAAAAAACAAAAAAAATCCACAACACCTCCACATCTGCAAACATTTTACATACTGTATATGTTTTATTTTAACAATTGAGTAGAAAAAACACAAATTGTACACCTAAGACTAAAGAAAATCGACATCTACAAAAAAAAACTAAACATTTTTTTGACGTTGTCTGGCGCATATTACTCCATCTCAAAGTGAGAGCGTGCGATGCCCCCCCGCTGAGCTCAGTCTGTCCAGAAACCAATTACGCACTAAGCTAGCCTCCCCAGCCAGCACCTACCTGCCCGTCATAACAGAAAGGCGGTCAAAGCCTCCCACCCTGACAGCGTGTTATGGAGATGAGGAGGAGACCGGCAGACAAAAGGAGCTAGGAAACGAGGTAAGGAGGTAGGAGTTAGGGGGCGAGAGAGTCTGGAAGCTCCCAAAAGGCTGCGAAAAGGAATCGACAAACAGGGATTACAGGAGGAGGTAAACTCGTGATTGACAGGAGGAGAGGGCGAGAGAACGACTGCGAAGGCTTTGGGGAAAAAACTACAAAAACACTGCATTCGTTTGTAGAGCAGACAGGGATGAATTGTCTGAGATGATACGGATTAAAAGCTTTTGAAAAATTAACTTGTTTGTATAAATAAATTTGAAGTAGATTTTTTTTTTTTTTAATCAACACAACAGCCCAGCCCTTTTTTCTTTTCGTGAAACATTCTGGTGGGAGGTGGAGTAGCTTGGCTGGAAGAAATCCGAAGGTTGCCAGTTTGTTATTCCTGCTTCCAGAGTAGCATACTGTTTGTTGTGTCCTTGGGCAAGACACATCGCCGACCTTGCCAGTTGGGATGCGTTAGCATGAGTGGGTGTTTGGCGGTGATCCGAATGCAGTGTTGGGAAATATGACACAAAAACGTATCAAGTTTAATCCAATTTTTTTCCTCATTTCACAATTTTGCATTAAATTCTAATTTGTCTTGCGAAGAAACAGATTTTTAAAAATGGCGTTTGATATTATTTTTCTGAACATGACAGATTTTTTAACGAATGCTATTTAGAACAAAGAAATAAAGACATCACAGTTAAAAATCCAAGATGATCACTAACAGAGATGACTTGACCTTGATTAAAAACTGATTAATTGCACACAAAGATAAAATAAAATAAATAAATAAATAAAGCAACTCTGAAAAATGTAATAATTAGGGATGTCAGTTTAATGCATTAATTAATTACACTGCAAATTAACACGTTATAAAAATTAACGCAATTAATTATGAGTGGCAATTCAATGTGCGCAAGCGAATCGCTGCCAGGGCCTTTGAACGGCAAGTTTATTTATAAAAAGAACGCCGTGATTTGGAGCTTTTGTCAAAAAGAATTTTCCGATCACTGAAGCTGCTCCAGCCTGACGGATCATTTCAACGACAAACACGTCCGGACAAGTTCCATCGTTACCGGTGATAGAGCGAGCGTCAGCGCACTTCAACAAATCACCAAACCAACAAACCACCAAACCAACAAACCACCAAACCGCCAAACCACCAAACCGCCAAACCAACAAACCACCAAACCGCCAAACCAACAAACCACCAAACCGTCAAACCAACAAACCACCAAACTGCCAAACCGCCAAACCGCCAAACTAACAAAACAACAAACCAATAAGCCACCAAACCAAAAAAAAACACCAAACCACCAAACCAACAAACCACCAAACCAACAAACCACCAAACCAACAAACCACGCTCACAGAATTTGGGAAACGAATGACTGCAGAAAAACTCAATCGCAAAGTGGGTTCGTTCACTCGCTCACAATCACTCTCTCTCTCACACACTCTTAAAATGTGATTAATTAGATTAATTAATTACAAATCCTGTAATTAATTCGATTAATTTTTTAATCGCCTGACAGCACTAGTAATAATGTTTTATTATGGTCACATATTTATACAGCGCTTTTCCACCTTTAAGCGCTTTACAACAAGGAACCACTCACCTTGCCCAAGTGTCTTGTGTGTGTCTTGCCCAAGGACATAATGGCAGCATTCATCTGTGGGAGCTGTCGTACCACTCGACCAATTATGTTTTTTATGTCATGTTTTTATGCCAACCTCTGGATCAGTGGACAAACGCTCTACCACTGGAGCTGCTGCCTCCCCATTTATACATGAGGAGGCTTGGTTTCAACAGCCTGGCCAACAAAGATTAGATGCTTTTGTGATACACTATAAAGATGTGTCGTCTTAACTCCGGTCTCCATTCTCCCAGAGTTCAGATGAGCGTGACTGTCAGGTGAATTAGCCAATGAGAGAAATGCATGAACACATGGGAATCACATCCAGTGTTTTTGTAACAAAGAATAAATCAGTATTACAATGGTTATCAGTAAAAGCTATATTTGATTTGAATAAGTCTAGGCGGGTCATGTTGAAATTTTGAATCAAAATCTTACACAGATTTTCTGTAATGGTTCTATATCCTCCTGGGTCCCGAAGAAAAAAAGTCTATCTAAATTATTATTATTATTATTTTCTATTTGGAGGTAAATGAACACCTTAGCATTTTATTTTTATTTATAATGTCATAACATGTCCTCTGTAATGGACTGTAATTGTGTTCAATCCATGTGAAGTTAACAACCTAACAAAACATTTTATGTATTTTTATCTATTATCTATTATTTTATTTAATTATATTTTTGTCTTATTTATTTACTTATTTATGTATTTTTATGTATTATGTTTTTTATTTATATGTTTATGTCTTATTTATTAATGTATTTATTTACTTATTCATGTATTGTATGTATGTATGTATTATTATTATTATTATTATTATTATTATTATTATTTATTTTTATTTTTATTTTTTATTTTTTTCATAGCGCAGCCACAAACTAGAGTATCTCAAAACACTTAAACGATAAACTGGTTAACTCAATGTCCACTATAAAGTGCACAAATGAATGCGTCGGGTCTCAGGAGGCTATTACGCAAAACTGTGTAGTCAAATATAAAACTTGTGAGCTTTAAGCCATGTTAGAATGTTGTTACGTCTTCAAAAACAGACCTGGAGTTGTGTTTTGTTGTGTTTTTGTCATTCACACAAGGTTGAGCAATCTTTTATTATTTGTCTGTCTAAATCTCCAAAGCTCAAAATGCTCTGTTCGACCTTGTGATGTTATGAAGCCGTAGTTTTCAATTTAACAGCTCCCTTTTACCGTTAGTTCAGTAGAGATTGACAATTTCAGGGCTGAAAAGATCCAGATAATTGTAGTGAAGGTGTATGGCATTTAAAAACACAGTGGATGCCATCACAAGTTAGATCAGAGTGTTTCAGAGAACTCAGCCTAAATATGCAGGGTTTGTGTGTTAAAATCTGTGAATGAAACAAAACACAACGCCAGGTCTGTTTGTGACGAGGAAACAACATTATAACAGATCAGAAATCAGTGTAACATGGGCCCTTTAAGCGTCTGGTATGCATGACTCGTCACCACACGACTGGTACTTGACAGGTTTGTCCACTGAGCCCATTAAACTTCTAATTTCTTTTTACAGACCAAGTTGACCAGCGGGAGCGTAATGGACTATATTATCCTCCACACCAGGACATGCTCCAAGAAATAACCCCCATCCAAGCTCGTAAAACCTGCAGAAGAGCCTTACCCGTCTCATTCACATATTCACGGGGCAATAAACAGCTATGGGGCCAAATGAATGACATTAAACTCCATTAAACGGACCTATATTACGCTATTTTCTGATCTGTTATAATGTTCTTTCCTCATCACAAACATACCTGGAGTTGTGTTTTGTTTCATCCGCACATTTAAAGCACAAACCATGAAAATTTAGGCTCAAACTGAAAACACTTAGCCTTGATGTCATGTGGTAATACAGGAAATACATCACTGAGTTTTGAAGCTCCATATACCTTCACTAGATCATTTGGATAATTCCAGCCTTGGAATTGACAATTTCTACTGAACTTAACATGAGAAAATTACAAGGTGGAACAGAGCATTTTGAGTTAATAATATAGGATTACTCAAACGTGTGAATGAAACAAAACACAACTCCAGGAAAGGTAACATTTTAAAGGTGCGCTATGTAACTTCTACTATGGATAATCTGCTACTTATGTTCCATAGTAGAGCATTAAACATATCCCTCTTGCACTCTTGTTTAATTACAGGAGTTTTATCTATAAAGCTATATAAAAAAATATACCCTGAAAATCATGTATTCTTACCATGTGCAGGCTTGCTTATCCATAAATCTGATCATTAACTTGTCTCCAATGTGATTACCAAGTTTGTTTCCACTCACTGGGTGCACATGGTAAGATCGGATTGGATTTCTCCAAATCCGATCCCGTTACTCTGCGGGTGGTCTGTCTTTAGATCCAAGTGCACATGAAACTCGTGTAATCGGATAATGGTCAGCGACCTGGCCGGTTCCGCTACGCTATGTGGCGCTGTAGTCCAACTACTTCCGGGTGATGGCTACTCAATAAAAACACAACAATCTATGTGGCGGTATTCAAAGATGGCGCTCGAGGAGTTTGACGGAGCAGCACTGGTGTACGTGTTGTGCATTCTTTCTTCGCAGCCATGATTTCGTCTGACTTTTCCGGCAACAATTGCTACTTATGACGGCGTCGGCGCCTCCTGCCACTTCCGGGTGAAATCCCTAGCGAAAATTCCCGCACATGCACAGTACACGATCCGATCCGATATCGTGCACAAGGCGGCACCAAGCTGATTACTATCGGCCTAAGACAGGGGTTCCAATCGGATTCGGGAAACCAATCCCTATACGATCCTTAGCCTGTGTACATGAATTCGATACGATCCCAATCCGTTTGCAATTGGATTACACTTGTCCATGCGCACGCAGTGACTGTGGAATAATCAAGGCGAAACAGCTCCATGGAGACAAGCAGGTGACGGACCCTAACTTTTTGACTGGGGGTCTGCCACCTATTTGTTTCTATGGATAATTATGTCTAAAATTGACCTTCACATTTATTAAATTACAGGTGGTTTTATAACAGAAAAATACTTAAAAAAGAGGCATTCTGACTGTGAGCGGGGTTACCTCTCCACAAATCTGACCTGTAACTTGGTCTGGTTTGGTCTCCATGAAGACAGAAAGGTTTAATGCCATACTGTGAAACATTCCAGGCAAACCAATAACATGGAGAAAAGCATTCGACGGACCCTTCACCAGAAGAGTTATCTTATGCACCTTTAACATGGCTTAAAGTTCATCAAAACTGTCAATTTTGTGTAATATAGCACCTTTAAGTCCCTCATAACATCATGGGCTGGTATTGGCAGGACTTTGCAGCTCTAAATCTGTGTTTAAGACATTCTGTTAAACCACCCTTCTGCGCTGACACATTTCCAGACAGATTTTCCATCATACGCTTCAGCATGTCCGTTATCGTCTGGATTTTTCACACCTCCTCCTCGTAGATATCTGCAACCTGTTCGCATGTGAGGAAAAATAAATAAAAATAGGGATGTAGCAAGGTTTGGTAAGCAGCATTTTCGAGGGCACAGATGGCGAACGTTGGCGGGTTTGTGTGATGATTATAGTGATAGTAATGGTTCAAATCAAATGTTCTGGATCAAAACAACACTACAGATGTCTACAAAATAGTGCGCTTGGCGATTTCAAGGGTAAATTGCTCTAAAACTGGATACTGGAGTTTTGTTCAGTAGAATTTATTCTACTGAACCAGGCGCCGCCATTTGGAATGCTTCAAAGCTGGGAATGAACTGCCAACCTTTAACGCTCATGAAATAACTACATGACTGCATTTGGGCGAAAGTAGCTCAGTTGGGGACATTAGCTCAGTTGGTAGGGCGTTTTCCATTGATCTGAAGGTTGGCGATTTGAATCCGGCTCTTGACATCACGTGATCAGATCCACTAACTCACAAGCTGGCGGGGCGATTCTAGCTCCCACAGATGAATGATGTTGTTGTGTCCTTGGGCAAGAGATAAAGGATTACTCAAACATTAAAGATGTTCATTCTTAAAAATATAACTTGGAAAAACTTGCATACTGTTAAAGGGATAGTACGGTGTTTTTGATGTTAATCTGTATGGGTTTCCTTCTAAAAGTGCGCGCATATTAGCTGTATTAGCCTGTCCACTTGTAAACTTCCCCTTACGGCGGACCGCATCTGCCGTACACTTCCGCTAAAGGTTAACAGGCTAATACTGCTAAAATGCGCGCAGTGATACGAATCGAGAGACACAATACGCGACCGCAATCTATGCTGCTGGATGTTTCGTGGACAACTGTTTGGGACGCAAATATATCACCTTTTGGACAAATGTTTTGTTTTGAGAAGAAAAACAAGCTTTATTTCATGTTCCAGGGAAGTTACCGGACCTACTTACGTGGGCTCCAGAAAGCGAGCCGAACCGGGATCAGCTGAGACTGTCAGAGGTAAGCCGGTGTCAACACACGTAACTTTTAGAAGGAAACCCATACAGATTAACATAAAAAAAACGTACTATCCCTTTAAATTCTATGTTCTGGAACATTCGAGACAAAGCAATAACATCTCCATGGAGACACTCAATTGGCAGGCACTCCATTAGAAAAGTTACACAGTCCACCTTTGAAAAACAGGTGCGACTGTGAACTTTAAAAGAGCTCCACTATAGAGGCGATAGATTCAAGCGCTCCTCATTGTATTGTTTGTGCTGAAATAGCTAAAGCAAATACATTCAAGCTTTTTTGTAGATTGTCTGTCTCCCTAGCAACCATGTGTCATCTACATAGTAATAATAACAATGTGCAATATTATTTAAAGTCACTTTACCTGCTACTTATTTATTTAACCACCACTGTCCATCACTGCACTGTACACAATCATCTGAGTCACTTTATTGTAGTGATATTATATATTACTATACTGGAGTCACTTTAACTGCTGTTTGTTCACTGCTCAGAATCAAAGACATTTATTGTGCAACGTTCCTGTGCCTTTTAACCTTACGGTGTTGTGTTTTTTAGTTGATTGTACATACTTATTATTATTTATCTTAATTTTGACGCATGCTCATATTTTCCTACTGTTTCTGAAACTTGCGTTGTGACACTGCATTTTCCCCATTGTGGGACAAATAAAGGATTATCTTATCTTATCTTAACTGCTTAACTCACCTCGCCCCCAGTGTCTGCATACTCTAGTGTGTGAGTGGTTCCTTTACGATTTGCCCAACTATTTTATTATATTTTGGTAGTAACAATAAATTCTGCTCTAATCTATTACTGTATTTGACATGAGCAAACACTGTTGTGCATTGTTTGTTCGTTCATTCATTTTCTTCCTCTTAATCCGTAGTCCGGGTCACGGGGGCAACAGTTCAAACAGATCTGCACCCAGATCTCACTGCATCAGCCCCTATGGATCCTCCTGCGGGTGGTGGGTCCACGGGAGGACGGCCCCACGTCAATACGATGTATTTCTTGTCATGGGGGCTCTCTACCAGTGTGCGCAGACACTGGGGGTCAGGTGGGTTAAGTGTCTTGCCCAAGGACGCAACAGCATTGTAGTTTTGTTTAGTCTTTATTTGAAGGGACAATGTACAAACACATTAAGACCAGAAAAATAGATGTTTCGAACCAGATTATAGCTTAACCTCTAGTTTTTATCTGCAGTCCAAACAAAAATTAGGCAAAATAATTACATTCGGTCAACTATAAAAACAATTCACACTGTCCACTCTCTGACACACACACTCACACAGCATCACACACGTACAATACAACCACACCCATTAGGTATTTAGACAAATTAGGTCGAAAGGTCCTGTAATAAGAACATTTGTGAGCTGTTAGCCATGTTATGATGTTACCTCCTCAAAAACATACCTGAAGTTGTGTTTGATTTTGTTGCACATATTTGAATAATCCTCCATTATTAACTAAATCTACATCTCCAAAGCTCAAAATGCTCTGTTCCACCTTGTGATGTCATGTCCTTTTACCTTTAGGTCAGTAGAGTGTGGCAATTCCAAGGTTGAAATTATCCAAGTATTTCTAGTGAAGGTTTATGGAGTTGAAAAACACAGTGGAGCACTTCCTGTATTGCCATATGTCATACAGTCATTTGAAAACTCAGCTTAAATATCCAAAAATACCCATGGTTTGTGTGTTAAACATGTGTGAACGAAACAACACACAACTTCAGGTCTGTTTGTGATGAGGAAACATTACAACATGGATTAGATAATAGTGTAATATAGACCAGACCTGGGCATTTTGCAGCTCCTGGGCCACATTAGATCATTTGGAAATACAAAATAAACCTCACCTTTACCTCATGCATGGACTAAAGCTGCATCGCTTTTATTTTAGAGGTGTTTTTCTAATTTTTGTATGGCAACCTCAGTTTTTCATTGCTTAGTCATAATGCATATATACTCTTACCAGACAGTTTGTCAAACCAATGCTATTTACTGCTTTTTATAAAGAAATACAATTAATATTATGCAGATTTTAGTTATTTTGGCCCGCCCCTCCTCGGTATTTTCTGTTTCTCATGTGGCCCTATGGAAAAATAATTGCCCACCCCTGATATAGACGCTTAAGTACATTTTAAGTGGCTATAAATGCCAATTCAGAATAACAGCCACTCTCAGCGCACACTAGTTCCTCCTAACATCTCCAGATGCTAAAAACGCCATTGCTTTTTGCGTAGCACATCAGATCGTACAAGCTCCACACTACAGCAACATCACTGCGTCTGATCAGCCCAAATAAGCTCATTCCATTTCCATTACGGCCGCATCCAAACACTCGCGCTCACATGTGTCTCCTCTCTCCTCTTTTATTAAGGGCATATCAAGCTACATTATCATCTGGCACCATTTGGCAGTAGAGCATGAGCTAATACTGCGCTCTCGCCGTTTGATGTTTGGGGATAATTGTGATTTCTCAATGTGGTTTTGCCTCTGGTCAGGCTGGAGCTACTGCGTAATGATGCTCTGATGGGGCAATTACGGAACACAAGGTAAAATGGATAAGGACAATTTGGACACAGATAGCTTTAAAAGTACGGTATGGATTTGGATTCTGTTGCTTAATTCTGGCGAGTATGTGCAAAGCTCCATTTACATCTTAAATAGTACAATTTGTTTTTTGTGCGTCAACTTCGTATAATTGTTAGGGATGCATCGATACTGACACTGGTATTGAATATCAAAGCCGATCCGGGACAATTAGCAGTATCGGTTCCATGATATTGGTTCAGTCGATATCCTACTGACATATCATGATGTTTGAACTCAAATTCATACAAAGCTGTTCAGTGTTACTTGCAGGATACATAAGAGTTACATAACGCAATTGGATCAATTTTGCAATACGTTTACTGTGTGTAGGATCCCTCAGTCGTCCAGGTAGAATCCCTGGTCAAAGGAGAAATTCAATTTGTCAACTGGACAAAAGCTTATTTGGTCGAATACGTTTCTAAGCTGCTTCTTCAGTTCTGGTCAGACGCTGGTGGACACTGCCTATATTTGCCTGAAGGGAGGAGCTAACTACAATGAAATTACTCTGAAACTACCACACCTACTTGTTTTCAGTTTCTGTTAGTTAGATCTGCAGATCCTATTAGATCTGCAGTGGGAGTGGAGTGTGGGTCTTGTTAGCAGAACCATTCAGGGCCATAATGGGTGTTTTCACACCTCTGGACCTGACCAGCTGCCCTATTGTTTTCTTTGTTTGCTTTGATTTAGGTTTGAGGATAGAGTTATAGATGGGAGACAAATGATGTCTTAGACCTCCATTTCTGTTCAAGGAAGGATTCTCTTTCTTGACAAAAATAGCCTCTTTAACTCCCCTCACAATAAGTTTACTGTACTTGAGATGAAAAATATAAATCCCTGGTACTGGTTAAGATCAGATATCGGCAGATACTTAAAGACATAGTATTGATATCTGTATAGGAACTAAAAAACTCGGATTACCTTCAACAGCCTGGCTCCAGATAGGCTCTTTGGTTGCTATGATACTCGAGGGGTGAATATGGGGTGAGGGGTGAGTAAAGCCAGCCTCAATGAGCTTCATTTGACTGGAGCTGAACTCTATGGGTGACGTCACACTCCCTTAGTCTGCTTCTTTATACAGTGAACAAGCCTTTTACTAGCAAATAGTGAATGAAAAAAATTTAATTGCTTTTTACTGTGGACTCCATATTACAAAAGATTTCAGAAAAAAAGCACTGTATAACTTGTATAACACCGTATAGCATTGTATAACTTTTGATTTCAAATGGCTCAGATATTTTGACTTCTTTGTTCTGTAAAGCTTTTCAAAGAGGGTTCATTTCAAGTGAACAAAAGCTCATAAAATGTTCCGCTGAATTCAAACCATTGATTAAACCTGTAGCACTCATACCATCCCGGCTCCATTGTAGAAATAATCGCTCCCTTTGTTTGAAACCGTGCCGCACAGAAAATCTCCACTAAAACATTCACGGTTGCTTTTTGCCCCAACTTTCTGTAGTTCCCTCAAGGCACCACAGACGTGATGAGATGGCGGTCGCTAAGGTCTCCGTCCGTCAGGTTAAATCGTATAGGGCGAATTAAACGGAAGAAACTGCATTGCATTTTACACAGTGGGGAATGCAAGGTAGGTACATTTGCTTAGTCAACAAAAGATTCCTTTTTTGGAGCTTTCTATTATGTTATAACATTGTTTCCTCGTCGAAAACATGCCTGAAGAGGTTTTAGTTGTCATCCATGCATGTTTGAGTAATTTAGCCCTCTCTCCCGGGCCCTATTCGAACCCTTCTTACGGTTAGCTGTAAGGTTCTGCCCAATTCTCCATCCACAAGCCTACGTCGTCCACGCTCCCACATGACAATTCTCTAGAAATATACAAAAACATGATGCAAAAGTGTACACAACTTTAAAAACCTGATGCAATAGTTTCATTAGCGTCAGAATGCACTCCGATTGTGTCGCGATAGTGCTCTGAAGGGGTGACTTAGCGTAGAGAGCAAAGGGAATGGGAACTCTGAGTGTCAAAAAATGAAAGTGAAACTTATAAAACATGTTAATATGTTGTTTTC